>CM054943.1:10437578-10513570 GCA_029168755.2 Tillandsia fasciculata | reverse complement strand
CAAATAAAATCTAAGACAGGTGAAATGAACCCACCACGATAATAGGAAGATATGCACTATTGAAATCGTATCAATACTTTCTCTTCTTAATTTATACCTTTCTTGTGTCTTCTTTCCAGCCTTAGCAGGATTGAAGAAGCTAAAGCAGCTTGATCTTAGTTGGAACCAATTTACAGGAGAGATCCCGACATCTTTGGGGTATCTGATATCTCTAGAAGTCTTGGATTTGAGCAGAAATGATTTAATTGGATCACTTCCTTGGAAGGGTATGATTTTTGTACATTAATTTCAAAATTTCTACAAACTACTTTTGAGGATAATGTGATATAATTTATATTATCTTATGGTCTTGCACAGTTCTCCAAGAACTTACGAACTTGCAAGAGTTGAGCCTTGCAAATAATCAATTTGGTGGGATTCTTCCTCCAACTCTTGGAAACTTTACATTCCTTCAGTATGTGGATTTCTCTAATAACTTCTTGGAGGGAACCGTATCAAAGCAACTCTTCAGAGGGCTTGCCTCACTTCAATATCTAGACCTTTCCAACAACTCTCTTCATGGAGAGTTTTCACTGCACTCTTTCGCCAACATGTCAAAGCTTGAAGGAATTTTACTTTCAAACAACGAGGGACTAGAGGTGGATATCAATAGTTGGAGTTCAATTCAACAATTACAATTGCGGATTCTTATGCTGTCAAGTTGTAAGCTGGAAAAGAATGCCATTCACACCCCTACGTTTCTCTGCTCTCAACATCACCTCGAGGCACTCGATCTCTCCTACAACAATTTAACAGGAAACATCCCTACTTGCCTACTTAACAATAATACCAAAATGGAATACTTGAACTTAGGAAGTAACTTCTTAACGGGGACAATTCATCTTCCCAGTCATCAAATAGAAAATATGGCTATATTTGATGTCTCCGAGAATCTCTTTAGTGGTTCACTACCTTCTAACATTAGTATGGTTTTTCCTAATCTGCAGGTTCTTAACTTTTCGTCAAACCATCTAATAGGAAACATCCCTCTATCATTTGCTAACATGAGCAGATTGTGGATTTTGGATCTTTCAGACAATTATATCTCAGGGAAAATTCCTAGTCTAAATTTTACAAGTTGGCCATATGTTTACTTGGGAGGTAACGAGCTCTCTGGAGCACTACCAAGTACTATAGATGGCAATTTTTCTGGATGTCCATGACAACGATCTGAGCGGTTCAATCCCAGAGACCCTTTTGGGCACAGACGAATTGTATGCCCTTATTCTTAGAGGGAATCATTTCGAAGGCCCAATTCCACAATGGCTATGTAATGCAACAAATCTTTACATATTAGACCTCTCCAACAACAATCTGTCTGGTTCTTTACCTCTTTGCTTCCCTCCAGTAATAGTGCATCTCAATTTGGCTAATAATGCTTTGACAGGAGAAGTTCCAAGTGTTCTTTTTAATCTCTCACAGCTTGTAGCACTAGACATTAGCAAAAATCATCTTTCCGGGCCGATTCCAAAGCAAATAGGAAGCGAGCCTAGTATGCAGATTCTCATTTTGAGGGAAAATTCTTTTAGAGGGCTAGTACCTCTTCAGTTGTGCAACCTGCAAAATTTACACATATTAGACCTATCATACAACTACTTTTCTGGACCAATACCGTCTTGCCTTGGTACAATGGCATTCAGAATCATTGATTCACAATCCATATTTTTTTACGATGAGATTTTTCTCCCGGATTCAGATAATTTTATTATAACTATCACTCCTTTTCCTACTATGGAACTACAAGAGGAAGAGTTTCGGACAAAAGGCAATTTCTATATGTACCGAAGGGATCTTTTGATTTCTATGACCTTAATTGATATGTCGGCAAATAGATTGACAGGAAAAATTCCACCTGAAATTGGAAATCTTAGTGGACTTATATCACTGAACTTATCCTACAACCGACTTACAGGACCAATCCCTGAAGCCCTGTCAAATTTATATCAGATTGAGAGCCTTGACATATCCAACAACAAGTTAAGCGGTGGCATTCCTTGGCAATTAGTTCAGTTGAATTTCTTGGAAGTGTTCTCTGTTGCCCAAAACAACTTGTCCGGCTGCATACCAAATTTTCGAGATCAATTGGCCACTTTTGATGAGTCTGCTTACGAGGGCAATGTTGGCCTACACGGATTTCCATTAGATCAAGCATGCAATTCTGCCTCAAACACAACAGCACCACCTGAAGAAGAAGATAAAGAGGTTAGTAGTATCGACAAAGTCATTTTCTATGCAATATCTGCAGTTGCATATGTAGGAGGGTTTTGGTTTACAATATATGTCTTGTTTTGCAATCGCTGGGGACGAAATGTGCGCGTTAGACTCGATAGTTATGTTGATATCTTGTATGGAAAAATTTCGATGATTGTACATAAAATAATTTCTACGTAGGCAATAGAAACAGAGCAATTCTTGTGTAATAAAATGCAAAACATTTTCATTATATATAGTGATAACTACTCTTGCTTACTGCACCATTGTCAAAACTGTTCAGTATATATACTGCTAACTTGTTTTACTGACTAAAAAATAGCAAAAGATGTAACTCCTAATACACTGATGAGTTTATAATGGTATAGAATTAGTTTCCTTGGCCTTCTAGATTATGTAACGCTATATAATATAGCAAATTTCTCTATTTGAGTGTTGATTCCTAATGTTTTTTTGGCATACACTATAAAAGACTAGATGTCTTTATAAGGCTAAAATACAAACAATCCCCTTATAAATATCTAGGTTTTTACTTTCCCTACTACGTTTAAAAAACCTCGATTTTGCTCTTACAATTTAGAATTGTACTACTTAACTCAGTATTGTTATAATTTCATCACTATTCAATGCATAAATTTTGTGGTATAATTAAGAGACATAATAAGATACCTATTTTATTCTTAACATTGGTTGAAATGTATTAAAAAATTCTCTTTTCTCTCAAATTAAGTAACTTTATGAAATAGATTCTCTAATATTTACTAATTAATTCTTTTTATTTTTTACTCATAGCTAAAATGAATATATTGTACTCTTTTAGTTATATCACATAATTTAGGTACGAAATTATAACGCACTTAGCTGAATTAAGTACTCTAACTTTAAATTTTAAGATGATAAAATAGAAATTTTAAATGACACGAGAGTAAAGCATAAAAATGAATATTTATAAGAAGTTTTTTTTTGTATTTTAGCCTCTTTATAAATATCTTTTTCACTGGTCCTATTATATACTTCTTAAAAGAGAAGGTCAACTACTGCAAACCCAATGGATGTACATTGTAAGTTAGGTAATGTTAATTTTTTTTTTTTTTTTTTTTTTTTTTTTTTTTTGAGAGAGATAGAGAAAGGTAGCAAATTATTTACTTTGTTCATTTTTTTAAAAAAACCTCGGATACTAATTACCAAACTCTTTGCCTTACTTACGTAAAGAACAATATGGTAAATTTTAGTTATTACGATCGATCTGTTGGGTTCTCTATAGAATAAAACTGCATGGTTGACCTACTAACAATATATTCATATGAATAATTAATTCTATGCCTACGAATAGTAGGATTTCAAACTTTCGATAGACTCATCGGTTTAAATTTTAAAAATAATAAAACTATCATGAAAACAACTCTCTTATAGATCATTTTTATTTTAGAAAGATTTTTAAAAAATAATATTTTTAAAAAATAAAATAAAATTTTTTTAGTTTAAATACTAATCCAGATCAAAATTTGGCAAGAAAGATTTACAACAAATTCAGAAGGGATGATTTTTTTCACCATCTTCTGCCACAAGGGTTAAAAAATTGCCACTATTTCAAATCTGTTTATTGATTTCATTTTCTTTCTCATTCGGGGTGGCTCGGAGCATGAGCTTCTAATTTGATACATCGTATCTCTCTTGCACCATGTCACGCCCCGAGTTTCAAAACAGCGGTAGATTTTTTTTTTTTTTTTTTTTTTTTTTTTTTTTTTTTTTTAAATCAGAGTTCAAACTTTAAACTTAGGATGTGAACAGACCGCCACATGCATAGAAAATCCTCTGTCCACACGGACAGAATCTCCCCTATACATGCTCGGCTAGGCAAGTACAGTAATACAATCAGAGAGCAACAATCACTTAACTACATAAACATAAACTACTACGCTATAACATCCACAAATCCATCACAAGGTATAATACAAAACTTCAATAAACAACTATGACATTAGATCAACCACTAGAACTGAAAATACTCTATACTGGACGAAAAGCAGGGATAGACAACTGAAACTGTAAGTACTATCACTGGGCCACTGTGGCCAAAAGTAGGGGACAACTCTCCCTAAACCCTAAACCCTAAACCCTAAACCCTAAAATTCTCATCGAAAATAGTTTATAAATAAGGAATTCGTTCTCGTATAACCTTGTATCGTATAATCAAATAATAAGTTTATATTGCAACATGGAACGAAAAAGACAATATACAGGATGAGTAGATTGGATAGAGGGAGCCCTTCCCTTAGCTTAATCTAAGGCCTGAAACTACGAGATAGAAAATGATCCACTAATCCTAAGGATCCATAGGATTAATTATGGATTGGATCCAAAAATAAAAATAGAAATGCAACAGCTCACTGGATCGCCCCAATCTCCCAGCACCTGACTGACCTGAAAAATAGTCACCCAGGGGGTGTGAGATACATCGACAGTGTATCCCAGTGGGCACGACAGGCCGAGAAATAGCAAGTCGTACCTACCGGATACAATGATAAGCGGATAGCAAAAGCAGGATATACTGAAAGCTGAAAGGTAAGATGCAGATATAAAATCTAAGCATGCTGTAACTGGCAAATCATGCAAGCAAGAGCTAATCATGCTGTAGAGCAGAGCTAGTATGATAATCAATGATATCAATGCTGTAAATAGGGAATGCTGATAATCACGGAAGGGGAGCAGGATACTCATGACTAAAATTGATCATGCTATAACTGATAAATCTGACAAGCAGGGAATGATCATGCTATAAACAAAGCTGGTATATAATAATACTGTAAAGTGAAAGAGCTGAATAATAATAACTGTAAGTACCCAATTAGTGCCGTCATCGGTCACGAGGACCTAGGCCAATGCCAAAGCTGGCACGTTCGGCTGACATATAACCCGGCACCATTGGTGCACTCAGGGGCACACGTGTCGCCACTCTCGTCCACTATGTGCAGCCTGGGGCTCACGGGTCGCCACTATCGACCACTTCAGCGGTAAAGAACGCGTTGTGGGGGATCAATCCCACGGCGTACGTGAAATGAGCAGCTAGTGCTATGGCGATCATAAGGCTGATGCTCAAGCTGAACAGTCGGCAATGAGCCAGATAATCCCTGTCGGGATGCTGAAAGCTGTAATAAACTCGGATGCTGAAAGCTGTAATAATCTCGGATACTGTATAAACGAAACTGGGCAACAGGAGCTGAATATTTGAGGTGTAACTAAAACTGAAACTAAATAGCAGGACTATACTCCTATTCTATCATGCAACGTAGAACAGGAAATGCTACTATAACTAGGCTGATGACCAAACAAACATGGCATATGTCAAGCTGTATATATAGGTATACTAAATGCTGAACATGAAATCATACCGGGAACTGAACTGCAAGATCGATACTACACAGTGAATGCTGGAATGAGAGCAAATAGAAAGGCTCAAGCATAGGTTCAGAGCTACACAAAAACAGGGGTCCGACCTACCACGGTACCCCATAGGGCCAACCTGATAAAGCCCGGACCGAAGATAAACCCACCTCAATGTAGATGATCACGGTGGCTGCTGGATGGCTCGCAAGCTAGCGGCTGACTGCTGGGACCTGAATCATATGCACAGGTGAGAAAATAAACTCTCATACCCAACCACTGACTCACTGAGTGCAGACATGCTAAACAGGAAACCTCGCTGAAGTTCCGGAATCTCCAACGAAGGGTTTAGAGATCATGTGTACGCTGCCTGAAGCAGCCCAAGTGGTCACAATTGCAACTAGGCCCCTAGGGTTTCACAAAATTGCATAAATACATGCATTTTAGGGCCATTTTCGCTCGTATTAATTCTTGGAGTGTCATTTTAACGAACCGTCACCTCTAGTAGGTGACACTCGACTTTCTGGACACCGTGCTCACCAATTTGCAGTAGCACGAAACCCGAGGAAAACTTCGGGCCATGACTTACTATACTAACATAGGCTTATAGCATTTTTATTTCTTCGGCTCGACCAAACTGATTTCTGAGGCGAGCATCGCGTTCAGTGACCTCCAAATAATTAGAAGCTCACTGTCGCGAAGTCACAATATGCCCAAAACAGCCCCATAACCATTTAACTAAGCCTAGAGCTCCGACTTGCAAAATCTTTAAATCTGCTTGTGCCATCAACAAACTGACTTGAGCATCTTGCTCAGGACATCACAGAGACACTCGGGCTTGCTCTGGTGCAGCATAGAATCAACAGGATCAAGAGATCTATGCTACAAGCTCTCTAATGGCTACAACAAGCTCCACACACAAATCCACAGTCAATATTTGATCTGAAGTGAGCATCAAGCTCAGGGGAGTGTGTGGAGAAAAATTCATATTTGCTGGATGCCTAAATTTTGAACTTAATCTCTTTGAGGCATTTCATCAAGCAACTGGTGTGCACCATTTGTTCACATGCAAACAACATGGACCCAAGCTGTAGCTTAGCAAATATAGGTTTTGGGAGCCTCTAACATGAATGGAAATGATCCTCAAGGTTGCAGGAGCATTCTCAGCAAATCTGGGTCATGCTTGCTCATATAGTTGGCCGCGGGCAAAGTGAAAGTGGCGAAGAAGATGAAGCTTCAATGGCCAAAAATGGTGATTTCCCATTAATGGGCTCTGGGCCACATGAAACAGCATAAACAGGTGCATCTCGACCCCAAGAAGCTCACTGGGCTCGTAGTCTACGGCGAGGCACGGCGGCGTCGGCGGCTGAGCAAGCTCGGATTGGAGCTTCATCAACAATGGTGGATTCTCTCTCGGGCAGCATGGCCTCCATGCAAATGCATGGGAAAGTTCCAAATACTCCCAGGAAAATTTCTGGGCATGCCACCAAGGCCCGGAACCCGCGGACGAGAGGCTGCCATTAACGCAGCCGAGCTCCACCCATTAATGGCGGATTTTTCTCCGGCCTGCATGGGCCTCATGCAAATACATGGACCCCATCCTCTCCTTACCAGGAAGGTAACCAGACCCTCCCCCGGCGCCGAGAAGCAGCGGTGATGCCGGACCGGCCAACTTGGACGTGGTCACAAACTCCCGAAACTAGGGCATCGCCCCGCCGCGCCCACGGTGCACCAAAACACTCCAAATTTGGAGGAGGTGGCGAAGAGATGTCAGTTGCAAGAGAGAGAGAGGGAGGCAGAGAGTTGGCTTCGGTTGTGGATCTCCAAAGGTCACAACCGAGCCAACACATATAGTGCATTATGCACAAAATCCTAAAAGACCCCTCCCCAATCACTATTTGGACTTAAGTCCTCTAGCAAAAATGTCCATATTACAGTTAAGTTCCCGTCCTGTAAGTGGCACGCTTTACGGAGCAAGAATTTGTGGGTTTTTTCACAAAATACCACAATTTTCACCGTATTTCATGCTTTTCGAGGCATTTCGCTCGTCGAAACGAAAAACGGACTTCGCCACGACGTCCGGCTCGTCGAGACCTATCAAATAGTGCATTTGCATGTTTGATTTGGTGCTCGAATAAAATCTCGGGCCATAAAGTTCTATATGATATAGAATGACGCACGCATTTCGATGCACCAGAGTCGCCAAACGCGAATTCTGTTAGTGCCATTGCGTTCAGAGCATCGAAATTAGCTAGAATTGACTACTCATACTACTATGTTTGGGATCCAGACGGTGAAACAGCCGACGTTGGTCGAGAGGGGAATTAAAATCAGGGGTTACTATTCATTAGTACTATTCACTTAAGTCACGGGTCTCACCCGTAACTTCACTGATTTCTGGACAATCCGACCATCGGATCGAAAATCAGTTTATATCATTTTTAATCGATTCGACGAGACGGTCGCACTGGCGATTTCAGATTTTTGAGATCAGACTCGGATCTGAAAGACAGACGTAGTGCTTCGAAAACTGTGCAATTTGCACACCGATATACAACCACTTAGGTCCAATTTTGCATTTCCTCACTCACATTCACATTTGAATTCTTTAATTTCAAATTTGAGTTTCTCGGGTACTACACACCACTATTATTCTATTCTGAAAATAGATTTGAAAGGCAATATGTAGAATGGTACTGAAAGCCCTCAAAAACTGCCAATAATATATATAAAAAATATCTCAAATAAACAATATTTGTACGAAAACTAAGATTAGATGCGAATTAAAACTTTCCATGTAAAAATTCGCAAGAAAAACATAAATTTCAATGGAAACAATTAAACAAAAAATAGAAAACTATAGTGAAGGGGTCATATGCATTCAACCGGCCAATTGCACACAACAAAACCAGAAAAATTTCAAGTAATCAATAAAAAATAATATTTGAACGAAAACTATAAAATATTTTACAAAACATTTACAACAACAAAACAACTTACATCTAAAAGAATTTGAACAAAAATAATTACTTTATTGCATTTGGACTTCACTCCGCACTGACTAAAACATAGCACCGCTTCTACTCCGATAACACTCTCCACCCACTTAGAAAATACAAACAAAAAAAATAGAGAGAGAGAGAAAGAGAGAGAGAGAGAGAGAATGATAACCTAACTAACTATATCTTTTCCAGGCGATCGTTCCGTCTATGAAAAAAAAATGACTCCCTTCCAATTTACAAAGAGAGGTGAATGTTGTTTGTGTATAAAGAATGAATACATAAGAATACAAACACCATTCTGCTACCATCCCAAAAACCGAGAAACCCGACCGGAAAGGTTAGCTATTACAAACCCAGCAAATACCTGTAGCACAACAAAGATATAGAACATGAGTGAGAAATACTGTTGATATATGCATGCCTTGAAAAGCCCAAAGTCGTAATAAAAAATAAACTAGGGGTCCAATAAAAATGTCGACGCCACTTGTTTGAATAGTACAAGTGAATTCATAAGCACGACATACTAAAGTATCAAATAGATAGAAGAAAGAGGAAAAGGGACCGTAGAAATTTCATAGGCCAACAAATTTAAATTACTTGTCATTGCGGAAAGTTACGCATTTGCTAAGAATAACTCGATAAACATATGCATGCTGATTCCAGTTTAGTTAGTTGTAGTTATAATTTATAACTCAAATTATTTTACAAATGAATGTAATTTGGTCATCTACACTAGTTTTAGCCATTTTGGTTTGGCCCTCTAAGCCGTATTTAAAGCAATTCTAGGTAAACAAAGTGTTCTAATTTTAAGCCCTAGTTTCAGATCAGCACTAAATGGATTTCAAATGTTTCGGTTCCATTTCCAAGATTTGATTGGAAACTTCAAGCAATGCCTAAAAGGTGCTGACAAAGCTATTGAACAAAACAACACCAGCATGTTGGTTGCCTTGTGACCAATCATTGTGTAGTGTTAACAAATTATTGTTTGCTTGTTAATCGGTTACCGAGTCCTTAGGGTTTGTTACACTGGTTGTTATTCTGTTATCGAGTCCTTAGGAGTTGTTACACTCTGTTTCTTTGAAGCTATCAGCCTATATAAAGGTATTGATATGCATTGAATAAATTTAAGTGAACGTAGCTTCTTCTCTTCCATTTGTTTGCTCTCTTTAGAGGTTATTCAACCATTCTGGCATCTTGTTATTTTTCTACATTTGGTATCAGAGCGAGGTTCCGGGTATTTCTTTTTGGTGAGAATCCTTATTACCAAAATGGGTGACTTTCAAGTCGTTGGCGGAATCAAGAAGCTAAACAACCAAAACTACAATTCTTGGTCTACTTGCATGATGTCTTACATGCAGGGCCAGGATTTGTGGGAGGTTGTGAATGGAAATGATGTGAGACAACCGGAGGCTGAAGATGCGAATGGGACATTGCGGAAATGGAAGATTAAAGCAGGCAAAGCCATGTTCGTTTTGAAGACGACGATTGAAGAGGATGTGCTGGAGCACATCCGGGATGCGGAAACTCCCAAAGAAGCCTGGGATACGTTCACCAAACTATTCTCTAAGAAGAACGATACGAAGCTCCAACTCTTAGAGAGTGAGTTGCTGTCAGTGGCACAATGCAACATGACTGTCGCTCAGTATTTTGAAGACGCTATGCCGAGAGATTTCTGAGTTGGATCCAGAGGCTCCTATTGGCGATACCAGGATGAAGCGCATCATCATCCATGGTTTGAAGCCAGAATTCTGGAGCTTTGTTGCTGCCTTACAAGGATGGCAAACCCAGCCATCGCTTGTAGAATTCGAAAATTTGTTAGCGGGTCAAGAAGCCTTAGCTAAGCAAATGGGAGGAGTCTCGTTGAAGAATGAAGAAGAGGCCCTCTATGCCAATAAAGGCAGGTGGAATTCCAAGCAGCATGTTGACAGTGGATTCAAAAAGAGCGACGACAAGGTGAGAAGTCATCAAGGTGAAGGGAGCATTCGTGCAGGGAGAGGTTCTAAGAACTATGGCAATGGCCAAAAGTTTGAAGGAAAGTGCTACAACTGCAAGAAGAAGGGTCATATGGCAAAAGATTGCTGGTCAAAGAAGAAGGTCGTCGAGAGTAACGCTGCCACCTCCAAAAGTGAAGAAGAATGGGATGTTGAGGCTCTCCTTGCTATAGAAAAAGATGAGCTAGCTCTTGCTACAACAACCCTCAATCAGATCAATTATGAGAATGATTGGATTGTCGACTCAGGCTGCTCAAACCATATGATAGGTGATAAAGAAAAGTTGCAGAACTTGTCAGAGTACAAGGGAAGTCGAGTGGTGGTGACAGCAAATAACTCAAAGTTACCGATAGCCCACATTGGCAATACGGTAGTCTCTCCCCAGTGTAGTGATACTAAGGTACCACTTCAAAATGTCTATCATGTTCCAGGTATGAAGAAAAATCTTCTCTCGGTAGCACAATTAACATCTTCTGGCCATTTTGTCCTGTTTGGTCCACAAGATGTGAAGATATATCGGGATCTTGAGATTACAGAAGAACCGGCAATGAAAGGACGAAGATTGGAGTCAGTCTATGTGATGTCTGCAGAAACAGCATATGTAGACAAGACGAGAAGGAACGAGACGGCAGACTTATGGCACATGCGGCTGAGTCATGTTAGCTATTCCAAGCTAGATGTGATGATGAAGAAGTCGATGTTGAAGGGACTTCCACAACTTGTAGTGAGAACAGACAGTGTATGTGCAGGCTGTCAGTATGGGAAAGCGCACCAGCTGCCGTATGAAGAGTCCAAATTTAAAGCAAAGGAACCATTAGAGTTGATTCACTCTGATGTGTGTGGACCAATTAAGCAAGCCTCCATTGGTGGGATGAAGTACATGGTGACTTTCATTGACGACTTCTCGAGGTACATATGGGTTTTCTTTATGAAGGAAAAAATCTGAAACTCTTTCAAAGTTCAAAGAATTCAAGCAGGTAGCGGAAGTGGAGGTTGGTAAAAGAGTCCGCTGCTTACGCACCGACAATGGAGGAGAATACACCTCAGATGAGTTTTCAAATCTCCTTCGGGAGTGCAGAATACGCCATCAATTCACGTGTGCCAACACTCCACAGCAAAATAGAGTAGCAGAAAGGAAGAACAGGCATCTAGCAGAAGTATGTCGAAGTATGCTTCATGCAAAAAATGTTCCGGGACGGTTTTGGGCGGAAGCGATGAAGACTGCAGCCTTCGTTATCAACAAACTTCCTCAACAAAGGTTATGTTTTCTCTCACCTTTTGAAAAAATATGGAATATGAAACCTGCTGTTGGTCACTTTCGAGTTTTTGGATGTGTATGCTATGTATTTGTACCTGACCACTTACGTAGCAAGATGGAGAAAAAGGCTGTTAGGTGTATCTTTGTAGGATACGATAGTCAAAGGAAAGGGCGGCGATGTTGCGATCCAACAACCGAGAAGTGCTACACATCTCGAAATGTGGTGTTTGATGAAGCTTCCTCATGGTGGTCATCAAATAAGGAAGTACTACCAAACTCAGATTTTTTTAAGGAAGTGTTAGAAACTTCTCAGTTCCAGTTGGGTTCAAGTGAAACAGAGGTTACAGACAATGATGAAATTGTTGAAGAAAGCATAGCTCAAAATCCTTGGCAAACAGGTGTATACCAATGTCACGCCCCCGGGGGTTTTTGAGTCAATCAAAGCGGAAAATTGCGTGTCCATTTTTTTTTTCTTAATAAGGTAATATAAACCTCATCCCCGGTGCGTGCCAGACCGCCGCATACACAAATTCTCTCCGCCAACGGACGGAGTCTCCTTTGTATATGCACGGCGTCTCATTTACACATGCAATTCAATTACAACATCAAACTTCAACCAACAACCATACAGTAGACATACATCACCAAACAACACAAGTTTATAAAGCGGCGTCGACGTTTGGAAAGGATAAAGCCCAGCGTTTGTAAAATCCGTGCCCACACGGCACTTCGTTTTGAGAAAATATTTTCGCAATCAATTAGTTTATCGTGAAAACATGCCGCGTAAGATAGCACCACTAGAAGTATCAAAAGCATATGAGTACACCTCATCCACAGAACTACTAATACATGTCCAAAACTAAAGTAATCCACAACTAAAGTAATCCACAAACAAATTAACTATTTAAGCCTAAAAGGAAATGAGATAGAAAACCAAGTGTCCTGACTACGGTCCTCGCGACGCAGTCTCACCGCCATCCCGGCTAACGCACCTAGTAGCACCTGTCACGGAGTGGGTAAAGTCAGTGACAAACAAAGTAGATGTCTAATAATAGCAAAGAAGGAAAAACGAACCGAACAACCCGAGTACACCGAAACCTTTCGTTGAAACCCTGTGCATATTTTAAACTGGGCACCAACCCCAGATTTATCAATTAAGTGGGCACCAACCCCAGAGTACCTGTCGGAGAGACTAAAGTCTCCCCTCGTGCACAATCACCTTTTGATGCTTTTACCCCTTTTCGCGGTGCTGGTGTGCTGTTTCCAGCTGGCGCGAAGAGGTCCTCACGGCTCCCACTCCTTTGTGAGGCACACGGGTCAAAAAGACCACTCTTCCGAAAAAGTACACCCATGCGGAGGCCAATCCGCCTGTGTACGTGCAGCATCCGAAACCGGATTTGCCGAGATCGGCGTGTAGTGAGCACCGCGACCGCAGCCGCTTACATTGTTAGATAAAAATATCCTTATACGAAAGGTCAAACTGTCCATCTACTTTGTTAGGTAAATTAAGAGCATTTTTAATGACGATAGATGCACTTACTGCACTTGTTGCACTTATAGCAACCGTACCCACCTTGTTGAAGAGAAATCGGAACACCTGAATCCTTCGCGCACCCCCGCTGCGCACCTGGACCTAAAGAAAGTCCGCAAGGATAACTATAGTCACAAACGTGCACTAACATCCCAAAACAAAAGACCCAATCTACTCTTTTTGACGGAAAAGTCCAACACCGTCCGGTTCGCCGAAAACCGGAACCCCGCGCGGCACCCAACATAATAAAATAGTGACCAAGAAGATCCCAAGTGGCCATGCCAAGGAAACCACGGAAATAACGATTCCAACGGCGAAAACGGCGCTCAAAACGGTGGAAAAAGGGCAAAAACGGAGCAAAAGAACTTTGGGCTGTCGGTTGGTGCACGGGGGCAACCGTGCACCGGGTTCACGGCGACAGGCGGCGGCGGCATGCGCCGAGTGCACGCAAAAAGCATGCACCGCGCATTTCGGGCCGGGCCGGTGCACGACCCGAGCGTGCACCGGCTCACGGCCCCGGGTCGCGGCGCCAGCACCGGGTGCACGCCAGGGCGTGCACGCGCGCCTAGGTGGGCCGGGCCGGCGCACAGATGGTGCGCCGGGTCTGCGCCCTCCGCGCCGCGGGGCGTGCACCGGGTGCACGCCCCGGCCCGTGGACCGCGCGGCCGACTTCTTGAACAGTAACCCTAAATTCTCCGTTTTTGCGCCGTTTTCGCTCCTTTAGCGATTTCTTCTCCGTTTTCGCTCCCGTGCGATCCCGGCGACGACCCCGCGAGCATGGTAACGACGGCGGCGGCCTCCCGTTAAAAAAAACGGCGGCGGCGGCCTCCCGTTAACCCACTATGTTTCACGAAACATCCCCAAAAATTTCCGAATAAATTCCCGGTAAATCTAATAACTAAACAACGACCGACGAACAACCAAAACGTCGATCGGAGGTCCGATAACAAGAAACCGATTAAAGACCATCATTAAAATCCGATAAAAATCCTCGATCACACCCGATCAGAACGAGGATAAATATGGATCAAAACCCGACGAAAATCCACGAACGATGTTCCGATTAAAAAAATAACCTTACAAGAACACGGAAAACCCCCGATTATTTAACAACCGAACGATGTTCACTAACCTTAATTTATCGAATTAAAGAACCGATCTTGTTTCCTTTCGGCGTTGGAGACCCGGATCCGCTCCCCGTAGACGATGGCGTCTCGTTCTCCGATCTCCGGCACGTGAATCGGGGCGATCGGGTTCCTCCGCTTCTTCCTTCTTTTCCTCTTTTCTGCTCCGGTTAGGGTTTTCCTCTTTCTTTTCTAACTAGGGTTTTGTTTGGTTTCGGTACGCACGAAAGAGGAGGGTTCGAGGAGGCGGTATTTTAAATTAGGGTTTTTTCTTCCGATAACCGGATTACTTATATAATCCCTATTATTTAATTATTCAATTAATTTCCCCTTTATCTTACACGTACGTAACAGAAAAAACCCACAAATATCCGATTTTTATTTCACAAATAAATATCTGACTTACGAGATAAAATCCCCACCCTTTTTAAATCCTGACCACCGATTATTTAATCCCCTTTATTAAATAATCTTGGGGAATAATTTCTCAATTTTAAATATCCATATAATTAATTTCCCTTTAATTCGTACGTAAGAGAATTTAATTTCCGTCACCGGATAATTAATTACTTAATTAATTAATTATCCCCTACGAGATAACCCACCTTATCTCCTACGGGTGCAAGATATTTTGCACGGATTCCGATGCGTGACTAATCTCCGCGTCACTAAGGATCCCGTTCCGGGAGATCCCGACATCGGATTTCGAATCCGATCGCACCGTCGGTCATCATTTTCCGCGCTCTATCGCAGAAAAATACACGCACCCCGCCCCGGCCGACTTTTGAAAATTAAATAATTTTATTTCGCTTAAGGCTTAAGCAATTACATGTGAGTTCAAAAGTACCCCTGAGGGTCGGATCACTACACCACTCACACTTTATAAAAAGTTTCGTCCCGAAACTTAAGTACAAACCTCACTAAACAATTCGGGAAAACATTCCCTCATTTTTGATTCCAGTTCCCACGTCGCCTCGCGCTCTTCGTGGTTGCTCCACTGGACCTTCACATAGGGGATCGTTCGGTTGCGCAACTTCTTGTCCTCTCTTGCCAAAATCCGCACCGGCGTCTCCTCCACGCTTCTCGCAACTCGATGGTGGAGGCATCCAAGGCATGAGAGGGGTCAGCGAGGTACTTCCGGAGCATTGAGACATGGAACACGTTGTGGACTCGTTCGAGGTTCGGTGGCAAGGCTAACCGGTACGCCACCGGTCCTACGCGTTCAGGATTTCGAACGGTCCCACGTACCTCGGGCTTAGCTTTCCCTTTATGCCGAAACGTCGGTTCCCCTTGGAGGGTGAAACCCGAAGTAACACATGCTCACCCACCATGAACTCCAAGTCTCGGCGTCTGTTGTCCGTGTAGCTTTTCTGTCTGCTCTGGGCGGTCAGTAGCCTTTGTTTAATCAATCGCACCTTTGCTTCGGTCTCCTCCACCAAATCTGGGCCTAGAAACTTACGCTCACCCAAGTCGTCCCAGCATATTGGAGACCGACAGCGGCGCCCGTACAATGCCTCGTATGGCGCCATCTGAATGCTGGCCTGGTAACTGTTATTGTAAGCAAATTCCACCAGGGGCAAACACCGTGCCCACCCTTCGCCCAAGTCCAAACGCATGCTCGAAGCATGTCCTCCACGATCTGTATCACCCGCTCTGATTGTCCATCGGTTTGCGGGTGAAAAGCCGTACTGAAGTGCAACTTGGTCCCCATTGCTCGTTGCAGGCTTCGCCAAAAGTTCGACACAAAACGTGTGTCTCTGTCCGACGTGATGGATGTCGGTACACCGTGCAACCTTACTATCTCGTCGATGTACGTTTGTGCCAGTCGTTCCCGAGTCCACGTCGTGTGTATGGGCAGAAAGTGGGCCGATTTCGTCAAACGGTCCACAATCACCCATATTGCATCGTGTCCCTGTGGCGACCTCGGGAATCCGGTCACAAAGTCCATGGTAATCATGTCCCATTTCCACTCGGGCACTGGTAAAGGTTGCAATTTTCCTGCCGGGCGCTGGTGCTCGGCCTTCACCTGTTGGCACACCAGGCAGTGTGCCACAAATCGAGTCACGTCTCCCTTCATTTTGGGCCACCAGAAGGTTTGTTTGACGTCCTTGTACATCTTCGTTCCCCCGGGATGCGCCGCATACGGGGCGGTATGCGCCTCCCGCAGGATTTTCTCCTTGAGTTCCGGTAGATCCGGCACGCAGATTCGCCCCCGAAATCGTATCGTGCCGTCGGAGTTTACTGTGAAATCACCTTCTTGGTCGGCGGTTATTCTACTTCGCACCAGCTGGAGTTGGTCATCAGTCGACTGCCTTTCGAGAATTTTGTCCAGCAAGGTAGGTCTGACCACCAGTGTCAGAAATTGTGCGACTGTACCTGCCGGTACTACCTCTAGTCTTAACCGCGAAAACTCCGCAATCAGTCTATCTTGCTGCGTAATGGCGCTTACACCCGCTTCCTCGGCCTGTCCCTTGCGACTCAGGGCGTCGGCCACCACGTTGGCCTTTCCCGGGTGATAGTGGATCGTTAGATCGTAATCCTTTAGTAGCTCAAGCCACCGCCTTTGTCGCAGATTTAGCTCCTTTTGGGTGAAAAGGTACTTGAGGCTCTTATGATCTGAGTACACATTGCAGTGTGCCCCATACAGGTAGTGTCTCCAAAGCTTGAGGACGAACACCACCGCTGCGAGTTCCAAATCATGCACGGGGTAATTCCGCTCGTACTCCTTGAGCTGCCTTGACGCATAGGCTATAACCTTTCCCCGTTGCATGAGTACTCCACCCAATCCATTTCGCGACGCATCGCAATATACTTCATAATCCTCCCCTGGTTCTGGCAGGGCGAGAATCGGGGCTCGCGTCAATCTATCCTTGAGCTCCTCGAAGCTTCTTTGACATTTGTCCGTCCAGATAAACTTTTCCCCCTTTCTAGTCAAACGGGTTAAGGGGGTGGCTATCTTGGAGAAACCCTCCACGAAGCGCCGGTAATACCCGGCTAATCCCAGGAAGCTTCGAATCTCCGTCACCGTCGTCGGTTGGGGCCAGTCCGTCACCGAATCTATCTTCTTCGGATCCACCGCGACTCCAGCCGCCGAGATTACGTGCCCCAAGAAACCGACCTCACGGAGCCAAAACTCACACTTTTTGAGTTTGGCGTAGAGTTTCTGTTCCCGTAGGGTCTGGAGGACTGTGCGCAGATGTTCTTCATGTTCCTCGTCTGTACGGGAGTAGATGAGGATATCGTCGATGAAGACCACCACGAATAAGTCCAGGAAGGGTTTGAATACCCTGTTCATCATGTCCATAAACACCGCCGGGGCATTTGTGAGCCCGAATGGCATTACCGTAAATTCGTAATGGCCATAGCGAGTACGGAAAGCCGTTTTGGGGATGTCCTCCCCCTTAACCCGGACCTGATGATAGCCCGACTGCAGGTCAATCTTTGAAAACACCGTCGCCCCCTGTAATTGGTCGAAGAGGTCGTCGATCCTTGGCAGGGGGTACTTGTTCTTGACGGTGACCTTATTTATCTCCCGGTAGTCGATGCACAACCGGAGACTTCCGTCCTTCTTTCTCACAAACAGGACGGGCGCGCCCCAGGGCGACGCGCTTGGTCTGATAAAACCCTTATCCAAAAGGTCCTCCAACTGCGCCTTGAGTTCCTTCAACTCCGCGAAGGCCATCCTGTACGGTGCTTTAGTGATGGGTTTGGTGCCGGGGAGTAGCTCAATTGGGAAGTCAACCTCTCGCTCCGGTGGCATTCCGGGGAGCTCCGCCGGAAATACATCCGGAAATTCCCTTACGACGGGAATTTCGGAAGGCGAGGGAACGGGTCGGGTGGCTAAATCTACCGAGGCTAGATAGGCCACGCACCCGCCCTCTATTAGCTTCCTAGCCCGCGACGCGGAGATGACAGACAAAAAGGAAGTGCTTTTACATGCCAAGTACACGTTTTCCGGGAATCCCGGCTTCTGTAGTTGCACCTGGCGCTTGTCGCAGTCGATGACCGCCTGATACTCGCTAAGCCAGTCCATGCCCAAAACCACATCGTATTCTTTTAGCGGTATGACCACTAGATCCCAGGGGCACGACAACCTTCCCAGTCTTATTGAACACGAGGGTATTAGGCCAGTTGCCGCGATTGGCCCCCCAGGTGTCTGGACGGTCATCATAACATCGAGAGGGCTACTTTCTATCACATGTGTTTGTGCAAAAGTGCGGGAGATGAAGGAGCGAGTCGCTCCGATGTCAAACAAGGTTCGAGCTCGAAAATTAGAAACGGAGGTAATACCTGCTACCACTTCCTCTGGTGGTACCGCTCCGTGCTGATCCATGGAGTAGAGTCTCCCTCCGGGTTGCGGTCGCGATTCCCCTCCTGATCTTGGCGCCGGAGGGTGTGAGGACATTCCCGTTGGCGCTCTACCCCGTCCTGGTGCCTGCGCCGGCGCGGTGGAAGCTGCGGAAGATGCCGCTCCAGTGTTCAGGGGACAGTTGAATCGGAAATGCCCCTGTTTGCCGCAGCGATAACAGTGGTCTTGTCTCTTAGGGCATTCCGTCACTGGGTGCGATGCCCCGCAAATAACGCATGGCTTGTTCGCTGGTCGTGGCTTCCCGGCAGGCGCACTCTTGCTTCCTGGTTGCGTCTTGGGGTACTTTGGGGGTCGGCTCCCACCAGAAGGGCCCCCTCCCGGGTAAGTCTGCGTTCGCTTCTTCTCCCGGTTATTTTCTGATCCCTCACGTCGAGCTCGGGTGATAGCGAACCCCCGCTCCACGATGGTGGCCCTGTCCACCACCTCCCGGAACGTGCGCAAGTCCGCTGCCTGAACCATCTCGAAGATGTCACTCCGTAGCCCATCAACAAAAGACGGGCCTTGTGGGGTTCATCCCGTATAGCAAACGGGACGCAATTAACCAATCTTACAAACTCCCTTTGATACTCCACGACCGAGCGGTTCCCTTGTCTAATGTACTTCAAGTCGTCTTCCAGTTGCCGCCTAACGCTATCGGAGAAAAATGCGCCGAAGAGCTCCTCTCTGAAGACCGACCATGTCGGTAGCGGGTCGTTTGTAGACGGATCCGGACGTACCGTCTTCCACCAGATGCGTGCATTCCCTTCAAGAAAGTGGACAGCTAGTGGGACCCGCTCATGTTCCTCCATCAGTAGGTCCTCGAAGAGTTTTTCCATGGTATCCACCCACTTCTCGACGACCCACGGATCGGTCGTTTCTCCCTCGAAAGTGGGAGGGTCATGCTTCTTGAACTCGGTCAAATTCGTCCTGATCTTTTCCCGCGTCGCTCGTTGCTCTGTGTTCCCTCCTGCGGTGGCGGACCCCCCAAGAGTTGGGGTCGTTCCTGCCTCTCCTGCTGTCGCTCCCAACACGGGCCCCGAAGTCGTCGGGGTGGGTTCTTCCCTTGGGGCTGGGGGCTGTTCCGTTGTCGTACCACCCGCCCCTTGCGGTTCCGTAGTGGGTGCGGTGGTTTCGGGCGGAGGAGTCGGATCGCGATCGGCTGGCGCGGTCGCCTGTCGCTGCGTCAGTTGACGAACCTGCTCCGTCAATGTCGCTAACTGCCTGGCCATTTCCCGCAGTTGTCGCCGGAGGAGCTGGTTCTCTGCGGCGGCCGGGGCCGCTCCGTCTGCGTCTGCATTCTCGGTGGACGATCTAGTCCGAGCCATTGTTCGCTGTAACCAAAGAAACCATGTCAACCCTATGGTTATAACCCTAGCACCCCGTCTCACGATTACACCTATATTACGTTCCCGTTTCCCCGTACTCTCACGTACTACGCACCTATACCTTGGTTATCTCATGTCCAATTTGCTTGTGGCACCTTACGCTGTGGATGTGGATCACGTCTACTATGGTTGTGGTTGCATTTCTCTGATACCATTTAATCTGTCACGCCCCCGGGGGTTTTTGAGTCAATCAAAGCGGAAAATTGCGTGTCCATTTTTTTTTTCTTAATAAGGTAATATAAAACTCATCCCCGGTGCGTGCCAGACCGCCGCATACACAAATTCTCTCCGCCAACGGACGGAGTCTCCTTTGTATATGCACGGCGTCTCATTTACACATGCAATTCAATTACAACATCAAACTTCAACCAACAACCATACAGTAGACATACATCACCAAACAACACAAGTTTATAAAGCGGCGTCGACGTTTGGAAAGGATAAAGCCCAGCGTTTGTAAAATCCGTGCCCACACGGCACTTCGTTTTGAGAAAACATTTTCGCAATCAATTAGTTAATCGTGAAAACATGCCACGTAAGATAGCACCACTAGAAGTATCAAAAGCATATGAGTACACCTCATCCACAGAACTACTAATACATGTCCAAAACTAAAGTAATCCACAACTAAAGTAATCCACAAGCAAATTAACTATTTATAGCCTAAAAGGGAAATGAGATAGAAAACCAAGTGTCCTGACTACGGTCCTCGCGACGCAGTCTCACCGCCATCCCGGCTAACGCACCTAGTAGCACCTGTCACGGAGTGGGTAAAGTCAGTGACAAACAAAGTAGATGTCTAATAATAGCAAAGAAGGAAAAACGAACCGAATAACCCGAGTACACCGAAACCTTTCGTTGAAACCCTGTGCATATTTTAAACTGGGCACCAACCCCAGATTTATCAATTAAGTTGGGCACCAACCCCAGAGTACCTGTCGGAGAGACTAAAGTCTCCCCTCGTGCACAGTCACCTTTTGA
Source organism: Tillandsia fasciculata (assembly GCA_029168755.2). Lineage (NCBI taxonomy): Eukaryota > Viridiplantae > Streptophyta > Magnoliopsida > Poales > Bromeliaceae > Tillandsia > Tillandsia fasciculata. Next base: position 10,492,316 of record CM054943.1, on the reverse strand, counting down.
TGCTTTTACCCCCTTTTCGCGGTGCTGGTGTGCTGTTCCAGCTGGCGCGAGGAGGTCCTCACGGCTCCCACTCCTTTGTGAGGCACACGGGTCAAAAAGACCATTCTTCCGGAAAAGTACACCCATGCGGAGGCCAATCCGCCTGTGTACGTGCAGCATCCGAAACCGGATTTGCCGAGATCGGCGTGTAGTGAGCACCGCGACCGCAGCTGCTTACATTGTTAGATAAAAATACCATTATACGAAAGGTTAAACTGTCCATCTACTTTGTTAGGTAATTTAAGAGCATTTTTAATGACGATAGATGCACTTACTGCACTTGTTGCACTTATAGCAACCGTACCCACCTTGTTGAAGAGAAATCGGAACACCTGAATCCTTCGCGCACCCCCGCTGCGCACCTGGACCTAAAGAAAGTCCGCAAGGATAACTATAGTCACAAACGTGCACTAACATCCCAAAACAAAAGACCCAATCTACTCTTTTTGACGGAAAAGTCCAACACCGTCCGGTTCGCTGAAAACCGGAACCCCGCGCGGCACCCAACATAATAAAATAGTGACCAAGAAGATCCCAAGTGGCCATGCCAAGGAAACCACGGAAATAACGATTCCAACGGCGAAAACGGCGCTCAAAACGGTGGAAAAACGGGCAAAAACGGAGCAAAAGAACTTGGGGCTGTCGGTTGGTGCACGGGGGCAACTGTGCACCGGGTTCACGGCGACAGACGGCGGCGGCATGCGCCGGGTGCACGCAAAAGCGTGCACCGCGCATTTCGGGCCGGGCCGGTGCACGACCCGAGCGTGCACCGGGCTCACGGCCCCGGGTCGCGGCGCCAGCACCGGGTGCACGCCAGGGCGTGCACCGCGCCTAGGTGGGCCGGGCCGGCGCACAGATTGGTGCGCCGGGTCTGCGCCCTCCGCGCCGCGGGGCGTGCACCGGGTGCACGCCCCGGCCCGTGGACCGCCGGCCGACTTCTTGAACAGTAAACCCTAAATTCTCCGTTTTTGCGCCGTTTTCGCTCCCGTTTCGCGATTTCTTCTCCGTTTTCGCTCCCGTGCGATCCCGGCGACGACCCCGCGAGCATGGTAATGACGGCGGCGGCCTCCCGTTAAAAAAAACGGCGGCGGCGGCCTCCCGTTAACCCACTATGTTCCACGAAACATCCCCAAAAATTTTCGAATAAATTCCCGGTAAATCTAATAACTAAACCAACGACCGACGAACAACCAAAACGTCGATCGGAGGTCCGATAACAAGAAACCGATTAAAGACCATCAATTAAAATCCGATAAAAATCCTCGATCACACCCGATCAAGAACGAGAATAAAATATGGATCAAAACCCGACGAAAATCCGCAAATGATGTTCCGATTAAAAAAATAACCTTACAAGAACACGAAAAACCCCCGATTAATTTAACAACCGAACGATGTTCACTAACCTTAATTTATCGGAATTAAAGAACCGATCTTGTTTCCTTTCGGCGTTGGAGACCCGAATCCGCTCCCCGTAGACGATGGCGTCTCGTTCTCCGATCTCCGGCACGTGAATCGGGGCGATCGGGTTCCTCCGCTTCTTCCTTCTTTTCCTCTTTTCTCCTCCGGTTAGGGTTTTCCTCTTTCTTTTCTAACTAGGGTTTTGTTTGGTTTTCGGTACGCACGAAAGAGGAGGGTTCGAGGAGGCGGTATTTTAAATTAGGGTTTTTCTTCCGATAACCGGGATTACTTATATAATCCCTATTATTTAATTATTCAATTAATTTCCCCTTTATCTTACACGTACGTAACAGGAAAAACCCACAAATATCCGGTTTTTATTTCACAAATAAATATCTGACTTACGAGATAAAATCCCCACCCTTTTTAAATCCTGACCACCGATTATTTAATCCCCTTCATTAAATAATCTTGGGAAATAATTTCTCAATTTTAAATATCCATATAATTAATTTTCCCTTTAATTCGTTCATAAGAGAATTCTAATTTCCGTCATCGGATAATTAATTACTTAATTAATTAATTATCCCCTACGAGATAACCCACCTTATCTCCTACGGGTGCAAGATATTTTGCACGGATTCCGATGCATGACTAATCACCGCGTCACTATGGATTCCGTTCCGGGAGATCCCGACATCGGATTTCGAATCCGATCGCACCGTCGGTCATCATTTTCCGCGCTCTATCGCAGAAAAATACACGCACCCCGCCCCGGCCGACCTTTGAAAATTAAATAATTTTATTTCGCTTAAGGCTTAAGCAATTACATGTGAGTTCAAAAATACCCCTAAGGGTCGGATCACTACAACCAAAGGCCAAGCGAAGAAGATGAGTCAAGTACACCAACCGCACTTTGAAGATCAACAAGAGCTAGAAAGCCAAATCCCAAGTATGCCAATGTAGCCATAGTAGAAGAATCAGATACAAAAGAACCAGAGACATTTGAAGAAGCATCCCAGAGTCCGGAATGGATTAAAGCTATGGAAGAAGAAATTGATGCATTAGAACAAAATCAGACTTGGGAACTCGCATCAAAGCCAAGAGATGTGAAGCCTATTTCTTGCAAATGGGTGTACAAAATAAAGCGTCGCACAGATGGATCCATAGAGAGGCATAAGGCTCGTCTGGTAGCCCGAGGATTTTCTCAACAGTATGGACTAGACTATGATGAAACGTTCAGTCCAGTTGCAAAATTTACAACTGTACGAGTTTTACTAGCACTTGCAGCTAGCAAGAGTTGGAACCTATGGCAAATGGACGTGAAGAATGCTTTTCTGCATGGGGAGCTAGATCGGGAGATCTACATGAGTCAACCGATGGGTTTTCAGAGTCAAGATCATCCTGAGTATGTGTGTAAGCTCCGGAAGGCTCTCTATGGATTAAAGCAAGCACCGAGGGCTTGGTATGGTAAGATTGCCGAGTTTCTTACTCATAGTGGTTATTCGGTGACATCTGCGGATTCTAGCTTGTTTGTCAAAGCTAAAGGAGGAAAGCTAGCCATTTTATTGGTGTATGTGGATGATTTAATCATCACGGGAGATTGTGAAGAAGAAATTCGTCAGACTAAGAAAAATTTGTCAGTTCGCTTTCAAATGAAAGAACTTGGACAGCTCAAGCATTTTCTTGGTTTAGAGGTCGACTTCACTCAGGAAGGAATATTTCTCCATCAACAAAAGTATTCCAAAGATCTGTTAAAGAAGTTTGTGATGCTTAAATGCAAACCAATCTCGACACCGATGGAGCAAAATGCAAAAATGTGTGCTCATGAAGGAAAAGACTTAGAAAATGCTACCATGTACCGGCAATTGGTGGGTAGCCTTATCTACTTAACTTTAACAAGACCTGATATTTCTTTTGCAGTTGGTGTGATGAGTCGCTACATGCAAAGTCCAAAGAAGACTCATTTGGAATCAGTTCGTCGAATCCTGAGGTATGTGAAGAGTACGCTTGGCTATGGCATTATGTACAAGAAAGGTGGGGATTGCAGACTAGTTGGCTATTGTGATGCTGACTATGCAGGTGACCATGATACCCGACGTTCAACTACCGGGTATGTTTTCATGTTTGGGTTCGGAGCAATTTCTTGGTGTAGCAAAAGACAACCAACAGTGTCTTTGTCAACCACGGAAGCAGAGTACCGAGCAGCAGCAATGGCAGCTCAAGAAAGCACTTGGCTTATGCAATTATTGAAAGACTTGCATCAGTCAACCGAGTATCGTATCTCTTTGTATTGCGACAACTTGTCAGCAATACGTTTGGCGGAAAATCCAGTTTTTAATGCAAGAACTAAGCATGTGGAGGTGCATTATCATTTTATCAGAGAGAAAGTCTTGCAAGAAGAAATTGAGTTGGAACATATCAGAACAGAAAACCAAGCTGCAAATTTGTTTACAAAAGGCTTGAGTGGCAGCAAGTTCGAAAATTTATGTCATCAGCTCGGATTGGTGAAAAGAGTAGAAGCTGGTGTTGATGGGGAGTATTGAACAAAACAACACCAGCATGTTGGTTGCCTTGTGACCAATCATTGTGTAGTGTTAACAAATTATTGTTTGCTTGTTAATCGGTTACCGAGTCCTTAGGGTTTGTTACACTGGTTGTTATTCTGTTATCGAGTCCTTAGGAGTTGTTACACTCTGTTTCTTTGAAGCTATCAGCCTATATAAAGGTATTGATATGCATTGAATAAATTTAAGTGAACGCAGCTTCTTCTTTTCCATTTGTTTACTCTCTTTAGAGGTTATTCAACCATTCTGGCATCTTGTTATTTTTCTACAAAAGCTACCCTCAAACACTGATTATACAGCAATATCTAATAGTAGGAAATGTAAATATAAGTGCTACCTTCCTTGCTAACACAAAATTTAAAATTTTGAATTCAAAATCAGAATTTAAATTTAAAATTTTGAATTTGAATTTGAATTTGAATAAAAGATACCCACCCTCCTCTACATTAATAAAATTTTCTTTTTTTGGAATTCTCTTCGGAAAAAAAAAATTATTTGAGTGAAATTATCCAAACACAGTAATATGCAATGGATTTCTAGTAATCCATTAGAGATAGTGCAAACCAAATGCCCTTGTAGAGTCATGTTAATTAATATTGTTCACTAATTATGTCATGTCCCATGCAAAACCGGCAGAATTTTTTCTGTAAGTATAAAACACCTAGAAAATTTATTTTGTAAAAGGATATTTACTTGTTTACAAAAGCATGATATTTTCAAATATATCCAAAACAACTATAATAGATTTAGTTACAAAGGCCCAGGTGCCTCCCACGGTAGCCTAATTAATTCATACCTTCCAATGAATGAAGTGATAGAATGCTACATTGAAGTCAAAAAAAAGAAAAAGATTTAGTTACAAATTTTCCTATTTAAGAAAAAATGTTAGAGTGAGAAAGAGAGGGTGCGAGAGGGAGGGTGCGAGAGAGAGAGTGTGCGAGAGGGAGAGTGCGAGAGAGAGCGTGTGCGTGTGAGAGTGTGAGAGCGAGAGAGAGTGTTCGTGCGCTCGGGAGGGCTCGAGATGGCAGGCGTGAGAGGGTCGCCACCCGCGACAGAGGAAGCGCGCGACCGAGTGAGGGTGTGCGTGGGCGATCTAGAGAAAGGGGTCGCGTGGCTGCGGGTAGGAGTAGGCGTGGGAATGGCGACGCCTACCCCCTCCCCGCCGCTCACGGGATGTCCACTCGAGCCCGTCAGCCTCCAGGTCCCATCTGGCCGAGACCGCGCCCTCCTCATCGCAGAGGGCCTTGGGCTGGTTCTCCCCCCATCTGGCCAGCTTTCCCTAGGCGCAAGGGGCGACTTGAACGGGGATGGGACCCTCGCCCCCGGCACGGTACGTCGGATTCCCGTGCCAGAGCAGCTTTGTCTTCTCAGCCCTCCTCCTCTGCTTCGGAGGATCTCGGTGTTTCCCTTCGTGCTGGGCTTCTTGGTCCTGTCCCGTCTCTACAGCCGACACCTAAGGTATCGTGGGCGGATCACCTCGGGATACCCCTCTGCTCCATCCTGTCCCCCCCTGGCTCTGTCCTCCGAATCCCCTGGTCCCGTCTCCTGTCAGTCGGGTCCCGAGGCATCCCAGCCCCCCTCCCGAGCCATGCACCGCTTCCCCATCACTGATTCCCGGTCGTCTCATTGGATCCCGCCGTCCCCCTCCGCGGATCCCCGGTCGTCTCAGGGGATCCTGCCGCTCCCCAATGTTGCCACCCGGTCGTCTCATGGGATTCACTCCCGCTCCTATAAAGATGCGCTTCTTCGCTCCCTGCCCCCCCCATCTGCCACCGATAGACCCCACCCTAGGCCTCCCTCCTCCCTTACCTCCTTCGCCAACAAAAGGTGCTTTCGGTGCCTAGCTGGGGACTACCTCGTCCGCGACTGTCGTGATCCTGTCCGCTGCGCAGTGTGCCTCCGCACCGGCCACAGAGCTTTCTCCCGTCTCTGTCAGCTTCGCCGCCAGCGACCCTCCATGCAGCGTGCCTACGGCTTTCGTCCGGCGTCCTCAAAAGTCTTTGTTCCTCTGACCAAAGGCTTCCGCGAACGTCAGAACCGGCATAAATGCGCTGTCCTGGCTGATGTTGTGGGGCGCTCCAACTTGGGGATCTTTCCTGGGGGAACCATCGCCTCCGATCTGGCGGCGAGGTTTGGTGGCTTCCCCACTGACTTCGTGGCCGCTCGATACACTGAGCATGGCTACGCCATTTTATTGCCGGAGTGGGTGCAGCCTGACAACATCATCGGCCATGGTTTGCTTCATCTCCTCCACTGTCGGCTCCAGTGCTACCCTTGGGAGCCGTACGACGGCGCCCCCCGCTCGCGACTTACCTTCAAGGCATGGATTAAAATTAAGCTTCTCCCGTTCGAGTGCTGGTCCCCGGACCGGGTCTGCGCCATCGTGGGCTCCATTGGTCGCTACCTCAGCGCTGACGACAATAGCCTCAACCTGGTGGACCTGACCGGGTTCCGGTGCCTTGTTGCGGTCGATGACCTGGCTGACATCCCGGAGTCGCTGCTGATCTCGATGGGAGACTTCGTTGTCTCCTGCGAGGTGAGGATCGACAGCACCTCCCCTTTTGGCGGGGATGACCGTGGTATACCCTTAGCCGGGGGGGGGGGGGGGGGGGGGGGGGGGGGGCCGAGTGAGGGCGGTGATCAAAACCGACCCTCAAGGCGCCCGAATCGCTAGAAGGATAGCCACGGTGGGCCTTGGCGGGGGTGGTTCCGATTCGCGGGACGCCGCTCGTGCGGGGCAGAGTGACACCTGGGACTCCTCTGAGGTCCGGGACCGGCAACGCCGTCCCCCCTTCCCCCTGACTGCACGCCTGACCTGGTCTTCTCCCCCCCGCAGCCGGTAGAACCTGCGGCTTTCGGCGTGGCCTCCTGCGGCGGTCCTCCGTTGACTTCTCCTGGGGGTGTGCCTCTTTGTCTGGCGGTCCAGGCCTGAGCAACCGCCGCCAATCCTCTGGCTTCCCTACCGTTGGTGCAGAGCGTCAGGGTCTGCGCCCCCGTCTTCGTACCGTCCAAGATCTCCTTTTCCGGTTCTTTTTCAAATTCCCTTCATGGGTTCGGGCGTTGGGGGATCCGTTGCTCGGGAAGCCTGCTCCAAGGTGATGTAAGCCAGACTTTCCTTGTTGAGGAACTGGTCGTACGCCTCCTTCTGCAGACCCCTCAAGCCCCGTGCTTCTCCTTTTGGTCATTGGCTCAGCCCCTGCCCCCCTCGATTGGACTTTGGACAGGGCTGGGCCCGACTCCTACGGCCGGCTCAACCACCAATCCCCTCCCTGCCCCCGCGGGCCACCCCCACGACTGCCTCTTCCCCGTTCCTTGTCTGGGCCACCCGTGGGCCACCCACATGCCAGGCCCTCTCCCTGGGGCCTCGATGTGCGAGGCCTTCCTATCTCCAGCACCGGGCCCCTGCCCCCCTGGCTTGTTGGGTTGCTGCGGGCCCGCCTGCGGGCCCCCGATCCTCCTTGCCCCCCCCCTTGGGCTGCCGAGCCCATCTCCTTCGCCCGGACTCGGGGGGACCCTTGGACCGCCGCAGCTACCGCTTTCCTGGACCTCCGTGGGCCCATCCGCGGGCCCACCCGATTTCCCTCCTCCTTCGGGCATCAATTTCTGGGCCTGGACCTGCTCAACCTTCTCTCCCCAGGGCCGCCCTACTGTTGGGGGTACAGGCCCTCCGGGATCTGGCCCGGGCCGCCTCCATCCTCCCGACCTGCGCAGTGCCGCCGACCCGGGGAGGTCCGAGCCTGTAGCCTGCCCACTTCCTGCCGCGGAGGGCCCTCCCTGGCCTGCTCACCTTCTCGCCTCGAAGGCCTCCTCCCGTCTTGCTACCGAGATCGGCCAACCGTCGAGCACCCCCCCCCCCCCCTCCCCTCCCAACCCGGCCTAGCGGACATGGCTGGGCACCTTGAGCCCTTCGTGTCGGGGCAGCACCTTGAGCACCCTCCCCCCCTGCCTCGGGCCAGCTCTCCACTAGCGGCAGCCGCCCACCTGGCCTCGCCGTTACGGAGGAGTAGCAGGCTTGCGCTGAAGGCGGGCGCACCAGCCCTGGATCGAGCCATTGCACGCAAAACTCAGTTCCTGGGTGACGGCTTGCCCGCTACCACTCCTCCCGGCACTGATGGACCTCCGGACCTCTCCTTGCTCCTCAAGATGTCTGCCAAACTTGGCATTCTGCTCAGCGAAGGGGATGCCCGCTCCCTCCTGGACTTCACCGGGCCTTTGTGCTGACCGCCCGGTTTCTAGACTTTCGTCGTGTGGTGTCTAATCCTTTCCTATGTTTCACATCTGTTCTTGGAATGTCAGAGGGTTGAATGATCCCTCCAAGCGCGCTCTTGTCAAGTCGGTCGTATGTGACCTTAAGGTGTCTGTACTTTGCTTTCAAGAAACGAAAGTCAGCTCGTACTCGCGTCAGTTCCTCTCCTCCTTTGCTGGGATCGCCTATGACAAATGCCACTTTATCCCCTCCTCGGGGGCTTCGGGAGGACTCGTAACTTGCTGGAACTCCAGATTTTTCATCTGCTCTGAGGCCCTGGTGCGCAATCATTCTCTGACGCTACGTCTGACCAACGCTTCCAGCGGCTCTTCCTTCTTCCTAACCAATGTGTATGGGCCGCCTTCCTGGATGGGAAAGGATGACTTCTGTCGCGAGCTCGGGGAACTGAAAGCCGTTTGCCCTGGGCCGTGGGTAATCTGCGGGGACTTCAACCTTACCCGCTCCCAGGCCGAAAGACAGGGCAGATGCTGGTGTAACCGCTTGATGGCCATGTTCAACAACTTGATCAACGATATGGAATTGATGGACCTCCCTCTGCTCAACCAAAGCTTCACATGGTCCAACATGCAGAACCCTCCCTCCCTTGCCAAGCTCGACCGCTTCTTAGTTTCTACCGACTGGGACCTCTCCTTCCCCCTTTCCTCTGTCTCGGCACTTCCCAGAATTACTTCAGATCACTCCCCTCTCCTCCTCAGAACGCAGATTTCCCGCCCCCCTTGCCCCTTCAGGTTCGAAAAGGTGTGGCTGACCAGGCCTGACTTCATTTCGCTGGTCCCGATCTGGTGGCAAGAAATAGATGCCAAGCTAGGGAGACAAGGGAGTATCCTCACCTTTACCGCAAAGCTCAGACACTGTCGTGAACGCATCAAGGAGTGGCGGTCCACCAATTTCCATAGCATCTGCAACTCCAAGAGGGCAGTCTCCGAGGAGATTCAGAGGCTCGACTCCCTCGAGGAGCTTCAAAGCCTGACCTCCACTGAGCATGCGCAGAGGACTCTGCTCAGGAGCCACCTGAAGGCTATCATCGAGGAAGAGGAGTTGCTTTGGAAATCTAGAGCCAAGCAACACTGGCTTAAAGAAGGGGATGGCAACACAAAGTACTTCCATGCCATGGCCAACGGTCGGCAAAGAGCCAACCGGATCGGAACCATCACGGCTGACGGTGTTTCGTTGGACAGGGAAAAGGACAAGTGCGACTACTTTTTCCACCATTTCAAGAACCGCTTCGCGCCGGACACTCCCCCCCCCACGGAATGCGGCGATTGGAGCAACCTTTTTCCTGATAATACCGCGCTCAGCTCGGATAACCTCACCTCCCCTTTCACCCTGGAAGAAATCCATAAAGCAACCTTCCAGATGAGCGGGGACAGAGCGCCGGGCCCTGATGGCTTCAGCATGATCTTCTACCAGAAATTCTGGGACGTCATTAAGGCCGACCTCCTGAAAGTTTTTGAGGATCTCTTCGACGGCACCATCCACACGGGCCCCATTGACTACACCCACATCTGTCTGATCCCTAAATCCGAAGGGGCGAGCGCGGCAAACGACTATCGGCCAATCAGTCTCCTCAACTGCGTCCAGAAGATCATCTCCAAGGTCCTTACGAACAGGCTCCTGACTGTTCTGGGAGGGATCATCTCCCCGACCCAGTCGGCCTTCGTCAAAGGCAGATTCATCCTTGACTCCTTTGTTACTGCCAGTGAGCTTATCAGCTGGAGAGCCTCTAAGCACATCGAATGTGTCGGTGTGAAGGCGGATTTCGAAAAAGCTTTTGACAGCGTGAGCTGGGGATTCCTCAGACACGTGCTCCTTTGTCTTGGCGCCAACCAGAAATGGTGTGGATGGATTGAGCAGTGTACATCCAATGGGAAAGTCGCCATCCTTGTCAACGGCTCCGTTACTAACTGGTTCAAAATGAGGAGAGGGCTCCGTCAGGGGGACCCCCTTTCACCCTTCCTCTACCTGCTGGTTGCGGAAGGCCTAGCGCGCCTGACAAGCAGAGCGGTCCGGAACAGCCTGCTCACCGGTGTGGGCCCCTCGCGGGACTCCGAAATTTCCCTCATCCAGTTTGCGGATGACACTTTCTTCTTCTGCCAGGCAAGAGCCAGACAGATCCGTAACCTCCGCTTTGTGTGGCAGATCTTCGAGTGGGCCTCTGGGCTCAAAATCAACCCGTCTAAATCGGAACTCCTCTACATGGGCAGTAGGAGCAATAAAGGAGAGCGTCTAGCAGCAATGCTAAACTGCAAACTCGGCACGTTACCGATCAAATACCCTGGCCTCCCTCTCGATAAGGACAGCATTCTCAAAGAGGATTGGCAACTCATAATCTCCAGGATTGAGCGAAGAATCACCGGGTGGCAAGCTAAGCTGCTCTCTTACGGGGGAAGGCTCACCCTAGTCAACTCAGTGCTGTCTAACCTACCGCTCTACTTCTTCTCAGTCTTCAGAGCGCCTGCCTGGGTCATCAAAAGGGTCGATTCCTTACGCAGGGCTTTCTTCTGGAGCAGCCACAGATCCACGTCAGGGGGTAGCTGCCTGGTTAACTGGAAGACGGTCTACAGAGACAAGAAAGATGGGGGACTAGGCATCCTCAACCTGGAAAGCATGAACACCGCTCTTCTAGCCAAGTGGTGGTGGAAATTCTTCGCCAACGAAGCACCACCATGGGGACCACTTGTCAAGAAGCTCTACTACGTCCGCCGAAGGCCTTTGACTGAGGGAGCCTCCTTTTCACCCTTCTCACTCTGGTGGAGAAGCGTGCTGCGCACGAGGGACCTCTTCAAGTGCAGTTCGTTTCACCGGGTGGGAAACGGCGCCCTGACTGACTTCTGGACCGACCTTTGGATCGGGGATTCCTCCCTCTCGACCCAATTCCCAAGTATCTTTGCTTCGATCGTCAACCCAAACCTACGGGTTATGGACTGTTTTGAACAGGGCGATTGGAATTGGGCGAAAATCCTAGAGGGGCTAGATAGGGACATCGCAGGCATGGACGACCAAATCCTGAACCTGCAAGGTGCACAGACCACCTGTCCCTCTCTGATAACAATGATGAGCTTCTCTGGCGTTGGACCGCCAACGGGACCTTCTCAGTCAAGTCCTTATACCGTTTCCTGCAGGCCACAGGAGTTGTAGACGATCGCTTCAACAGGCTCTGGAGCATCAAAATCCCACTCAAAGTCAGAATCTTCCTCACCTGTACCTTCGCCAACGCTTTGCTGGAGACCCTGTTCCCCAACAAAGCGGAGATCCGTTGCAGCCAGTCTGTTGCCCAGCTCTGGGAGGCGCTTTCGACCCTGAGGGGTTCCTGGGGCAAGAGGGCGCTACTCACCGTCGCTTCTATCTAGTGGTCGATCTGGCTTGAAAGGAACAGAAGGGCTTTTGACAACAAGTCTCGTACCTCGGCCTCTATCTTAGCCGAAGTCAGAGCCCACCGTTTGCTTTGGACCCGATCCTGTACCTAGTTTTTTTTTTTTTTTTTTTTTTTTTTTTTTGCCGATAGTTACTACCGGCGCCCTTTGCTAAATTCATGTTCGTATTGAATGAAGCGGCAGCATGCTACCTTCCTCTCAAAATTTTTTTTTCCTATTTAATAGAAAACCCAAGATGGTACCAAAATGTGTATCTAAATTGGGTGGAACTAGCAAGAACGTCTCCTCACTCCGCACCATGCTCCACCCTGCCCAACATATCTAAAAAATAGCCCCACAAGGGGTTTGAAACTACAAAGTTCTGTATGAAACTACAAATGTTTCCAGTGAGCACAGCAAGCGGACAGAGACAAGCAACATTAACCAGCCAACAACAAAATGATAACCGTAACATTAACCAACCAATAACTGAAGGAAACCGCAAGTAAGCATGTATAGGTAGCAATAAACTCTCTACTGCTAAGAAGGGGAACTGCTTCTGATAGGATGTAGGCAAATGCACAGCCATACATCGATCGATACATATGATTGTCAATTTTTGACCTAATCAACTGCCTTAACCATTTGGTCCCAGGCAATGCCCTAACTATTCAAATCCCAGACCACTACCAAAAGCCCTACCTATTCAGTCCCAGGCTGCTGCTCATGATCAGTTGCCCTGACTATTCAGTCTTGAGCCAATGGCTAAATCGCGACCACTCTTCAAGAAGAGCTCACCCTACCTCGAGGGTCGCCAAACCATCGAAGCGGCAAAGGGGAGCATAACATTAGGTGGCAAGTCATCATACTCTATGGTCAACAACAACAGCAGCAGTAAAAGAGTCCAATACCACAACTAGAATCATCAACTACAGCAGCTCTGGCTAAATACAACTATACAAGTAATACTAGTGCTATACGTTCACGATATCATCCAGAGAATGACAAATCACAACTAGTATGCTTTCTACTTCCAAATACTAAAGTGACAACTATGAATATACAATATGTGTCAAATTAAGCATGCTCTCACAACAAGTTACCATGAACAAGTATTATGCAAGAATTTAGATACCATGGCAAGTATACAACGACCAAACAGTAAACATTAAGACGGTTGGGCATAAAGAAGAAACTACAATAAGCTTTACTACGTACCTTCAGATCGGTTAGCAACGAGCGCACAAACTAAACACAAAATCAATATACGATCACCATACAAAACTAAATCTCAAAAACACTAACAAAATAAAACACACAAATTTACGTAAAAAATGTTTTACAGGAAAAAAATTACGGGTGAAAAGGAAGAGTTTTACTACGTCGGAATAAAGGGAATACTAAATGGCCGTCGGCGAACCGGAATTATAATGTCGGAATGATTTCTAATTTCGAAGTCAAATCTAACAGGATCGAGTACCCACCTTGATTCGCCGTCAGGAGGTCAAACACGACTTCGTGATTCTCCTCCGAACCTAGGGAGAATGAATACGAGGGTAATATATCTCATTCAGGGCCTTTCAACCCAAGAATAAAAGTTTAGTACCAAGAATTTGGGGCCGATTTTCAAAGATCTAACACTTTGGCCTCGAGGAGGGTTTTGAAAACAATTTTCAAGAGATTAAAGTGGAAAACTTCATTTAGGCTTCCTACAATTCAAAGAAAGCAATTGTACCCAAAAAGCAAGAGATTAAAACTCAATCAAAGCGAGCATTAAACAAACTTGGTACCAAGTTCTCGACGATCTATAAAGGGAAGGCCATGATGAGGTCGAAATATTGTCGTTGAGGCTCCTCGTGCATGAATCCGAAAGAGAAGCCGAGGTGGAGATGAATCTCAGCTGGGAGAGACTGCCAGGAGAAAGATCGGCAACGAATGGCGATGAAGAAGGCGGAAGGTTGAGTGAGAAAGGAAGTGTGGGCGAGGGAATTTTTTTTTTTTTTTTTTTTCAAATAACCATATAATTTTTTATAATTGATGAAATAATCTACTCAAAAATATATTTACAAAAATTATTATTTTTTTTGCCAACTCAACATCATAGTGGATGATTCTTCATGAATCGTTTACTGTCTTCTTGTTAAAAATTTTATAAAGACGGTAACTCGTTCACCACCTTCCATTTTTAATAAATTTAGATTATCATATTCTTATTTTTTCTTTTTTTTTTTTTTTTTTTTATCTCTTATCTCATATATTAGTCAGTGAATAATAACAATTTAAATATCTTAAAAATTTATTCATATGTATCTTTATTTTTATATTAGTTAGTGAATAATAACAATCTAAATCTCGTAAAAATCTATTCATACCCATATTTTTATTTTACGCCCTTTCTTTTCTCCTAAATTACTTAGAGACAATAACAATTTAAATCTTTATTAGTTAGTAAATAATAACAATCTACCTATATTCCTATTTTGCACTCTGATTTTTTAAAGACGGTGAATCATTTAATCTTAAAGGCGATGCACAATTCACCGCATTTGAAAAAAAAAAAAATTCATTAGAAAATTATTTTGCCAAATATAATTTTTTGTAGAATTATTTATCCAATTATAAAATTTTTAAAAATTATTTGTTGGATTATGTAAAATCATGTTTTGAGTTGATATCATGGTACTCAACTTCGCGATGGGTTGAATATGTTGGATTTGATCATAATTTGATCACAATCTTGTTCCAAAATATTAGGGATGATTTAGAAATATTTTAAAGCGAATCGGAGATTCGGATGGACGGTGGAGATCGTTTCCTATTAGAATTAGGTTTTTAGAGTTATATTAACTCTTGTGATTCATCTTTTATTTTTTAGAGCTTTATTAAAAAAAATTCTAATTGAGAGAAAAAACGTGGAGAGCCTCCGTGAGAGAGTTTCTTGTAATCCAATTTTACTCCTTGTATTTTTGTATCGTGGATTAACCAAAAAACGCATTGAGGCGGTCTTGCCCGTGGACGTAGGTCGACACATTGTTGGCCGAACCACGTAAATCTTGTGTCCTTATGTTTTCTTATTCATTTTATTTGCTTAGTTATTCTCATTCTTGCTTTATACAATTGTTCTCGTTTACTTTCATCTATGAAAGATTCTATTTTTGCTGCGCTCGTGTGCTGTGTGGGTTGAGGTGTGCTAGGTATCCCACGGCCGGTTCCCCCTTCAATTAGTATCAGAGCGTTTGGTTCTTCGTAATTTGTTGACGGTGAAACGATGGCGGGGAAAGTTTCAGCGACAAAGTATGAGATTTCTCGGTTTGATGGAGCGAACTTTGCGTTGTGGAAACTGAAGATGCAAGCAGTTTTGATTAAAAATGCTTGTGAGATCGCCCTGCAAGGAAAGGAGAATAAGCTAGAAGGAATGACGAATAAACAATTTGAAGAGAATGACAAGATGGCTTTGACAAACCTATATTTGGCACTTGATGATTCGATGCTATTCAATGTGAAGACCGAGACTACCGCAAAAGGAATTTGGGATAAATTGAAAAATCTCTATGAAGAAAAGTCATTGGTGAACTGTAACGACCCGGCCCACTAGTAATAATAACTAGGCTTAAGCATAAACTCAAAGACTTGGACACTAGTAATAATAATTGGGCTTAAGCATTTTGGGTTGTGGGTTGGACCCAACGAGTTATTATTGATAGTGGGCCGGGTCGTTATATGAACAAAATCTTCTTAAGGTGACAATTGTACAATCTAAAGATGAAGGACGGGGCATCGGTACAAGAACATCTAAGTACTTTCAACTCTATCGTGAGCAAACTCGCTGCCCTAGACATGAGAATGGATGAAGAAGAAAAGGCAAGTATTTTATTTTGCTCGATGCCGAAAACTTGGGATAATTTGATTGTGGGCTTGAGTCATGTTGAAACCCTTAAGATGGAGTCGGTTGTTGCATCATTACTTACCGAGGAGATGAGGCGAAAGTCTAGCCAAGTAAGTTCTTCGGGGGAGGCTATGATAGCACAGGGAAGACCTTTCGAGAGGGAGCATGGTGATAGAGGAAAGTCGAGATCAAAATCCAAGGGTAAAAAAAAAGTAAAGTGCTGGAATTGTGGAAAGTTGGGGTACGTGAAGAAAGATTGTCGGGTTAAAGAAGTTGATGGTAAATTCGATTCAATTAATTTTCAAGGTAATATAGCCGAAGCGGATGCTAAGTCGGCTAATTCGGAGGACGGAGATGCATTAGTCGCATTGGATAGATCCGAGCTTATTTATCATTGGATCTTGGATTCGGGGGCGTCGTTCCACATGACTCCCTATAGGGAGTGGTTTCATTATTATAAGTCACGGGATGGTGAAGTTATCTATTTGGGTGATAACACGACATGTCCAATGATTGGAGTGGGAGACGTTCAGATCAAGATGTTTGATGGTGTTATTCGGACAGTTTCTAATGTTCGACATGTTCCTGCACTTCGGAAAAGTCTTCTATCACTTGAAAAATTTTGCTAACGAGGGTTTAAATTTATCGGCGAGAAAGATCACTTGAAGGTATGTCAAGATTGTTTGGTGTTGATGAAAGGAGAGCATTGGCGTTGATGAAAGGAGAGCATGTAGGTGGTCTTTATAGATTAGTGGGTGAGACTCAAGTGGGAGAAGCGGTTGTTGCAAGCGCAAAGGTGGAGTCTTCAACGGTATGGCATCGCCGTTTAGGACACATGAGCAAGCGCGGATTGCAGGTATTATCCAACCGTAAACTTCTTTCAGGTTACAAGTCCGCGCCATTAGATTTTTGTGAAGATTGCATCTACGGGAAGCAACGAATGTTGTATTTTTCTCTATCACATCAAAGAAGTAAGAAGCATCTCGAGTTGATTCATTTGGATACTTGGGAGTCGCCTAATACTTCGTTGGGCGGATGTTCTTACTTCGTTTCATTCATTGATGATTACTCTCGGAAGGGTTTGGGGCATATTCTAAAGCGAAACTCCGATGTGTTTGAGACTTTTAAGAAGTTCAAAACTCTTGTGGAGAATGAAAAGGATTTAAAAATTAAGTGCCTACGTTCTGGAAACAAAGGGGAGTATTGTTCAAGAGAATTTGATGAGTTTTACAATAAGCATAGAATTAAGCGGCATCTCACGGTATCCGGTACACCGCAACAAAACGGTGTAGCGGAGAGGTTAAATAGAACACTCATGGAGAGGGCCCATAGCATGTTGAGTACTTCAAAACTCAACAAGAGATTTTGGGCGGAAGCCGTGAGCACGGCTTGTTATTTGATTAATCGAGCGCCGACAAAATCACTTGGTTTGGAAATTCCTAAAGAAGTCTGGAGCGACAAGTCCGTTGATTACTCCTATCTTCGTGTCTTTGGATGTGATGCTTATGTGTGGATACCGAAGGAGAAAATGTCAAAATTGGATAAGAACTCTCGGAGGTGTATATTTCTTGGCTATGCGAAAGGTGTTTTTTTTTTTAGAGAACTATGCGAAAGGTGTTAAGTGGTATCGATTGTGGGACCCTACTACCCACAAAATAGTCGTAAGTCGTGACGTTGTCTTCAATGAAGGGTCCTTTCAAGGCACCAAGAAAAAACAAGATGATGATGCTATGATTCCAATTGAGCTCTTTGAAGTGCGTGATGAGGTGCAAGTTGAGCAAGCACAGTAGGATGATGAAGTGGTTGATAATGAACCAAACTTGGAATCTTCATAATCATCCGAAGATACAAATTCACCGGTAGAGTCGCCAGCGGATTCCGTGCATCCTAAGAGGGTCATTAGACCACCTGCAAGGTATAATGACTATATCACTTCATTTATTCCTTCTGCTAACTATGTTAGTGCATATGTTGCTTTGGTGGAGAAAGATGAGCCAACTTCGTATAAGGAGGCTTGTGAGTCGACCGATGCGGGAAAGTGGCAATGCGCGATGGAGTCAATTCGGAGAACAAGACTTGGGAACTTGTTGATTTGCCGAAGGGAATGAACGTGATTGGATGTCGGTGGGTGTTTAAGGTGAAGAAGGATACATATGGGAATATGGAGAGGTTCAAGGCAAGATTGGTGGTGAAGAGATATGCTCAAAAGCCGGGAATCGACTTTGATGAGATCTTCTTACCGGTGGTTCATCTTACCACTATTCGGGTTGTTTTGGCGACCGCAGCGGTCATGGATTTGGAGCTTGAACAGATGGATGTAAAAACAACATTCTTGCATGGTGACCTAGAGGAGGAGATATGTATGTCGCAACCGGAAGGCTTTGTCGAAAAATGTAAGGAGTATTTGGTTTGTCGGTTGAACAAGTCGTTGTACGGCTTGAATCAGGCACCAAGGTGTTGGTACAAGCGATTTGATTCCTTCATTATGAGTTTGGGTTTTGATAGTGTCACGCCCCGCGGTCGAAACTGCGACCCGGGCCCGCCAACAGATCCGCCATCTGCACGGGAATCACCACACAGACGAAGCGACTAACCTGCAAGTAAGATCTATAGCTAAACATGTATCAGGGCGGAAATAAAACTAGTAGCTACAGAATCAAAAACTGAACATCTGAATAAAATGAATCCTCAATACATAGTCTCTCCCGCTATGTAAATAAATACAAATACAAATCTCTCAAACTATCCAGTACAAAAGTGGAATCAGAAAAATACATGGTACATCTACCTCTGACTCTCAAGTAAAAAGGGTAAGGAGCTACGCGGCCACGTCCTCACCTCGATCATCTGTCTCCGCACGAACACAAGCCAGAACAGCAACCTCTGGAAAACCTGTCACCGCAACGGGTGTGAGAACTACTGCAGAAGGTAGTTCCCAGTGGGTACCGTCACCAATATCCACGATATGCCCACTAAGTCTACTGGAGGCAAAACAAATAGGTATGCAGATAGATAATATGAAAGCTGGAATGAAACTACAGCTAATATGCCTCAAGTATCATGCTCAAAGGAAAACTCAACTAAGAACATGCTATGCATCCACTCGCTCACGAGGTGCTCACATAACTCAATCTCAGTGACTGCCACATCGGGTCCAGTCAAGCCTGTGCCCCCTAGTGTATCAACCAGGGCGTCCTATCGGACTATCTCAGTATCACGCAAAGCGACCTCTAGTGTATCAACTAGGCGCATCATCATCTCATCCGGAGCGTAACTCGAGGGAGCGACCCCACCGAGCTCAAGCGTGTCTCATCTGGCATAAAAGCGGCATCTGTAGGCTACAATCCATGATCAAACAGATCGGAAACTCGAGTACCCAAATAACCATATCTCAGTCGGAGAACCCTCCACGACTCAATCTAACAATGCCCAAATAACATAGCTAAGTCGGAGAACCCTCCACGACTCAATCTGATAAAGCCCAAATAAACATAGCTAAGTCGGAGAACCCTCCACGACTCAATCTGCTAATGCCCAACCCATGATCTAGAGTAAACCAATCGACTTCCATGAAGGGCCGAATATTCCGAAAGACTGACACCTACAACCCAAATCAAACAAGAACAGGCTGCAGGCACAGCCGCCCGTAGCTTCCGACCCAACAATGGAATCAGTCCTCAATCTCTCACATAAGAGGCCCGGAAATTCCGAAAGACTGACGCCTACAACCCAAATCAAACAAGAACAGGCTGCAGGCACAGCCGCCCGTAGCTTTCGCCCCTGAAGTGAAACAAATGCTCAATCTCTCATGACACTAGAAACTCGTCCCACAGAATTCTAAAAATCCGCTCGGCCCCTTGGCACGAGTATACATGTATCCCGAACTATCTAGACCATCTATAATGCTCTCAATATTTTAAAACACTTTAAAAATCAGAGTTTAACTTAAAACCATTTATAGAAATTTTATGAAGGTCCAGATGCATCCCGAATGTCAAGAAAATATGCAGTCTAGTGTCAAATCATCTCTAGATCATGCTAAAAATATCTGGGGCTCAGGATTGTTTTTCTGTAATTTTCTAGACAACTATCAGATTTACCAGCTACAATAACAGATAAGCTAGACATGCTATACATGCATACAATAGCATTAGAAGGCATTCCATACATCTTGAAGAATTTCCAACCCACCTGGATCGCTTTCCACAGGCAACGCTGAAATCGGTGAAGAACGGACTCGCTCACTGTCAAAATCTGCCGAAAACAGCACTTCGGCTCCGCGCACGCGCACCTCTGCCAAGCGTCCAGAAAATTCTCAAGGAGCTCTCAGCTCACTCCATAGCCTCTAACAAGGCTCCAACTACGCTCGGTCAAAACCGACGTCGCTCTGCCAACCCTCCTGTGCATTCCGCCCGCGCTCCTCCGCGGCTCCGCACAGCGCACAGGGCAACCCGAGGGCTCCAACAGCCCACGCAGCAACAAGCTGCTCCTCCGCGGCACGCGCAGCACCCTGTTGCTCCACCCAACATAGGGAAAAGGGAAGGATGGAAAAATCCATTCCCAGCTCAAAAATCCAATCCTCTGTTCATAATCCAAAATCCGAGAAAATCTAAAAACTCGGAAAAAGCATAGTACTCACCTCTACTGACTGTGTCCGCACGTGCGAGCTCCAACCGAGCTCTCCTCAAACCGAACAAGCTCTCTGACGCGCTCATGATCGAAACCGAAAACTCCGGCGCGAAGAGGATCCATCAAGAACTCACAGCCACTCCCTCTCTCTCACTCTCAATCTCCTTCTCTTTCTTTCTCTCCTTCTTCCTCTCGTTCTTTCTCTCTTTCTTTTCCTTGGTTCCAGCTGAGAAGAGAGGAAGAGGAGGGGTCACTATATAAAGAGAAGAGAGAGTTAATGCAGCTGCAGGGGTGGTTGGGGAAGTGAATTTACTCTTTTACCCTCACTGCCTCCAAGATCTGGAGGCTGAGTACCGGTACACGGGTCGCCGTACCGGTACCCAAGCACAAAAATTCCAACCCGAGAGCCAACTCTGATCAGTCCAACATTGAGTACCGGTACCCGCCCCCGCGTTCCGGTACTCAAGCCAAAAGGGAACAGGCGTACCGCTACTCACTGCCCAGTACCGGTACCCAGGGACTTAGAAAAATTCCGCAATTTTCCCTCAACCGAACCTCTCTGTCGGTTTCCAAATCAACTCGTTCCAGTACCCATGCCCGCGTACCGGTACGCAATGTCCCAAAATGCTGAATCAAGCTGGGGCTTCCAATTTCGACGCCGTCAACTCACTTTTCGAACAAAAGGCTCCCGCGTCGATCTGAAACATCCCGAACTCAACCGTAATCATATTCTGAACCTGCTGCGGGTGATTTCACCGCACCACGCTATCCTACGAAGTCGGTGCACTACACGAAGCCCCGGTACTCTACAGATAGGCTTGAAGCGGATCATTGTGCATATTTATGCTATTATAATGACGGGAGCTTCTGTATTTTGTTATTATGTGCTGACGACATGGTGATCTTCAGAAATAACAAAGCCCGGATATCTATCTTGAAAACTCAGTTAGCCGGTGAGTTCGATATGAATGACTTAGGAACCGTGAATCAAATACTCGGGATGAAGGTACTACGGGAGAGAAAGAATAGGAAAGTTTGGCTTTCACAGAAGAGTTATGTGGAGAAGGTTTTGCGGCGCTTCAACTTGTAGAACGCGAAGCCAGTTTCTACCCCGTTTCCTATTCATTTAAAATTGTCGGCCGAGCAATCATCGGGTACGGAAGCAGAAAAGGCCGGCATGGCTGGGGTACCATATTCATCGGCAGTAGGGAGTCTTATATTTGCCATGGTGTGCACGAGACCCGACATTGCTCAAGCAGTGGGAGCAGTGAGTCGGTATATGGCGAATCCAGTTTGTCAACATTGGAATGCAGTGAAGTGAATTCTTAGATATTTGAGAGGCACTGCGAATTTCTAACTCTGTTATGGTTCTGCGGGTTTGGAGTGCGTCGGTTATGTGAATGCAGATTTCGCAGGAGATAAAGACAGGAGAAAGTCTACCACAGGTTATGTTTTCTCCATGAGCAGTAGTACTATTAGCTGGGAGTCGAAGCTCCAGTCGGTAGTCGCTTTGTCGATGACGAAGGCGGAGTATATAGCAGTGACACATGCTTTTAGGAGAATTGAAAGTGAAGCAAGATTTGGTGGTAGTGAATTGTGATAGTCAAAGTGCAATACACTTTGCGAAGAATCCGGCGTTTCACTCTCGGACGAAACACATTGATATTCGTTATCACTTCGTGAGAGATGTGGTGGATGAGGGTTTTATCTCATTGTTGAAAATTCTCACATATGCGAATCCAGCGGATATTTTAACAAAGCCGGTGACTCGAGAGAAGTTAATTTGGAGCATGACTTCTCTCGGTCTTGGAGCTATGTGAAAAAAGTGGGAATTTGCCAATATCTCCAATTTTGTATTTTATAGAATTCGTCACATATTTTTAAGTGGGAGAATTGTTGGATTATGTAAAATCATGTTTCGAGTCGATATCACGGTACTCAACTCGGCAATGGGTTGAATATATTGGATTTGATCTAAATTTTGTTCCTAAATATTAGGGATGATTTAGGAATATTTTAAAGTGAATCGGAGACATGGATGAACGTTGGAGATCGTTTTCTATTAGAATTAGACTTTTAGAGTTATATTAACTGTTGTGATTCATTTTTTATTTTTTAGAGTTTTATTGAAAAAATCATAATTGAGAGAAAAAACGTGGAGAGCCTCCGTGAGAGAGTTTCTTGTAATCTAATTTTACTCCTTATACTTTTGTGTCGTGGATTAATCGAACAACGCATTGAGATGGTCTTACCCGTGGACGTAGGTAGACACATTATTGGCCGAACCACGTAAATTTTGTGTTCTTATATTTTATTATTCGTTTTATTTGCTTAGTTATTTTCGTATTTATTTTTTACGATCGTTCTCGTTTATTTTTATCAATGAAAGATTCTGTTTTTGCTGTGCTCGTATACTGTGTGGGTTGAGATATGCTCGATAACCCCACGGTCGATTCCTCTTTCATTATTTGAGAAAATAAGTTTGGGGGCTAGGAGAAGGAAGAAGAGATGATGAGCTACAAAAAGAGGTGAAGGGAGTAAAGTTAAGCGCGGGTTAGCTAAGGGGTATTTATAAAGAGATGAACAACAGCAGCCAAGTCCCTCACTTATCACAATTTGTGTTTGCACCCACACATCCACGCGCATGGCCTGCTGCTCCTGTTCCATGTTCCAACCCATGCACACATTTGTGATCAATGAATAAATCTTGATGCTCTGCTATATGTGGTGACACCTTCGCATTTCATATACAAAGGTAAAATTTCTATTTCCATCCAATATATAAATATTATTCTTAAGAATTAAGAATTTAGATAAATTTTTTAAGACATGTTAGTAGGGCTCCGTATTATTAGACATTTAATATTTCTTAAATAACGTAAAACAATAATTTACTTTTATAAACATAAGCAGATTTTTTATTCTGATACCATAAATAATGTGAAACAGTCATTTATTTTTTAAATTTAAACCGTTGAAGGATAATATTTTTAATTCACATATTAAACAGATTAATTATTAATTAAAAATCAAGAAATGCTCAACCACACATGTAGTTTCAAGGAAAAAAAAGCCATTGAATTGTGTTTCAAGGAAAAAAAAAAAACGACACAAATATTGGCGGAGATGCATTATGTAGGAATTCGGCACCCCACTAAATTACTTTTCTGTTTCTTTTTTTTGAGGCCTTGGTTCATGTATAAGCATGATTTGTTTATTTTAAGAATAGATATAAGTTCAGAAAAAAATAGATATTAGTATAATTTTATATTTGGATAAGTATTAGAGTTGTACCAGATATAAAAAAAATTAGGGATAATTGCCTGTGTACCCCTGAAATATGAAGAAATATCTGATTTACCCATCTTATTTTTTTCTTTTCAATATACCCTTCATACGTTCCACCGTTATTAAAAATACCCCTGCCGTTTCCCTTTGTTAAGTTAACTAGGGTTAAACTAGAGTTAAATAATAATCGGAGTTGAAAACTATCAGATATACCTATTTTTCTCGGGTTTAGGGTTTAGGGTTTAGGGTTTAGGATTTTTTAGGGTTTTAGGGTTTAGGGTTTAGGGTTTAGGGTTAGGGTTAGGATTTTTTAGGGTTCTAGGTTTAGGGTTTAGGGTTTTAGGGTTTAGGGTTTAGAATTTTTTAGGGTTCTAGGGTTTAGGGTTTAGGGTTTTAGGTTTATGGGTTTAGGGTTTTAGGGTTTAGAGTTTAGGGTATATTTGAAATGGCAAAATAGTAATTTTTTAGGGTTCTAGGGTTTAGGGTTTAGGGTTTAGGGTTTAGAATTTTTTAGGGTTCTAGGGTTTAGGGTTTAGGGTTTTAGGGTTTATGGGTTTAGGGTTTTAGGGTTTAGAGTTTAGGGTATATTTGAAAGGGCAAAATAGTAATTACACATAGATAACGGCAGTTCCAAATGGTACACAAACAGAGTTTAACTTCAGGGGTATTTTGGAAAGAAGTTGGAACGTAAGAAGGGTAGTTTTAATATTAGCCTTCTAAGAGAGGTAAATCTGAAAACAGAAAAAATTTTAGGGGTATATAGGAAATTGCCCCAAAAAATTATATTTTGTTTGATAAAGTAGAATAAGAAGAATAAAAAAAAAATAAATATTTTTAATTGAAAATCTTACTCTTTAAAAAATTAAATTTATCTTTCGTATATAAAAAATTTAATTTATTAAAAAATTTAAAATTTTTCAAAATTTATAAATTTATAAAAATATAAAAATTTGTATATAAAAATTTGTATAACTTTTTAAATTAATAAATTTTAAACATTTATAAATTTTTAAATATATTAAAAATTAAAATTTAAATTTGAAACATTTATAAAATTTAACAATTTTATAAATTTAAAAATTTTAAAAATTTTAATTTTAATTGTGCAAAAAAGTGCAAAAATCTTAGTTTTTAAATTTTTATAAATTTTATAAAAAAATTTAAAAATTTAAAAATTTGTACATAAAAATTTGTATACATTTTACAATTTATAATTTTAAAAATTTATAAATTTATTAAAAATTAAAGTTAAAAATTTTAAAAGTTATAAAAATCAAAAAAGTAATTTTAAATTTTATAATTTTTTTTAAAATACAATGTAAATTATAATTTAAAAATAAATTAAAAAAAGGGGTGGGAGAGGGAACTATAACTCCCCCCTTAATGGAATATATCAGAATAATCCGGTAAGGAAGGAACTATAGTTTTCTTGCTCTTTTTTTTTTTTTTTTTGTTTGGCCCTAGGAACCAGATTTTAAATGCTGAATTATTCTTTACTCTTTAAACTGTAAAGAACATTCCAAATAGGCAAAAAATTTGATAAATTTTCTTTTTTCTTTTGATTTTAAATTGAGAAACCTTAACACCTATTTTACAAGGTTGTTATTTTCTGGCACTTAATCGTGGCCATTTGATGGACTCACAAATATTTCTAGCACATAATAGAAAATATAATAGAGTATAAATTTCATTAATACAATGTACTAATACAAAACTGTATGATCAATCCTTTAAAAGTACAATATATTATATTCTACGCAATCCTAGTGATTCAACATGTGATCTAAACACATCTCTTGTCAAAGGTTTTGTGAATGGATCAGCAACCATCAGATGTGTAGATATGTACTGTAGAACCACATCCTTTCGTGCCATAATGTCTCTAATAAAATTATTCTTTATATCCATGTGCTTTGTTCTTTCATGATATTTCGGATCCTTCACAAAAGCAATTGCAGTGTAGTAACCATGATTTTTAAAAACAAAATTTTAAGTTTAAATAATTTTCGAAATTTATTAATTGGCAAAAATAAATTATTAATAGTATAAATGTGGCCTAAAAATATGGGCTTTTGATCGGAGTCTGATCTTGAAAATCTGAGATCACCAGTGCGACCGTCTTGTCGAAACAAGAAAGATTGATATTTACATATTTTCAATCCAACGGTCGGATCGCCTCGAAAATAGTGAAAAAGAAGCGGGCCCCACAACTTAAGTTGTGAATAGTAATCCCTGATTTATTTCCCCTCTCGACTAACGTCAGCTGTTTCGCCGTCTGGACCCCAAATATAACAGTATGAGTAGTCAATTCTAGCTAATTCTGACGTTATGAACACAATAGCACCGACGGAATTCACGTTTGGCGACCCTGATGCATCGGAGTGCGTGCCCAACAGTGAAAATCACTATATTTTATGGGCTGAGAATTTTTAGGAGCATCGAATCAAGAAAGCAAATACGCTACTTAAAAGGTCTTGACGAGCCTGACGTCGTGGCGAAGTCCGTTTTTCAATTTGATGACCCGTGGGTCTCGAAATGCGTGAAATACAATTAAAAATGAGTATTTTTGCATAAGGTCCAATATTTTATATATCAAATGGGTTGAGGCTTCTAGGAGAGGGTTCTGGGTGCAATTGTGATCCACAGCAGGGACCCTAGGGTTAGAGGCTTAAGGTACAGGGACATATTAGCATTTTGTTACAAAATGGAGTTAAATGCAATGTGTCTTTTGGGCTCCTCGTGGGGGGGGTGGGGAGTTACAGCCTTTCGTGGGGTTTTAAAACTCATGGGTCACATTCAAGCAGAGGAAACCGCCTCTCCCCCTTAGCCCTGGGTCGCCAAGAGTCGCACCCACTCAAGGAAACCGAGTTAGGGCAAGGAAGAAGAAGACTGCTCCTGAGATAATCAAGCTTCTTCCTGAGCATGCTAGTGAGCTCCTCTACCTCCTGTGAGCGCGCCTGAGAGAGACAAGGTGCGTGCGACGCGGGGAGGAGCGAACCGGCTTCATCTTTCTTCTCCAACTCCGGCCAAGGTGAGATCCAGTTATCCCTTGGTTGTTTGGACCCGAGACCTTTGGAAGTATTGTCTTTATGATCTTGGGACTCTTTCCAGCCCATCCCCGAAATGGGAAAAGCCCCGGTTGGCCGGTGGTGAAGTTGCACCGCCGAAAAATCGACCTAGCTCCGCCTCGAGCTATCTCTGCTCCCGGCGATTTTGGACGAAAAATAAAATGATGGTAAGCTTCTTCTTGACCTCTAGACCATCTCCATAAAATTTGGTGAAGTTTGGTGCTCTGTGGGAGGCGCGGCATTAAGCCCTAGTTTGGGGAAGATGAGCCCTTTGGCCGAGCTTCTTGCTCCGGCGCCGGCGTCGCTCCTCGACGCCGGGCACATGGCCGGGAAGATTCCTGGGAGTGAGAGGACTCCATGCATGCCTTTGCATGGCATCCATGCAACCCAAAACTGGAGTTGCCATGGATGACCAAGCTTGAGCTCGAGTCATGGTGGCCGGCCATCCGGCCGTCGCCGCCAGGGAATACATGGTCGGGAAGCTTACTGGGATCAAGGGGATCCCATCCATGCTCTTTCATGGAGTCCATGCAGCCTTGGTGGAGATCCACCATTGTTGGTGGAAGCTCGGGCCGAGCTTGCTCCGCCACCGCCGCCGCCGTGCCTCGCCGTCGACCACAAGCCCAGTGAGCTTCGTGGGGTCGAGATGCACTTGTAGGTACTGTTGCATGTGGCCCATGGCCCATTAATGGGAAATCACCATTAATAGCCATTGGGGAGCTCGCGGCCATTAATGGCGGCCGATCGTCCGGCGATCGCCAACGGGCATGACTTGCCCAGAACTTCTTAAAATCTTGCTAGGAAGATTATGGTGCTGTCCATTTCACTCAGGAACCCACGGTTGGTGAGTGGCCGCTTGGGTTTGGGTTGGTTGCATGTTTAGAAGTAATGCCCACCATGTGTTTGTTGAAATGCCTCAAAGAACCTGAATCTTGTTTTGGCCACTGTTGTGCATCTAGAAAGGCACCAGATAACTACACTTGATTCCCTGAGCTTGATGCTCACTACAGTTGAAATCTTAACTGTGTGAATTAAAAGGTGGAGCATACCGTGGCCATTAGAGAGCAAGATGGTTGGATCTGTTGATCCAGTAGCTTCTGGGATGCGCATAAGCAAGCCCCTGAGCCTCTGTGATTTCCTTAGCAATGTGCTCAAGTTTAATTGGTGATGGCAGAGGTAGATTAGAAGTTTTTGCAAGTTGGAGCTCTAGGTTTAGATGAATGGCTATGGGACTGTTTTGGGCATTATGAAACTTCGCGACAGTGAGCTTCTGGCTATTTTGAGGTCACTGAACGTGATGCTCGTCTCAGAAATTGGTTTGGTCGAATCGAAAAATTAAAATGCAAGGATAATGCGATTTAGCCTATGTTAGCAAGTAAATTATGACCTGAAGTTTTTTCTCGGATACCGTGCTGCTGCCAAATGGTGAGCACGGTGTTCAGTGAGTCGAGGGCCACCTACTGGAGGTGACGGTTCGTTAAAATGATGTTCCGATAATTAGAACGGGCAAAAAATAGCTCTCAAATACGTATAAAAGTGCAATTTTTGGAAACCCTAGGGGTCTAAAAGCAATTGTAACCTCATGTGCTATCTCGGGCAGTGTATTAATGATCTCTAAGCTTTTCGTTAGGGATCCAACGGCTCTCGTTGAGCAGAAATTGATTATCGATCCGTAAATCGGCAAAATCGTCGGTTTAACGGCATCCCGGTGTTAATCACGCAATTCGAGGAATTGCGGCGATTATGCCTTGCTGTCTGATGTGTCCCAGTAGAATCTGGTTGAGCCAGCGGCATAGGGTTGATGCCCGTACCTCCCGGGAATCTAAAATAAATTTTCGGGAGGGGTATTTTGATAAATTTTGCGTCAATCTGGAAAAGATCCAGGTTTAAGTATGAATGGTGAGTCTGTGGTTTGGGTATGTGTGAGTTGTTCCCTGATCAAAACATATGATTCAGGTTGGCACAGTCTTCGAGCATTCTGTTGGAGTTGATAGTTCGCCTGCAAACAGGTGGGTTTATCTTCGGTCTGGGCTTTATCTCTTCGGCCCTCTGGGGTACCTTAATTAGTCGGACCCCTGTTCTTGTGGTAGCCCAGATTCTATATTTGAGCATTCTTTCCGTTGATTGGTTATTATCAGCTTATATCTAGATTTTTATATCATATTTGATTATATCTAGACACTTATCATGCCTGATTGGTCATCTAGTTTATACTTGGACACTTTTCGTGTTGGATTGATCATCTATCTTATATCTTGGACTTTTACCATGCCTGATTGGTCATTAGCTAGCTATCAGATATTTACTATATTCTCAGTATATCTTGGACTTTTGCCATACCTGATTGGTCACTAGCTAGCTATCAGATATTACTATGTTTCTCAGTATATCTTGGATATTACTCTTGTACCAACAGTCATTGTTCCTTGCATTCAGTATTGCATGAGATGAGATCAGATTGGCTTTCAGTTATTGCATCCCTGTGGGGATTTCCGGCATTTTGCCGATTACCCGGTCCGTGGACCGTGAGCAAGAGCATTAGCATTATGATCGTTGTGCACTTGCTGTTCGCTCGCGTATGCTGTGGGATTGATCCCCCACATTGCGTTCTTTACCGGTAAAGGGTCTGGTTGACCCGTGAGTTATCCCCCTTTTGCTGTATCACTGGGTACGGGGGAGCCCCTTTGCTGTACTGATATGAGAAAACTCTTGGCTGTACCGTTAGGTACGAGGATCCTCGCGGCTATATCAATGGTACGGGGTTGCTGTTCAGCTTTGGCTAGGTGGAATCCAGTATGGTTGTGGTTGGTGGCTTTGATTGGGTATTTGATTATTCTACCATTGATGCATTGTTTACCTGCTTAGCATGCTTAGTAATTGTACTCTGTTGATTACTCAGTTTCTTGATTCAGTCGTTATACTAGTATGCTCTTGTTTTAATTTTCAATACCCTGATATGCTCTGCACTGTATTCATGATTATTCGGCATTCTTCCCTGAGGTCTTGTTGATCAACATGGTGGCTTTGATTGGGTATTTGGTTATTCTATCATTGATGCATTGATTACCTGCTTAGCATGCTTAATCGTTTTACTTTTATGATTGCTCAGTTCTTGTTCAATATATATATCAGCATGCTCTTATTATGATAGTTTAGTATCCTGTTATGCTCAGCACTGTATTCATGATTATTCAGTTATCAGCTTATTATACCTGCCTTACCTACTGATCTCTTACTATCCGCTAGTTATTGTATACCAGTAGGTACGATTAGCTATTTCTCGGCTCGTCGTGCCCACTGGGATACACTGTCGATGTATCTCACACCCCCTGGGTGACCATTTTTCAGGGCGGTCGGGTGCTAGGATGTCGGGACGTGTTGCTGAGGTTATCGAGATAGCTTTGACCCTTGGCAGATGTAAGAATTTGATTTTTGTAAATAATTAAATAAATGAAATAATTAGAGCCAAGTTGAATTTGGATCATGAAAAGCATAAATAGTCAAAATGCCCCTTTTCTGCAGCGTAAATTGCACAGTTAATGGGCCAGAAATATCACTTTTCAATCCGAGCCTGATCTCGAAGATCCGAGACCACGAGTGCGACCGTCATGACGAACTGAGTGAAAACTATATTAAGCTTGTTCAGATCTGACGGCCGGATCTTCCAGAAATCAGCGTCGAAGCCGGCGGGACCCGCGACTTAAGTCGCGGGTACAAGTGAACAGTAAACCCTATGTTCGAGCCCCCTTCGCGCCAACGTTGAGCCAATTCACTGTCCGGAAGCCGATCATAGCACTTCAAATAGTGGATTTTAACGGTTTCGTCGTTCTGGACGGAATGGCGCTAACGGAATTTCCGTTTGACGACCCTGGAGTCTCGAAAAGCGCGATAAACTGTATTTCGAACAGTATTTTATGGACCGTAATTTCATCCGGGCATTTTCTCGAAAAACGAAAATCGCTACCTGATAGGATTCGCCGAACCGGACGTCGTGGCGAAGTCCGTTTCTCGATCTGACGACCGGAACGCCTCAAAAAGCATGAAATATAGTAAAAATATGGCTTTTTATGCATAAACCCCTATATTCCTTGCCTCGTTATGCGTGCCACTGCATTTGAGAGGGACTTAAGTGTGAGATGTTCAAACTGTGAGGGACCAGGCATGAAATAATTAAGTTTGGAGGGCTAAACCGAAATTGTGCAAAACCCTATATATACACATGCTTGAGAGCTAGGGTTTTCCAAAAACCCTCGTAGCCCTCAGCCCTTAGCCGCTGCTCTAACAGACCCTCATTCTCTCTGCCTTATTCCACGGAGCCCCGCACCGGCCGCCGCCTCCACCGATCGCCGGAGAAGAGAGAATCAAGAAATACCTTGACCTCGGGTGGTGGGAGAGGAGGGTGCTTGGGTGAGTCCTGGACGATCGAGACAGTGCCTAGGGGACTCCTCTGCAACGCCGCATCCGAGCCCGAGTGGAGCCGACACTCGGCTCCGCCCTGCGCCGCCGCGGGGAGACCACCTGCCTTCTCCATTTTTCGGCGAGGTAAGATCTTGGAGCTTTCTTCTTATTTATGGCTTTTGGGCATGACCATGACATTCCTGACATCGAGACGACCCTCCGGGTGCAGCCCGAGCCATCGCCGCCGTCCCGATCGTCGGCGGGAAGCTCTGTCGCCGGATTATCGTTTTCGGAGCCGATCCTTCACGCCACCGTGATCCGGCCGCCAAGATTAAGATCGGCACCATTGGATCACCTCTTCTGGGCGACTGCAAGCTTCCCCTAAAGTTGGACGACGATCGGATCAGGATCAAGACCGCGCGAGAGTGCCCTAGGAACCCGATATTTGGCACTTTGGCCAACAGCCGCCGTCCGGCGCCGCCGCGGCCTCCTGACGCCGGCCATCACTGCACCGAGCTTTGTGGCGTGGAGACGAAGCCCCTGGTCCAACTTGCTCCGGCCCGGGACCGCCGCGCCGGATTCCGCCATTAACGGCCACCAAGCTTCAACCGGGATCCTCCGCCGTGCCTTGCCGGCGCTCCCCGTCGCCGGGAAACTGCCCAGGTAAGCCCGTATGACCTGTAGGAGTCCTTCCAAGGCGTTGCATGCGGAGCTTAACGTCGGGGTTTTGATTTGTAGGAATCGCACCCGAGTTGGCTTCAAGATCGGACTCCGGCGATCCCCGCCGCTCCGGCTTCCGGCCAACCTTGCAGGTAAGCCCTAAATACCTGTATGATGACCTCCATGATTTTGGTTTGGGTCAGGAACCCCCTGTGTTTGATCCCTCAAACCTTGCAACCGAGCTAAGCACTTCGGGCTTGTCCTCCGGCCGCCGCCGCCTCCGGCCGCCGGGGCTCGACCCGGCATGGACCTGCAAGCTGCTGTGACCCATATCTAACCTGTGCTCACCCCTGGATGCAGGCTGGCCAAGATTTGATCCAAGAATAGCCAAACCCAAGCCTTGGAGGGAGCACCACCTTGCTCCGGCGACTCCTCCGGCCATCTCCAACGCACCCAGGGTGAGCATCACTGTCCTTGGTCACCCTTCAGTGCAATGCTCCTGTTACATTTTAAAAAGATAATGTATATACTAAGTTATGGCATAATGGTATATTGGACTCTAAAGGATCATGGGCCAACTTTGCACTCGGGCCCCGTGCCAACCCAATGTTGTGAGCACGGGCTCCGTCTCGACGTAACGGACGCGCTGGAATTTACGGCGTCGTCATTGGATCCCCGGATTTCAAGAACAAGTTGAAACAATCGACTAATTAAGGAATATAATGCAATTTTAAAAACATATTGGACTAAATTGTAAATTGGACTTGATAGCTGTCTTTAAACAGTGCATATACACCTGCTAGCCATTTTGTTAGAGTTCTGTAGACTCTCGTTGATCGGGAATCAGGTTTCATTCAATATATTGACGATATTGCCCCGTATTAGTGTCACGTCACTATAGTGTCGTCGGGATGGGTTGTGTGAGTCTATTACTGACCAGATCTCCTTATACAGGGCCCAGTTGTTCAGCACCAGCCTCCCAGTAGCTGTGCGGGAGTTCGTAGATCTGCCTTCATCCAGGTGGGTTATCTTCGAACCGGGCCTCAGCTTTTTGGCCCTCTGGTTGCTTTAGTCCAGTCGGACCCCTGTTTTTGATTTCCCTGCTGATTATATGACCTATCTTGACATATCATGATCCCACTGATTGACACTGACTTGATTAGACCTGTGATTTAGATTACTTGTTCACGATCAGCCTGATTATTGCATACCTGCTCCCTGATTATCACTGATAGATTCTGATCTACTTGAGACATATCTGTTATCAGCCTATATATATATCCCAGTACTGAGATTGCATGATCTGATTATACTGTTGATTCTTGTCGTTTGAGATGTCGCTCGATTTTCCGATATGCATGATTGATTGATCCTGATTGATAGAGATAGACTAATGACTCCCTGTTGGGATCTCGGCATGTTGCCGACTACCCGGTCACTAGACCGTGAGATTGATCATTATGACTTGCCATGCACTGCTGTACTTCATGAACATTGCCGGGGTCGCTCCCCGTGGCTATTGTTCTTTACCGGTAAAGTGGTCTAGAGGAAGGACCCGTGAGCCCCAGATAGCGCATATGGGTGCGGGGTTATGTCAGTGGGATAGGTGCAGATAGTGGTATGAGCCTGAGGTCCCCGTGACCAATAGTGGCATTGGTTGGGTGTTTGATATTCTTGTGATTGACGCATAGATTCTATATTTCTATGTTCTAGCATACTTTTCAGTTACCTTTTATTTCCAGCATGTATGATCTACAGTTTTATGATTGATTTCCAGTATACTTACCTGCAGTTCTTATTCTGATTAGTAGTAGACCTCTAAGCTTTCCAGCTTTTCCTATTGACTCTTACTATCCGCAGATTTTAGTACCCAGTAGGTACGATTAGCTGATCCTCGGCTCGTCGTGCCCACTGGGATACATGTACAGTGTATCTCACACCCCCTGGGTGACCATTTTCCAGGCCCGTCGGGTGGGGAGATAGCGGGACGATCCAGAGACCTGTCACGATAGAGCTGTCCCCATGATTCTAGACAGAGATGATTGAGATCCTTGATGATTTATGCAGACTTTTATTTCCCGCATTTCATTCCAGTTCTATTTGATTTAGACATTTAAAATATTAATGTAATAACTGATTTTGAATTATTCCTGCTGACTAGATTAGTAGTTGTACTGAGATATCTGTTGCTGATTACTAGCCTAGCCGTGCATATATAGGGGAGTCTCTGTTCGCGGAATAGAGGGTTTCCTATATGTGTGGCGGTCTGTTGCGCCCAGTTTGCGAACTCTGATTTCAAAAAAAAAAAAAAAAAAAATTTCAGACCTGATTTTTAAACTCGGGGCGTGACAGCAGCCGCTGAAATTTTACCAGTTGTAAACATGTAATTGAATAAGTTGTTGTAAATATTAAATAATAATCTTTTGTAATCTTTTATTATTAGTGCGTAGTTTAGACTACTCTGGTATTGACTGTAAGTGCTTAGCCGTGCATGTGTAGAAAAAAAAATACTCAATCCAAGGGGATTGAGAATTTTCTATATATGTGGCGGTCTGTCGTGCCCTGGCTTGCTTTTAAACTCTGATTGGAAAAAAAAAAAAAATTAGACTCTGTTTTTGAACTCGGTGCGTGACATGCAGCTTGATTGTCACACTGGATTTTCACAGAATTAAAGTTGTCTTTAATTATTCCCAAATTTTGTAAAAATTTTTTCAACCAAACTGCCTCTTGTACTGCTGCTGAACATGCTATAAATTCAACTTCCATGGTTGATAATGCAGTACAATTTTGTTTCTTACTATTCCAAGAGATGGCGCCATTGTTAAGTAAGAATACATAACCAGAAGTAGATTTGCGCTCATCCAAATCTCCTGCCCAATCTGCATCTGAATATCCCATCAAATGCGCAAATCTTTCCTTGTTAGCACAATGAATAATCTACAGTTCCTTTGAGATATCTGAGGATCCTTTTGATACATTTCCAATGTTTCATGCCAGAGTTTGATTGGTAACGGCTCACTAAACCCACAGCATAACATATATATGGCCTTGTACACATAGTGGCATACATTAGACTTCCAATAGCACTAGAATAAGGAACTTTAGTCATTTCTTTTCTTTCTTCTGGAGTTTTAGGACACATATCAAGGCTTAGACTTTCACCCTTTGCTATAGGAGTATCAATGGGATTACAATTCTGCATATTAAATCGTCATAAAATTTTCTTAATATAAGGCTCTTGTGAAAGGCCCACTAATCTCTTAGAACGATCTCTATAGATTTTCACTCCAAGAATATATGCAGCTTCTCCCATATCTTTCATTTCAAAATTAGAGTGCAACCACTCTTTAGTGATATTCATGAACTCCTTATCATTTCCTGCCAACAATATATTATCAACGTATAGAGATAAAATTACAAATTTACACTCTTCACGTTTAATATATACACAATGATTCTCACTGATCATATGAAAATCATAAGATGTTACAGCTCTATGGAATCTCAAATACCATTGTCTTGATGATTGTTTTAGGCCATATAATGATTTTCTTAATTTACAAACTTTATTTTCTTGGCCATTAATTTCAAAACCCAAAAGTTGATCCATATAAATTTCTTCATCCACCTCACCATTGAGAAAAGCTGTTTTAACATCCATTTGTTGTAACTCCAAATCTAAATCAGTTACTATGGCAAGAATTAGACGTATAGAGGTAAAACATACTACCGGTGAAAAGGTTTCTTCATAATCAATACCCTTTAGTTGAGTATAACCTTTCGCTACTAGGAGAGCCTTATACCTTTTAATAGATCCATCTGCCTTGCACTTTATTTTGAGAACCCATTTGTTCCCTATAGTCTTGCGCCCTGGTGGCAGATCAACCAAGTCCGAGACATGGTTAGATTTCATTGACTCCAATTCTTCTTCCATTGCAATTCTCCACTATTCCTTTTCTGGACAGGATAAAGCCTCTTTTACATTCTTAGGCTCGGCTTCATCATGTGAGGCCACCATGAAGGCTTCACCCTCAATTTCAAATCGTCGTCGGGGAATGATTTGACGATTACTTCTTCGTAATTTTGAACCATGTGGAGGAGCACTTTCACTCCCACTCGGTTCAAGTGTGTCATCTCCAATAAAGTTTTCAATTTCATATAATTGAAATTCCTTGTCAATTTCACCTTTGCTGGGAAATTCGTCCTCTATGAATGTGGCATCACGTGATTCTATTTCAGTTAAACCTCCCTCAGGGGCCGTTCCTTGTCGGGCCGAAAGCCACGGGGGCCGAGCCTGGAACCTGTTCTTGTTTGATAGGGTTGTAGGTGTAGGTCTCCCGGAACTTTCGGGCCCTGGTTGGTGTCTTCTGCATGTTATATCGAGGTTGTTGTGTCCCCGAACTATAAGGGGTCGGGAACTTCGATAGGTGGAGCCTAGAGTCTGTTCTTGTTTGATAGGGTTCTAAGCACCGGCCTATCGGGTTTTCGAACCCTTATGGTGTTGGTCTTTTCTGTGAGTTTAGTGTTCTGTTGTGGGAGCCGTCTGGTGGGCGGTGGCCCCCGGCTGTGTGGTTTTCCAGCCAGTGTGTTTCGTGCTGTGAGCTATTGGAGAGGCTAGTGTCTCGTGTTTCGGGTGAGCTGATCAGCTGAGTCGTCGAGAGTGCTCCGACTGTTGTGCGAGATGTTTGAGGATTGAGTCCTTCGTTCAGTGCGTGAGCGTGGGTCTTGGACTATAGCCTGCAGTGCCACCTGAGCTCGACAGAGTGCGCGGATACCTGTTTCCTCGTTGGGGTCGCTCCCCTCGAGTGCCCCGTCCGGAGTGGGTCTACACTTTGGTATCGCGACTTGTCGACATAGTCCCTCTGGCTGGCCAGTTTGGCAGTCATGGACGCCCTACGTAAGTCCGCTCCTCCGGGACGTAACTGTCACGCCCCGGGGTCAGAACTGTACCCCGGGCTCGCCAACAGATCCGCCGCCCCTACAGGAAGCCCCGTAGAGACGTAGCGTCAAACCTGCAAAAAAATAGATTACTATACCAGCAGATATCAGAGCAGTAATGAAAACTAACTATGAACAGAAAATAGAACAGTCTCTCACAATATATACAACATATCCTCACCAAAATACAAAAGTCTCTCAAAGAAAGCAGAAAAGTACAACTCGATACCTCACTACATAACTCTCAAACATGACACAACCAAAATATAGGGGTACCTCTATAACACACTGAAGCTGAAGGGGAAGGGATCTATCTTGCGACTCCCTTACCTCGGTCTGGAAGAGCTGGATCAGCAATGGGCACCGCAGGAACTGGAGCTGACGTCCCTGGGGAAAAAGACACCACGACGGGTGTGAGAACTACCTCCCACAGTAGTTCTCAGTGGGTGCCGCCAACAAGCCCGACGGTCTGCCCACTAAGTCTACTAGAGGCATAAAGTAACACAAGAAATGCAGTATAGAGAAGCTAGAAAGTAAAACATCTACTGCTACTATGCCTCTATCTAAATGCTCAAAGGGCGGAACAGAATGTATATGATGCCACGACCAACTCTCTCTCAACTCAGATCACCCAATCCAAACTGACTGCCCCATAGGGTCCAGTCAAGCCTGCGCCTACCTACTGCCGTACATCCCAGAGGACCGGACTTACGTAGGACGTCCGTGACTGCCAAAACTGGCTCAGCCAGAGGGACGGCGTCCGTGACTGCCAAAACTGGCTCAGCCAGAGGGACGGTGTCCGTGACTGCCAAAACTGGCTCAGCCAGAGGGACACGTATCAAACCCAACTCCGGAGTGGTACTCGTGGGTAGCGACCCCACCGAGCAAAGTATCTGCACATCTCTGTCGATCTCAAGTATGGCTCCTGCAGGCTATAATCCAATCACTGTCTCACTCACTGACTAAAAATACACACTGTCACTATGACCATGTCCCAAAGATCCCAGATCCACTGTCACTATCACTATCACTATCACTATCTCAATGATGAACAATCTACAGACTGCTACCAACACTACTCGGTCCCCAGACACGAGTACAATGCATCATAGCTACTAAACCTCCCAACCCGCGACCC
Organism: Tillandsia fasciculata; assembly: GCA_029168755.2. NCBI lineage: Eukaryota > Viridiplantae > Streptophyta > Magnoliopsida > Poales > Bromeliaceae > Tillandsia > Tillandsia fasciculata. The sequence continues at coordinate 10,454,684 of CM054943.1, read as the reverse complement.
GGGGAAAAAAATCACAATGTCAGAACGACAAGGGTACAACCACTGGGGGAAAGCTAAGGTGATGAGCAAATCTGAATACATGTTCACCTTTTCTGTAGTCTAATTGTGCATGAATAGATAATTAACTGACAATAAAGCTAAGTTGAGTTTTCATGATTTAGGAGTTCAAATACTGCTAGTGGTTCAATGAGGTCATCAGATTTAACATCTATCAACTGTGGGTACTAACATACAGTTTGCACAGATTAACAGCTTATATACTATCTTGCATGCACTTATAATCATAGAATTAGAGTGCAGTCCATAGGTATTGAGAGCAGGATCACCCACCTGATCGCGCTAACTGTCCGAGCCGGTACAGATAAACAGTCCGGGAGTCGACAATTTCCTAGATCCACAGTGCAAAAGGGCACAGAGAAGTGCTCTTACAGTCCTGGTTACAATAACTCATCTCAATTATACACAATTCATACACATAGTCACTATTTCAAAATCTGCAAACAAGGTTACTGTTCACACGCGAATTTCACCTGAAAATAAATTTTCTAAAATTCCAACAAAAATATCACGACGATCCTCGCGAAGTGTAGATGTCGATAGGCTCTTGAATCGTCGAATTCCGATGTCCGAGTGAGGAGATAAAAATCCGCGAAGTGAGTGCTGTCCAGAAATCTCACAACAAAACAGCGGCTCAGTAATGCCTCGAAATCCGTGCCAAAAACCCAAATCTAGGCAAAACACTCAACACGAAAGTCGAAGATTTACCTCTCGTGAATCCAACGCCGCAAAAATCGCTGAAATCGGATGTCGGGGTAGCTCTGTGGAAATTTTTGACCGAAATGCGACGATAACGGGCCTCCAACAGAAAACCGTCGCTCCGCACTTCGAGGTAGAAAACACAGTCGTCGCGGCTTCCAAAAGTTCTGAAATTTCACCAGGAGATTCCCAAGAGGAAGAGGAAGAAATTTGGTAAAGGGAGCAAGGGCTAAATCCCTCGGAAAAGGCTCCAAAACTCGGCCCAAGGAGGCCTATTTATAGGCCCCAAGAAAACAGCCCAAAAAACCAACCCATCACTTTCGGGCCCAACTTTCGGGCGCCCGAAAGTTTTCGGGCGGCTACAGTAACGGGCCGGCCCGTTACTGTGCGCGCCCGAAACTCCCAGAGGCCGACACGTGTCCCACCGTACCGCCTCCTGCACCCGGCGCACGACCCCGACGAATCACGGGGTGCCACGTGTCCCGACCAGGCGTCGTGCACCCCTGCGCCGGACCAACCACGGGGCGCCACGTGGCGCCCCCACGCCGACCCTGGTCAACGCGCACGTCGCGCGACGTGCGCGGCCGCGCCGGCGCCGGACCCGGGTCGGGCACGCGCCCCGAGGCACCGCCTCAGCCGCCGCCGCCGTGTGGACCGGGTGCACCAGAACCAGCCAACCACACAACGCCACGTGTCCCCGGTCTACCGTGCACCAGAGCCAAAAGTTCGTGGACCGCGTGCACAACACCGCACCAACCAGAGAATGCCACGTGGCCTACCCTCGGTCCACCGTACACCCCGCCAAGTCCCGTGGACCGCGCCCGCTGCGCCGGCCAATCGCAGCGCGCCACGTGGCCCGCGCCCGGTGCACGCGCCCCGCGGTGGACCGCGCGCCTGCGCCGCCCTCCGCCGCCGCGCTCCGCCGCCGCCGGCGCTCCTCCGGCCGCCGGAACAGTACCCCATGCCTCGATTTCCGTGTTTTCGCGTCCGGGCTCCGAAAAATTCGAGTAAATAGTCCATTTCGCTCGTTTTCGCGCGCTGAATCCAAATCCGAGGTCCGTTCGGCCAAATTCCGCTTCTAAAATTTTCCAAAATTTCCCGGAAAAGTAAACTTGATCCAATTTCCGTTCCGGGTCACATTCTTAGCTCCAATAAGCGCGCAAACACCTCACACACCCAAAATGGACTTCCAGAAAAGAAACAAGCTCCAATTTCACCAGAAACTCAAATCTGGGGCCCGACACGCACACACACACACCCAGAAACCTCCAAACCAACAGTAAACCCTGTCGTGGGGATTCGGGTCCTCACATCCTCCCCCACTAAAAGAAAGTTTCGTCCTCGAAACAAACACGGCTCAAAAAGGAGTCTCCAAGCCCAAAGGTAAGCATCCATCACACAAACTCCAACTCCCCAGTCGCTACAAACTCTCCACAAAGCGCGTCCAACCGCGGAAAAGCTCAGGAATTCCCAAACACCGAGGACTAAAAAGAACAGCCAACTCTACGCCTCCAAACTATTCGAATTACGCTACAAAACTTAACAGAAAAAGAAAGGGCTCCACCAGTAGGAAGGTCATCAACCTCCAACTCTCAAATTTAGAAAACAACTGAAATTAGCGAAAAGTTCGAAAGTTCCGAGAGACCAGTGCCCTTGCCCTAAACCAACAAGAACAGGTTCGGGCACTGTCCCTACTTCTGGAGTAGTCTTTCGTATCTTTCATCCTGTTCGCGAATTTCAGCACAAGAGTAAGAAAAGAGGGAGAGGAGGGTTGATGCCGTTCCTGCTGCGGCAACAAAACGGAAGCTACGGTCTACCCGTGCCCCTAAAAGAAACACCACTCTATCCAAGACCCCTAGAGACAAACCCTCTAGTCCTAGGCGTCACCTACGCTCGACAAGTCGCACCTAACCCAAAGCCGCTGAAGCCACTGCTGCAGGAAGGATGCCTCGGTAACCAGTAGAAATGATCTTCTGTCGTCCAACTTGCGGAAAGGCCACTGTTCTCCGTTCGCAATCAAATGTTGCACGATACCGCACCAACTGGTCCATCCCAAGTGCTCAATCTGAGTCGGGGAGCTGCAACTGAACCAACACAACAATCGGCGTGCCTTCAAAGTTCAGTTGTTCTGATCATGCCCAAAATTCGCCTCTGCTGGAAGATACTAGGATGAATCCAAACGCTAATGCAAGTCACAAAATCTCTACCCCTAAATTATGCTAAGATGCACATGCCCTGATACCATGCAGATAGATGCAAAAACTCTACTGATGAATAAATGAGATGCACTGGTAACAAAAGAGCCCGAGCACGGACTGCTGAGAACAGACTAATACCTGCGACGACCTGCTCTGCTGCTGAAGTGTCCTCAACCTGAGCGGCATAAACACGACCGCTCGGTGCCGGGGGACGTCGCTCTGGCTGTCGGGAAGAAGATGAGGCAACATCTGGCCTGCTGTAGGCCGCAGAAGGATCGGCTGGCTGGTAAGGAACATACGGTGCAGATGCAGATGAAGGAGCTGGATGGCCGGCTCTAGGGCACACGCTCGCAAAGTGACCGGCCTGCCCGCAGCGAAAACAATGGCCCTGTCTCTGCGGGCACTGAGTCGGTAGGTGTGGGCCTCCACAGATAACACACCGATCTGGGCGCTGCTGCTGAGAAGTCTGCTGTGAGAACTGCTGCTGTCGTGGGGGTCGACGCTGCTGCTGCTGTCTGGCGAGACGCCCCCGATCTCTGATGTCCCTGGTACCCCTGGCCCTGCGAGTGGGAACGTGGAGGTCTCGGGGGTCCCTGCCTGCTAGACTGCCCCTCCTCCGGAGATGCCGGGCGCTTCGCCCCAGAAGTCGCTACAGGGGCCGGAGATACCTCATCCATCACGGCCTCTCCACTCTCCACATACAAAGCCTGCTCCATCGAGGCCTCCAAGGTCTGCAGTCGGCGGGAGCGGACAAACTGGTAAATGTCTCGGCGAAGTCCTCTCTCAAACATATAAACACGATGGCTCTCATCTCTGGCCACATGTGGCACACATGCCAAAAGCTGGTTGAATTCCGCTATGTACATGTGCACCGGCCTATCTCCCTGGCGGAGATTCTTCAACTGCTCCTCCAGCCGCTGTCGGACACTCTCAGGAAAGAAGGCTCCCAGCAACATGCTCCGAAACTCGGTCCAGGAAAGAAGCTGCGTCCCAGGTGGACCAGCTGGTCGCACACGCCGCCACCACGCCTCGGCGTTGCTCTCCAGAAAATGGGTAGCCAGAATAACCCGATACCTCTCATCCACAAATAAGCTCTCAAAGTGGCGCTCCATGGTGGTAATCCAAGTCTCGGCTGCCCAAGGCTCAACACTCATGCCCGAAAGCGGGGCGGATCGAACCGCCGGAATCTCATCAGCAAATCAACAACCTCCCGCTGCTCTGTCTCAGTCAACGCTCTCGTCACCCCGGCCGGTGGCCTACTCGAAACCGGCTCAGCAGGAATAGGGGGTGCCACAACAGGGGAAGAAGGCACCGGCGAAGCCTCAGGGGGTGCCACTGCCGGCTGTGCTCTCTGCTCCAATAAGAGCGTCAGCCGCGCCACTGCCTCCTCCTGGCGTCTAGCCGCCTCAGCCATCTGTGCCATCTGGGCACGGAGCTCCTGAATCTCAGCCTGAGGTCCTCGCCCCGAGTCCTCCTGCTCGGGCTCAGAGGACGAAGGCTGCGAGCGCGTCACCATCGAACGTCGAGGAGGCATCCCCACCTGAGGGACAAAACACACAATCAAAACCAAAAGCAACACTCGACCCAATCTAGCGAAAGTCAAAAGGCATGTCCCCCTTCCCGAAGCACTATGTTGTCTGCAGCCAACATAGTCGCCACAGAAGGAAGGCATGTCTATCACTCGTCCCTATCCACTCGGGAGAGTTAGATACCCAATCAAGACTTTCGCTAAAAGTCTCGGCTCTCACGTGGGTCATCCTAGGGTTTAACCATAAGCCTAGGGTTCCTAAGTCCTCAAGACCTACACCCTAAGCTCTGATACCACTCTAATCTGTCACGCCCCGGGGTCAGAACTGTACCCCGGGCTCGCCAACAGATCCGCCGCCCCTACAGGAAGCCCCGTAGAGACGTAGCGTCTAACCTGCAAAAAATAGATACTATACTAACAGATATCAGAGCAGTAAAAAAACTAACTATGAACAGAAAATAGAACAGTCTCTCACAATATATACAACAATCCTCACCAAAATACAAAAGTCTCTCAAAGAAAGCAGAAAAGTACAACTCGATACCTCACTACATAACTCTCAAACATGACACAACCAAAATATAGGGGTACCTCTATAACACACTGAAGCTGAAGGGGAAGGGATCTATCTCGCGACTCCCTTACCTCGGTCTGGAAGAGCTGGATCAGCAACTGGCACCGCAGGAACTGGAGCTGAAGTCCCTGGGGAAAAGACACCACGACGGGTGTGAGAACTACCTCCCACAGTAGTTCTCAGTGGGTGCCGCCAACAAGCCCGACGGTCTGCCCACTAAGTCTACTAGAGGCATAAAGTAACAAAAGAAATGCAGTATAGAAAAGCTGGAAAGTAAAACATCTACTGCTACTATGCCTCTATCTAAATGCTCAAAGGGCGGAACAGAATGAATATGATGCCACGACCAACTCTCTCTCAACTCAGATCACCCAATCCAAACTGACTGCCCCATAGGGTCCAGTCAAACCTGCGCCTACCTACTGCCGTACATCCCAGAGGACCGGACTTACGTAGGACGTCCGTGACTGCCAAAACTGGCTCAGCCAGAGGGACGGCGTCCGTGACTGCCAAAACTGGCTCAGCCAGAGGGACGGTGTCCGTGACTGCCAAAACTGGCTCAGCCAGAGGGACACGTATCAAACCCAACTCCGGAGTGGTACTCGTGGGTAGCGACCCCACCGAGCAAAGTATCTGCGCATCTCTGTCGATCTCAAGTATGGCTCATGCAGGCTATGATCCAATCACTGTCTCACTCACTGGCTAAAAATCCACACTGTCACTATGACCATGTCCCAAAGATCCCAGATCCACTGTCACTATCACTATCACTATCTCAATGATGAACAATCTACAGACTGCTACCAACACTACTCGGTCCCCAGACACGAGTACAATGCATCATAGCTACTAAACCTCCCAACCCGCGACCCGGGGAAAAAAATCACAATGTCAGAACGACAAGGGTACAACCACTGGGGGAAAGCTAAGGTGATGAGCAAATCTGAATACATGTTCACCTTTTCTGTAGTCTAATTGTGCATGAATAGATAATTAACTGACAATAAAGCTAAGTTGAGTTTTCATGATTTAGGAGTTCAAATACTGCTAGTGGTTCAATGAGGTCATCAGATTTAACATCTATCAACTGTGGGTACTAACATACAGTTTGCACAGATTAACAGCTCATATACTATCATGCATGCACTTATAATCATAGAATTAGAGTGCAGTCCATAGGTATTGAAAGCAGGATCACCCACCTGATCGCGCTAACTGTCCGAGACGGTACAGATAAACAGTCCAGAAACGACAATTTCCCAGATCCACAAGCAAAGAGCACAGAGAAGTGCTCTTACAGTCCTGGGTACAACAACACATCTCAATTATACACAATTCATACACATAATCACTATTCCAAAATCTGCAAACAAGTTACTGTTCACACGCGAATTTCACCTGAAAATAAATTTTCTAAAATTCCAATAAAAATATCACGACGATCCTCGCGAAGTGTAGATGTCGATAGGCTCTTGAATCGTCGAATTCCGATGTCCGGATGAGGAGATAAAAATCCGCGAAGTGAGTGCTGTCCAGAAATCTCACAACAAAACAGCGGCTCAGTAATGCCTCGAAATCCGTGCCAAAAACCCAAATCTAGGCAAAACACTCAACACGAAAGTCGAAGATTTACCTCTCGTGAATCCAACGCCGCAAAAATCGCTGAAATCGGATGTCGGGGTAGCTCTGTGGAAATTTTTAGACCGAAATGCGACGATAACGGGCCTCCAACAGAAATCCGTCGCTCCGCACTTCGAGGCAGAAAACACAGTCGTCGCGGCTTCCAAAAGTTCTGAAATTTCACCAGGAGATTCCCAAGAGGAAGAGGAAGAAATTTGGTAAAGAGAGCAATGGCTAAATCCCCTCGGAAAGGGCTCAAAATCGGCCCAAGGGGCCTATTTATAGGCCCCAAAGAAAAGCAGCCCAAAAAACCAACCCATCACTTTCGGGCCCAACTTTCGGGCGCCCGAAAGTTTTCGGGCGGCTACAGTAACGGGCCGGCCCGTTACTGTGCGCGCCCGAAACTCCCAGAGGCCGCCACGTGTCCCACCGTACCGCCTCCTGCACCCGGCGCACGACCCCGACGAATCCGGGGTGCCACGTGTCCCGACCAGGCGTCGTGCACCCCTGCGCCGGACCAACCACGGGGCGCCACGTGGCGCCCCCACGCCGACCCGGTCAACGCGCACGTCGCGCGACGTGCGCGGCCGCGCCGCCGCCGGACCCGGGTCGGGCACGCGCCCCGAGGCACCGCCTCAGCCGCCGCCGCCGTGTGGACCGGGTGCACCAGAACCAGCCAACCACACAACGCCACGTGTCCCCGGTCTACCGTGCACCAGAGCCAAAAGTTCGTGGACCGCGTGCACAACACCGCACCAACCAGAGAATGCCACGTGGCCTACCCTCGGTCCACCGTACACCCCGCCAAGTCCCGTGGACCGCGCCCGCTGCGCCGGCCAATCGCAGCGCGCCACGTGGCCCGCGCCCGGTGCACGCGCCCCGCGGTGGACCGCGCGCCTGCGCCGCCCTCCGCCGCCGCGCTCCGCCGCGCTCCGCCGCCGCCGGCGCTCCTCCGGCCGCCGGAACAGTACCCCATGCCTCGATTTCCGTGTTTTCGCGTCCGGGCTCCGAAAAATTCGAGTAAATAGTCCATTTCGCTCGTTTTCGCACACTGAATCCAAATCCGAGGTCCGTTCTGCCAAATTCCGTATCTAAAATTTTCCAAAATTTCCCGGAAAAGTAAACTTGATCCAATTTCCGTTCCGGGTCACATTCTTAGTTCCAATAAGCGCGCAAACACCCTACACACCCAAAATGGACTTCCAGAAAAGGAAACAAGCTCCTATTTCACCAGAAACTCAAATCTGGGGCTCGACACGCACACACACACACACAGAAACCTCCAAACCCATAGTAAACCCTGCCGTGGGGATCCGGGTCCTCACAGTAACGGCAGTAGGTCCTACGTAAGTCCTCTCCTCCGTGGACGTCAGGCAGTAGGTTGGCGCAGGTTTGACTGGCCCCGATGTGGCAGTCAGTTTAGATTGGGTGATCAGAGTTGAGTGTTAGTTGTGCACCATGTTATCATCTGTTCCTCTTTTTGAGCATCTAGATAGAGGCATAGCAGCTGTAGAGTTACTTTTCCAGCCCATTTCATTTCAGTATTATATTATTGTTACTTATGCCTCTAGTAGACTTAGTGGGCAGACCGTCGGGCTTGTTGGCGGCACCCACTGAGAACTACTTGGGACGTAGTTCTCACACCCGTCGTGGTGTCTTTTTCCCCAGGGACCTCTACTTCTGTTCCTGCTGCACCGGTTGCTGATCGGGCTGATCGAGGTAAGGGAGTCGCGAGTTAGTTCCCTACCAAATGTCGTCTTGAGAGTCGCGAGTTAGTTCCCTACCAGATGTCGTCTTGAGAGTAGCTGTATCCCCACCTTTTGAGTTTTCTTGTTGAGTGAGCTTGTAGTGAGGATCGAGTTGTACTCTTCTTTATTTGAGAGACATATGTACTTATGGTGAGGACTTGGTCTGTATATATCTAGAGTTGTACTTATTTCATTTCAGCTTTTACATTTCAGCTCTGATATCTGCTTAGTGTAAGTGATTTTATGCAGGTTAGACGCTACGTTCATACGGGGCTTCCCGTGTGGGCGGCGGATCTGTTGGCGAGCCCGGGTCGCAGTTTCGACTCGGGGCGTGACAGATTAGAGTGGTATCAGAGCCATTCACCAGCCGGAAATGTGAGATGAGTCTCGGCTGAGCCAGGGTTATATAGCGGGTAGAGCGAGGCTCCCCGGCTAATGACCGTTGCGAGTGGAGCGCAGCTCCTCACAAGGTCGGCTAAGGCTAGCGAGATGAGTCTCACATCGCCTGGTGCTTGTGAGTGTGCTTGAGCCTGACGTGGACGTCAGGGCTTAAAGGGGGGAAGAACTATGACGCCCCACTTCCCAGGGGGTCACCCATCCTAGAACTACTCTAGCTCTAGCACGCTTAACTCTCATGTTCCTCTTGGATCTTGCTACCATCCAAAATGCTATAGCCGGGTTAGAGATTTAGTCCTATTATATCATTTATATAGAGGACTAATCCAAATTCCGGGGGTGTCACATAGGGTTAGTCAACCTTTTACTCTAGCACATATAACTAGAGTGAAAAGAACATATCAAAACTCGGCCAATCCTAACACATATAGGACTTAGCCATCTCCTACTTTCGAGTAGCATCAAATCCGATCCACCTCAATACATAGCCTTGGGGTTTGGTCATGTCTCCACTTTGGAACATACGTCAAATGTGAAATCAAATATAATTGGACTCTAATACATATACTTAGAGCCAATTGAACCCAATTAAACTCTAACACATATAATCAGAGTTTAATATCGACTAGTCCTCAACACATATAATGAGATCAAGTCAATTTCAAACCCAGCTAAATCCTAACATATATACTTAGGATTTGGTCAATTATTAGGATACGATTTATTCTATCCTCCCAGCAAAGGTCTCTTAATCGAAGGTGCCCCAATCATAAGGGGGTAATTAACAATAGATGCTTGCGTCTATTGGAAGTCATGGATCCGCAATACCTGATACCCACATACACCCATCCACTCATATAAATAGTAATCTGAATCATGAATACCATCCCACGGGAACCCGAAAAAAAAAGAGGTGAACCGCGCGAGATGGGTCATTCAAGATCGCAGACAAAATGGCACACCCGGTGGGACATGACTTCTCCTTCCATCTTCGAGACCTTTAACAAAAAATAAATAAATAAATAAATGAATAAATAAATAGATAACATGAAAGATGAAATCCTAACCTTCTACTTTCATCTCAGGCGAATGGCTCCAACATCGAAGAACATTGCCACTACACCGACCAACTCGATGATATTGGAGGCAGGTTCACGAGTCTGCCTGCCCGCATCTGTTTTAACTTTTGGGGCGGCTGGCGCCTCAATCCAATTTGGCACTATCCCAGAAGCTGTCCGAACCGCGGTTATGGCCCAAACTTCCGTTGCAGCAGGGGGCATGATTACCCCCACCCAAGAGGTACACGACGTGGTCATCCCTCGCCTCTCATCTCAAGGAAGGCGACCCAATGTAGTGATCCCTAACCCTCCCCGTCGACCTGTAAATGAACGACTTATCTACCCGTCTGCATCCGAGAGGATGGTATCCGAAGAAAGGCTCATATTCCCGAGGGACTCAACGCATAAGGCGTTAGTATTTGATAGGCTGACGTTGTCTAATGACAAAGCAATTGCTATTCCTCCCACCCAAACCTCTTTTAAGAAGAGCAATCGCCATCGATCCAGGGCTATTGGGGGCAAGAACTATATTCAACAACCCCATATGATTCACTGCGCTCTTCCAACCCACAACTCCTTTACTCCCTTAGGATTTGTGAAGAAGAACGCGACCACTGCTATTCTACGGCCAATGCAAAAAATTGGTCAACCAGGAAGATCAAAGGAAAGTCAAACAGAATTTCAGAATGAGAATGTTTCTAAAAGAATTTATGAGGCTTATAAAGCCATTAAAGGACGAATCAGCAAATCAGGAGCGCAAAAACAACCATCACTATTTCGTAACAAAGTATGGATACAAAAAAAACCTGTTCGGATAACTAAGAATATGCAGGGACAGAACAAGACAGGAGATATGACTGTTCATACTGTTCGAATGGTGGGACACCAGGAACTCGACCAACCTGACGAGCAAGAGACATTAAACCAGATGCTTACTAGAGCTGCCGCTCGTAGAGGAAAAGGAGTGGCACGACCAAGTGAACAAAGGCCATCCAATCCTCAAAGGTTACCCACAGACATATCGTTACCCGACGAACCACATGATACGGACGATGAGGAAGAACCCGTTTTCATTACCCATGATCCAAAAGATGACATAATCGCAGCCTTGAAAAGATAAGTCGGGGAAAAAGATAGAGATATAGTTAATCTCTATAAAAAGATGGATGACGTGATGGGACTGTTACTAAGTGTACAGTCGAATTTGGAAAATCAACGATGCCAAGCTACTACGCAACCAGATAAGGCACGCCCGAATGTATCAATAAACGAACAACACACAACTCATAATACACTACAGTCAGCACCACAAGCTGATGCTGAACAAACGGCATGGGTAGAAGCGCAAAGTCACCAAGGAGATCCGGTACTGACAAGGGAGGAAATTCAGGAGTTAATATCCTCCCAAGTTAAGCAAACAATCAATGAGGCGGCTCCAAAACGAAGAAGCAGGGGGCATCCATATCCTACAGAATATGATAATATCCCCTTTCCTGATGGATACATTGTCCCTAAATTCAAAACATTTTATGGGATAGGTAACCCTGACCAACACTTGGCACATTTCAGAGCCTCATGTGGAAATACCGGGGGCAACGGCCCGCTCCTCTTACGTCAATTCCCTCAAAGCCTGTCAGGAGTGGCATTCGAGTGGTACTACTCACTCGAAGACGAATCCGTTAAAACGTGGACTGATATGGAGGAGGCTTTTAGAGCTAAATTCGCCATGGTTAGCGACAAGATTACAATAGCTGACCTGGTGGCCACCAAAAGAAGAAAAGACGAGTCAATGTTGGAGTATATTACACGCTGGCGGAACCTGAGTATCAGATGCGAACAACCCATCGAGCAGACCCAAGCTGTTGGATTGCTCATGGGTAATGTTGATAATTGGATGGCCCCATTTTTATGTACGACCCAATGTACGACATTTCAGGAGCTAATCTTGAATGTTTCTAGATTGGAGAGAATAGATCCACATGCTCTGATGAGCCTCCAAACTCATAAACCCAAACGAGAAGAAGGTAAGAGAGTTGAAATAAAAGCCGAACATTGTAAGGCAGCACGTACCAATGTAAAGGAAAAAGGAAAGAATGCCATGATTACCACAACAGAGCAAGTCCCCCCGAAACCTATATTTGGGGGAAATAACTTCAAAAGGCCCACTTTTGAAGAAAGAAAAAACAAAATTTATCCCTTTAAAAAAGAGAAAGTGAAGAAAATATTTACAGACGCTTTAAAAAGCGGTCTTCAACTACCAGAACCAAGAAAATCAGAAGATGTTGGGAAGACAAATGACCCAAATTACTACTTATATCATCGAATGATTAGTCATCCAATTGAAGACTGTTGGGTATTCAAGGATTGGGTAGAAAAGCAATACAAAACTGGCATGATTACTCTTTCCCAGACGGTACTTACCGACCCACCAACCGAAAGTACAAACTACGTGAGTATAAAAGATAAAGACAAAGGAGAGAGAGACGCATCTCCCCCCGAAATATGGGACATCTTCTTATCAAAGAAGACTAGCAAAATGTTAAAGTACTTGAGTGCAGCTCCCGGAGTCACCTGGAAGAATTCATTACACCCAGAAATTCAAACTCCACCTCCTAAGAAAATAACCAGTCCCCCTATTCCAGAGAAGCAAAAGTTCACAAAGCCTGCTCGACCCGTGCATGAGGAACGGAACCCTGGAAAATACATAGAGGAGCAAGCACAAAGTGAAAGACCACCAACGACAATACAAGATTTTATATTAAAGGCGCTGGATGACGCCAAGAATAAAAAGAGGCCTCATGAGTCTAAGAGTGAGGAGCTTTTTTGGTCCGAAACTTGTAGGGTCATCTCAACCAAAGGGATTGGAAACAGGATAGAGCAAGCGATGAAGACAATACCCACCTTTCAACAGATACAAGCACTTAAATCGCAAGTCAAATCGCCAATACAAGACCCTTCAAGTCAGGGAAGAAAAGAAGAAGGAATCGCAAGCCGACCTTCATCCATGATGTCTCAAAAAAATCAAGGAAAAGCCTTAGCCACTGGAGACGAAGGACCAAAGTTATGTCCCTATCACTATAAACGGGGCTATGGTCTAAATAATCATATAAATGCATCCTATATTGAGCACATAAGCCGAAAATCTTCTAAATCGGTATTAGCTGTCGATGAAAAACGCAAAGAGCCATGTTGCGTACCCCGGGGGCATCTTTGCCATTACCACAAGGATTCCAAGAAGCAACCAAAAGGCAAGCCATACATCAGGGAAACATGTAATGTCCTCACAATATCAGATGTAAAGAATCATGGCACACGGGATCTATATAAGACTCAAGGCCCGTCTAATAAAACGAAAGAATCGGGTGCGACAGAATCACACTTGCCTGGGGCCGAGTGTGAATTAAAGATCCTCCAAACAGAAAGCTTGAAAAAACCCCAAGTTGAAACCTGCTTTATGACTGACGACGATATTCAAGAAGAACACGAGGATTCCTTTCAAATCCAGTTAAAATCAGGAAAAGTGTTACCGGAGAGGCAAGCTCCTCCACAAAAAGACAAAGATAAGGAAATACAAATAAACGAAGAAGCTCCGACCTCTTCAAATCAACCAAGAATGACTAAAAGTGAATACAATATCCTTGCGCACCTAAGGAAAGTGCCCGCTTTGTTGAGCGTGTATGATGCACTTCTCATGTCAAAGGAACTCCGAGACGTACTAATTTATGCTTTGCAAAATCCACAACCTTTCCAAGCATTCTTCGCAGAAGCGAATATGAAAGAGGCACTATACCTTATCCACACGGCTAACACCACCTTTACCGACAAAGATCTATTGCTGGGAACAACTCATCATAACAGGCCGTTGTATGTGACCGGAATTTGTGATGGGGATAAAATTAACCGCATTTTGGTCGATCCAGGGTCCTCAGTCAATATTCTAACCCTTAGAACCCTAAAAAGCTTAGCGATGGATATAAGTCATCTATCATCTGAACAAATCCTAATTCAAGGGTTTAATCAACATAGCCAAAAGGCGTTAGGGTCGATCATACTCCCTATTAAGTTCGGAAAGCTACACACAGAAGTCAAATTCTACGTTATAAATGTAGATACCTCATATAAAGCTTTATTAGGCAGGCCATGGTTGCATGAAAATAATGTTATCCCCTCCACTCTCCACCAATGTATGAAATATATTAAAGACGGGCAAGAATATAGAATTGATGGGGATATATGCCCATTCGGAGTTCATGAAGTGCGGTATGAAGACGCGAGATACTTCATCGAATCTGAAAAGGATACAAGAGAAAACACAGAAACCAGGAGAAAGCCACCTGTTAAAGAACCTAATAGAGCTGCCATCCCTCACTTCGGAAGCGATTCGGATTCTGATAATGATAAAGAGCTATCGCAGCTAATGCAACAGTTCCAAGCTAAAAGGCCCTGGGGCGAGGACTCTTGTGACGAAGAAGAAGATGACGTCATCTACAGTAACATAGACGAAGTGAACATGGTCAGGAGAACGCCCGAGCTGAATGAAAACCCCTTAATCATAATTCGCGCCCCCGAGAAATATTATAAATCCCTCGCTCCAAGAAGAACGACTAGCGTGGTTGATCTAGACACATTTTTTGTACCCCCGAAAGTCGACACTGTTAACGGAAAGAAAGAAATCATGGAAGGAATTCTTTTTTACAAATCGGAAAATGCAATGCCGGCTGACCTCATCAAGCTTGAAAACTCTGATGACGATACATTTGAAGATGTAACAATACCAAGATACTTCCCCGACACACTAAAAAATGTAATTCATAAATCGGGTTGCCCCTCGAGAAGATCAAGGTCAAATCGCAAATTATTTCACAAGATGTGGAATAGCCATCAGAGTCAAATCATCCTGCCAAACGGGTGTACGAGACACTCTAGAGGATTAGGGTACTCTGAAAATCCTTCACAACAACATGCTTACACATGCAATATGGTCACTATGAACACGGAATTAGCTGAGGAATGTGAGCCTCTTGATTTCAAAGTTGCTCCACAACAATTAGAAGATGGGGGGCAAGCAACTATAGACAATTTATTGGAAATAAATCTGGGGAACGAGGAGAATCCACGCCCTACATATATAAGTGCCTTACTACCAAAAGAAAAACAAATCGCCTTGAGAGCTTTGCTACTCGAATTCGCTGATTGCTTTGCTTGGACTTATAAGGAAATGCCCGGTCTCAACCCGGAAGTGGCAGTTCATAAACTCACAATCGATTCTAATGCTCACCCAGTCAAGCAAGCCCCAAGGAGGATGCGAGTGGACTTAGAAGAACAAATTACCACTGAAACTAAAAAGTTGATCGAGGCAGGCTTTATTAGAGAAGAAAAGTATGCCAATTGGATCGCTAACATAGTTCCTGTCAAGAAGAAAAATGGGCAAATCCGCGTTTGTGTGGACTACAGGGACTTAAATAAAGCTTGTCCGAAGGATGACTTTCCGCTACCCTTCACCGAGTTGATGATTGATAATACTTCTAGTTGTGAAATTTTCTCATTCATGGACGGGTCATCTGGATACAACCAAATAAAAATGGCACCTGAGGATGAAAAGCATACCGCATTTAGAACCCCTATTGGCATATATTGTTACAGAGTTATGCCATTCGGTTTGAAAAATGCTGGAGCAACATATCAGAGGGCCATGACTAGAATATTCGATGATTTATTGCACAAAGTCGTCGAATGCTATGTAGATGATTTGGTCGTTAAGACTAAAAAGCAAGAAAATCATCTCCAAGACCTGAGAATAGTTTTTACCAGATTAAGAGAGTATCATCTAAAAATGAATCCTCTCAAGTGCGCATTTGGGGTCTATTCGGGAAAATTCCTCGGATTCATCGTCAGACACCAAGGGATAGAGATCGATCCATCAAAAATCAAAGCAATTGCAGAAATGCCCGCACCGAAGAATCTAAAGCAATTACGATCCTTTCAAGGAAGATTAGCATACATCAGGAGATTCATATCAAACCTGTCTGGTAGAATCAAACCCTTCTCAAAATTAATGAAAAATGAGGCACCCTTTATATGGGATGATGATTGTCAGGCCGCATTCCATGATATCAAGAGATATTTGTTGGCCCCCCCTGTACTCGCAGCTCCTATACCGGGAAAGCCTTTAATCTTATACACCGCAGCACTTGAAGGATCACTGGGTGCCCTCTTAGCTCAAAATAATGAAGAAGGAAAAGAAAATGCGCTATACTATCTCAGTAGAATGTTAGTGGGGGCAGAAAACTCGTATTCACCTACTGAGAAGCACTGTTTGGCGCTTATATTCGCCGTTAAAAAGTTAAGGCACTACATGCTTGAACATAAAATTCATTTAAT
The DNA here is from genome assembly GCA_029168755.2 of Tillandsia fasciculata. Classification (NCBI taxonomy): domain Eukaryota; kingdom Viridiplantae; phylum Streptophyta; class Magnoliopsida; order Poales; family Bromeliaceae; genus Tillandsia; species Tillandsia fasciculata. The sequence continues at coordinate 10,438,425 of CM054943.1, read as the reverse complement.
CTCAAGGATCGACCCACTCAAATTCTTAATGACGAGGCCGGTACTGACAGGGAGATTAGCAAAATGGACTGTTATTCTCCTAGAGTTTGACATCACCTATATCCCACAAAAAGCCATTAAAGGTCAAGCACTTGCTGACTTCCTTGCTGCACACCCATTGCCTGAGAACTCTCCATTAATCTGCCATCAGCCTAACGAAGAAGTCTTGCTCATTGAGGAGGACCAACCCTATTGGGAGATGTATTTTGATGGAGCATCCTCAATCCTTCCGGCCCTTAGCCCAAATATTCCACAAATTAAAGCGGGGATAGGACTCATCTTTATAACACCCGTAGGAGGCATTTTACGATACTCATTAGCCTTATCTGAACCCCGGACTAATAACGAAACAGAGTATGAGGCCCTTATCGCCGGATTGGAAATAGCAACTCTCATGAATATACAAAAATTGCACATATATGGAGATTCACAATTAATCATTAACCAAGTCAGAGGCAAATTCAAGATACATAAACCTGAACTCATCAAGTATCAAGAGAAAGTGAAAGAACTAATGAAAGAAATCCGCATATTACACTGAAAAGAGTCTCAAGGTCAGCAAACGGAAAAGCCGATGCTTTAGCGAGATTAGCTAAAGAACTTGCTGAACCAAACTTGGATGAAATTCAAGTGACTATTCGAAATAGAAGGATACTTGCTCCCACTGATTTAAGCCCCAATGAAGAATTCAAAAGAGCTCAACTCATGGAAATTGAAGAGCAAGATGATTGGAGAGAACCTTTCATCAACTATTTTAAATACAATAAACTGCCTCAAGAGACATCAAAACAAGTACAACTCAAGAAAA
>CM054943.1:10290078-10432578 GCA_029168755.2 Tillandsia fasciculata | reverse complement strand
AGCGACAATGGCCCCTAATATTTCAGCTTGCACAAGTTGAGTCTTGTATTGAGCAATAACATCGTCAAGCCAGTCTTTAAGAGCATCCACGTCAGCCCTATCCTCAAACCTCTTAAAACCATACCAACTGGGATGATCGTGTAAAATCTTCACGCCAAGAGATTCTAGCACGTCTCTTTCTTTTGCTACTCCTAGCGGTTCAAGAAGCATGATGTGACGCCCCCAATAGTCCACTACAACAAAACTGGCTTTTAGCGGCAATTATTTTTTACTTTCCCGGCGATTATAATTGCCGCTAAATAGTTTAACGGCAATTATAATAATCGCCGCTATTGGCAGGGTCGCTAAAAGTTATGGCGGCATTTGTTTCGGCGGTGGTAAAAGCCTAAACAAATGCCGCTAATAATATATAATAGTAACTATTATAATGCCGCTATAATTATCTATAATTGCCACTAAAAACATATTAAATAACTAGTAAATAGGATCTATAGCGGCAATTATTTTGAGACTCTTTAAATTGACATTTAAGAATAAATTAATCATGCAAACAATTTTAAATTGGATTACATTCAACAATTGTCAAACAACTGAAGCCAAATTATTTAGCCAAATAAGAATTTGCACAGTAAAAATATAATTATCAATTAAAAATTACATTCAAAGTTTTCAATCTAAAGATAAAAATACAATTGTCAAACAACAGCGACGAGGACTTCATATGCTGTTTCACGAAGATCATCATCTGTTATACCTGAAAAAAGATAACTACATTAATTTATATTTGAAAGATTACAGTAACTGAGATAATGAGCTGAGAAGATATGCGAATTCTTAATAAGCATCTTATAAAAGACTCATCCAGATTTTTTTGATATCTTCATATAGAAAGATTAAGTGTACTCATCCAGATTTTGCAATTGTCATCTACCAAAATACAGAGTTACAACATAGTGTGGACAATTACCAATATGAGCAATCGGTTCTTGGACCGCCGATATCGTTCTATTGCCATTCTAGGGGGAAGCAAAGGTGGAACTTGTCTTGTCCTAAGCTGAGCTTCCACGACAGTGTCATTTAGTAGGATCAAGAAACTTATGTTTTCACTGTTGTTGCAGTTTTCTGCCAGAACCAAATATTCCAGTCGAATCTGTCCAAGCACAAAATATTTACACCAGAACCGAACAAAATTATCAAAGGTAGTTTGACAGCAGAATTTGAAATGTCAAACTTCTGGCTGACACTGAAACACAAGTTTAAAGAGAATGCTTTTGCTAAAGATCGAGATCTTTATGTGCTTTCCAAATAAGAGTGATGTAAAGCAGAAGTTCACTAGAAGAATAAAAGAAATATATAAAAGCCAGAAAATATTGACCAAAAGACCATAAAAAAGAACAATCAAGGAAATCAACAAAGCAAGAAGGGCAAGCAAAATGAGAGTATCAGGTAATAAGTTTTACTTACCAACATGACCAATGAAAACAACATTCAAGTGCCGTTTCTTGTCTTCTTCAGTCTCATCATGCTCTTCAGCTTCCTCATTTGCAGCAACCTCCTTGTCTTTCCCTGAAATTTTGGCTTGCTTTGTTTCTTCAGATATGAGACACTTAACCTAAAATGTATGAAAGCAATAAGATGAAACTAGCTTAATAAAATAGTTGAAGGTGCTATTATTTCTTCCACACGTTATTGAGGAAGGTGGCAGCTAAGAGTGGATTCTCACATTTTTGGAATGTATTAAGTGGTAGTAAAATTCGAGTTGCAAAGGAGTCAACTTGCAGCAGACTACCTCAACGATCTACAATACAAAATCACTCACTTCAGTGAGTAAATTTTCAAAAGAAAAAGTGAGAACGGCATAGAACCAGGACAAATCAACACTAATAGCAATATTGTTATCTACTCTAAAACACTTATATAATGCAAATCTACTGAAGATAAGAATTAGAAAAACGCAAAAAAAAAAAAAAAAAAAAAAAAAAAAAAAGAAGAGCTTACCTTTGGTGGTAGGTGATTTGACAACAAGGCATTTGTCCGCCTCAAAATAAACTGAAATTACCAAAAATATCATTAGGGAAGAATTAAAAATATATTTGCTTTTCCATATTAAGCTGAAGTTTCTCAATGATGAATGGTCTAAAAGAGTTAATAAATATCAAACTGGATCATGTGCATGGCACCAAAACAGTGAGAGTACTGTACAACACCATTGGATGACGGATTTAAAGAACTTTACCTGGTTTACTTTTGCACTTAGCTCTGCGGATCTCTCAGCACCCAACTTTCTCTCGTCTTCGGTAGCAATTGGCTCTCTTCCACAAATTATCGGTGTCTTGGTTTAAGACAATTGGAAAGTTAGCAACAACGGTTAGACACTCTGGCAACAAGCTGAAATGATTACAATATATTTGCAATAGCTCAAAATACCATTTTTTCCATTAGCATCCAAGCCTACCAAATTATAGCCTCCCAAACGATTGGCCGTACTAAGAAGAACAGGAAAGTTATCATGGTTACCAGCCTTAAATTAAGAAATTGATGAGCTAAAAATTGGCTCCAGTTTATGAAAAGTAAACTCATCACTCGCGAACGTCACAACACTCTATATTAAGATACCTAAGTAAAACAGTATAAATATGCAATATCAGAATATATGCATTAAAACATGTATATGCAATATCAGAATACTCCACAAAGCACATGTAATGTACTCGGTGTCCATCTATTCAATAAATAGCAAGGTAAAAAGGATGTAGGCTTACTTCGTAATATAGACGGAAATAAGCCATGTCCCCTAAAACTCCTGGATTTGTGAAGTTTACCATGGAAAAGAATTCATCTACAGCTAGCATATAAGCAGGGATCGATGATAGCAGATTTGAGCCACACAAGTAATCAACTAGACTACAACAAACTACATGATTAATGAGTTTTTTGCCACCATTACACCTAGTGACAAGTGAATTAAATGGATCAATATCTGAAAGTTGGCAGACTGTCAAAACAAAGATACCTCATCAGTAGCATTACAAGTCCTATATGCAAATTGTTATCATCATTCGGGGGAGTTAGAGAGTGATGGAATAAGAGTAGCTTTAAATGTATGACTACTTCAGATAAGTAGAAGATATCCACAGAAGTATGTAGCTAATCAAAGAAGTGCCGACTTCCAAGCTCCTTGGACCTTGAAGTAGAGGAGGAATGACAGAGACCATCAAGAAGGTCCCCAACAGCCGCAAAGCGAGAAAAGATCCAACCCTGAAAATAATAAAAGCAATATCAAGCATATTGGAGAGGCTCCTGAAAATAATAAAAGCAATATCAAGCGAGGAATTCCAGGAATTGATGCTTTTATTAATGAATGAGTTTATGTAGTTATGCTCTGGTAAGGGTCTAAATCACTCCAAGTTCAACAACAGGAAAAAAAAATAGCAGCACTGTTAGAGAAATAAATTTGTCAAAAGTTAAACCAACTATTGATAGATGTTACACAGATTGTCCTTAGTCATTTCATCATTTGATATTTATTATGGTAATACTGGCATTAGCATGCCCAAATGACGTAAACAAATAAATTCAAATAAACATCTAAGCCAAACTCACAATTGAATTTCTTCTTTGGTATCTGTCTGTCGTTCAATGCGTAAATGCAGTTTTTGATGTTTTCAGTATTAAAGCGAGCCTTGTACTACAAATTTTGGGCTGTGGATGGAATTGTGATTGGATTTATATGAGACTTGGACATTAGTAATAATAACTGGGCTTAAGCATTTGGGCTGTGGTTTGGGCCAACGAGTTATTATTGCTAGTGGGCCGGGTCGTTACATTGGTATCAGAGCCAATAACCAGCCGAAGTGTGCGGCGAGTCTCGGCTGAGTCTGGGTCTAGATGACAGGACTAGCGAGACGAGTCTCACATCGCCTGGTGATCTTGGGCTGCTGTGTGTGTGTTTGGGCTGACGAGGACGTCAGGCCTAAACGGGGGGAGTTTGTGACGCCCCCAATAGTCCCACATCGGATGTGGATGGAATTGTGATTGGATTTATATGAGACTTGGACATTAGTAATAATAACTGGGCTTAAGCATTTTGGGCTGTGGTTTGGGCCCAACGAGTTATTATTGCTAGTGGGCCGGGTCGTTACACATGATGTCCTCCTCACCACTATTCGTATAATATGTATTAGTAAAGGATTCCATACGGAAATGCCGACTTACTACCCACTCTTTTAATTGAATGCCACCAAAAGATATTGGGAGTTCAGCCGTACGTCCGAACATGGGCAAGGAATGAGATATGTAAAGCCCTGCAGGCAATCGTTCATTTTGATCCTCCATATTTTTTTTTCTTTCTGAAAAAAAAAAGGAAAAAATTTATCCACTTACAAAAACAAAAAAAGAAGAGAAAAATAAAAAAAAAGAAAAAAAAGCAAAAAAAAAAAAAGAAAAAAGAAAAAAGAAAAAAGAAACAAAAAATCATCACCTTTTCGTCACATGCAAAACTCTTGCGCCAAAAAGGTGGGGGGCAATTTGTTTCAAGAAAAAAAAAAAAACAAAAAAATATATATATAATAAAAAACAAATAATAAATAATAATAATAATAAATATATATCCCAAAATCAAATTCCAACGCCACCTATACCTGAATCCGACTCCAATTAAAACTCCTCACCCGTCAATTAAAGACACTTATCCAAATCTTCAACCATATTTTAAAATATCTCTCAACCAACTTATCCAAACTCACCTATATCTTGTTTTGAACTTTTGAATCCAAACAAATTCCCTCGTTCGTTAACCGTTTAATTTTGAAATTGAAATACAAACATACCTCCTCAAATTTAAATATAACATATTCAATTTTGAAATTTAAATTTTGAAATTTAAATACAAACATATTTCCTCAAATTTAAATGTAACATATTTAATTTTGAAATTTAAAATTTGAAATTTAAATACAAACATACTTCCTCAAATTTAAATGTAATATATTCAAGTTTGAAAGTTAAAATTTAAAATTTAAATACGAACATACTTTCTCATAACATACTCAATTTTGAAATTTGAAATTTAAAATTTAAATACAACCATACTTTCTCAATTTTGAACATATTCAACTTTGGAATTTGAAATTTGAAATTTAAATACAACCATACTTTCTCAAATTTGAACGTAACCATTCAATTTTGAAATTTAAAATTTAAAATTTAAACACAACCATACTTCCTCAAATTTGAACATAACCATTCAATTTTGAAATTTGAACACATATTAAAATTTGAACATAATCGGTCAATTTTAAAATTTGAACATATTCAATTTTAAATTTTTGAATTTTAAAATTTGAACATAACCGTACTCCCTCAACATATTGAAATTTGAACATATCGTTCAATCTTGAAATTTGTAATTTAAAATTTGAATATAACCATATTCTCGCAATATTGAGATTTCAACATAACATTTTAATTTTAAATTCGAACATATTAAATTTTAAAATTTAAAATTGGAAATTAGAAATTTGAAATTTAAAATTTAAAATTTGAATATAATAATTTCCACAGCGTATTCAAATTTTGAACCTCGTCTTTTCCTCATGCACGTCTTTCCCTCAACAAACTCACATTTCGTCGCCCATTCCTAACAAATCCCAACAAACTCCACGCGGTATTTCTCTGCCACTCCCCACTATAAATAGAGAGAATTTTTTTTCTTTTGACTTGGTCTGAAAACACGTCCGATATTCCACCACAAAAAAAAAAAAAAAAAACTCATCCCATATTCCACAAAAAAAAAAAGGCTTGTCCGATATTCCACCACAAAAAAAAAAAAGAGAAAAGCTCATCCCATATTCTACAAAAAAAAAAAAAGCTTGTCCGATATTCCACCACAAAAAAAAAAAGAAAAATCGTCCCATATTCCACCTCATTCGCAGCTCCGATCGCCTTCCCCAGCAGCTACGGTCAACTTCCTCAACTCCTCAGGCCAACCTCATCCACAGCTCCGATCAACTTCCTCAACTCCTCAGGCCAACCTGATCCACAGCTCCGATCGGCTTCTTCGGCGGTCAACTTCCTCAACCCCTCCGGTCAACTTCCTCAACTCCTCAGGCCACTTCTTTCCTCAACCCCTCAGGCAAACTTCTTTCCTCACCTCCTCGGCAACTCCGGTCAACTTCCTCGGCACCCCCAATCGACCTCCTCGGCTTTTTTTCTTGGACGTATTTCTCAGGTAAAAATAAGTAAAATAATATAATAATAATAATAATAATAATAATAATAAAAAAAAAAAAAGAAAGTCGGTAAAGCCGGTTAGGACCTCTCCGGACGCCCTAACTTTAGACTCAAAAAAAATAAAGAAAAAAAAAAGAAAAAGAAAAAAAAGAAAGTCGGTAAAGCCGGTTAGGACCTCTCCGGACGCCCTAACTTTAGGCTCAAAAAAATAGAAAAGAAAAAATAATAAAAAAAAAGAAAAAAAAAAAAAGAAAAAAAGAAAGTCAACAAAGCCGGTTATGACCTCTCCGGATGCCCTAACTTTAGGCTCAAAAAAATAAAAAAATAAAAAAAAAAAAAAAAAAAAAAGAAGAAAAAAAAAAAGAGAAAAAAAAAGAAAGTCAGTAAAGCCGGTTAGGACCTCTCCGGACGCCCTAACTTTAGGCTCAAAAAAATAAAAAAGGGAAAAAAAAAATTAAAAAAAAAAAAAAAAAAAAAAGAAAAAAGAAAGTCAACAAAGCCGGTTAGGGACCTCTCCCGACGCCCTAACTTTAGGCTCAAAAAAATAAAAAAAAAAAAAAAAAAAAAAATAAAGAAGAAAAAAAAAAAGAAAAAAAAAGAAAGTCAGTCAAGCCGGTTAGGACCTCTTCGGACGCCCTAACTTTAGGCTCAAAAAAAAAGGAAAAAAATAATAATAAAAAAAAAGGAAAAAAGGAAAGAAAAAAAAAAGTCAACAAAGCATGTTAGGACCTCTCCGGACGCCCTAAATTTAGGCTCAAAAAAATAAAAAAGAAAAAAAATAAAAAAAAAAAAAAAATAAAGAAGAAAAAAAAAGAAAAGAAATAAAAGAAAGTCAACAAAGCCGGTTAGGACCTCTCCGGACGCCCTAACTTTAGGCTCAAAAAAAATTAAAAAAAAAAAAAAAGAAGAAAAAAAAAGAAAAGAAAAAAAAGAAAGTCAACAAAGCCGGTTAGGACCTCTCCGGACGCCCTAACTTTAGGCCCAAAACCGATTCGGATGATTTCTTCGGACATCCGAACTAAAGATAAGTCAAAGTGGATTTCCTTCAGACCCCAAGTCAAACAAAATAAAATAAAATAAAAAGAGGACTTCTTCGGATCCCCGATAATTTCAAAAATAAAAACTTTCTCGGATCCCAATTAATTTCAAAAAGGGCCCCACATCAAAATAAAATTAGTGGATTGATTCGGATCCCAAATCAAATATAAGACAAAAGGGATTGAACCCCAAAGATAAGTCAAAGTGAATTTCCTTCAGACCCCAAGTCAAATAAAATAAAATAAAATAAAAAGAGGACTTCTTCGGATCCCCGATAATTTCAAAAATAGAAACTTTCTCGGATCCCAAATAATTTCAAAAAGGGCCCCACATGAAAATAAAATTAGTGGATTGATTCGGATCCCAAATCAAATATAAGACAAAAGGGATTGAACCCCAAAACACATTCGAGTCCACAAATAAAAACCCAAAACACATTCAGTCCACAACCCAAATCCATTCGGTCCACAAATAAAAAAACCCAAAACACATTCAGTCCACAAATAAAAACCCAAAAACATATTCGGTCCACAAATAAAAAAAACCCAAAACCCATTCGAGTCCACAAATAAAAATCCAAAATCCATTCGGTCCACAAATAAAAAAAACCCAAAACCCATTCGAGTCCACAAATAAAAAACCCAAACCTATTCGATCCACAAATAAAAAAACCCAAAAACATATTCGGTCCACAAATAAAAAAACCCAAAACCCATTCGAGTCCACAAATAAAAAATCCAAAACCTATTCAGTCCACAAATAAAAAACCCAAAACATGTTCGGTCTACAAATAAAAATCCTAAACCTATTCGATCCACAAATAAAACCCAAAACCCATTCGAGTCCACAAATAAAAACCAAAGCCCAATCCAATCCATAAATAAAACCCAAAACCCATTCAATCTCATCGCCAAGGCAAAATTATATCCAAACCGACTAGATTCTAAATCATATACTTCGAATTTAGTCAAATCAAATTTGATCGAGCTCTAACACATATACTTAGAGTTCATCCAAACCAACCCAACTAACCCTAATACATATACTTAGGGTGTAGTTAACCTTTTACTCTAGCACATATATCTAGGGTAAAAAATCAAATCAACTCAACTAATCCTAATACATATACTTAGGGTTAGTCAACCTTTTACTCTAGCACATATAACTAGAGTGAAAAGAACATATCAAAACTCGGCCAATCCTAACACATATAGGACTTAGCCATCTCCTACTTTCGAGTAGCATCAAATCCGATCCACCTCAATACATAGCCTTGGGGTTTGGTCATGCCTCCACTTTGGAACATACGTCAAATGTGAAATCAAATATAATTGGACTCTAATACATATACTTAGAGCCAATTGAACCCAATTAAACTCTAACACATATAATCAGAGTTTAATATCGACTAGTCCTCAACACATATAATGAGATCAAGTCAATTTCAAACCCAGCTAAATCCTAACATATATACTTAGGATTTGGTCAATTATTAGGATACGATTTATTCTATCCTCCCAGCAAAGGTGTAGGACCCCTGAACACCATGCAGCTTTTTCCCATGAATCCACTGTGCAAACACCTGTTGATAGTGTATCTGGCCCATAGTGCATCAAAGGGATGCCACAGATGGACCCTATGAGCTTTGGTTGGTTGTATTGGCCTTCGGCTGCTTTTGCCGAATTTTAGAAAAGGAATTTGGCCGAACGGAGAGTGGATTTGGATTCAGCGCGGAAAAACGCTTGAAAATGGCTTTTTGTTTGCTAAATTCTGAGTCCGGATGCCCAAAAACGGACTCCCGGAAAATTTTCTGGATTTCGGGTGCATGGGGGAGCCGTGGACCGGCGGGGGTGCCACGTGGCGCGACCTGATTGGTCGGCGCACGCGGCCGGGTCCACGGAATGCGGGGTAGTGGGCCGGGGTGCACCGCGGGGCGCGTGGACCGGGGGCGCGCCACGTGGCAGCGCCGGATTGGGCGGCTCAGGTGCGCTCGGTCTGCGGGAGCGCACGGGAGGCGTGGACCGGGGGCGCGCCACGTGGCAGTGTCTGGTTGGCGGGCGCACAAGCGCGCGGTCCACGCAGCGCGCGGGCAGTTGACCGGGAGCAGGGCCGTACCGCGGGTAGGTGGCCGTACGCGGGCAGGCGCGGGCGACGTGGGGTTGGCCACGTGGCGCCCGCTGATTCGCGGGCGCCAACCACCCCGTTGACGCGGGCAGGGACGCGTGGCGGGTGCTGGCAGGTCCTGCATGGCTGCCGCCTGTTCGGGGGACACGCGGCGGCCTCCGAGGTGGGTCGGACGGATCGTGGATCCCGTCCGACGGGGCTTTGCGGGCCGGGCCGCATTGTGCGCGCCCGAAAGTTCTCGGGCCGGGCCGCACTGTGTGCGCCCGAAAACTTTCGGGCGCCCGAAAGTGAGGACACATTGGGAATTTTCCCAATTGTTCTCTTTAGCTCTATAAATAGCCAACCCGAGCCTCTTTCTTTGGCTTTTTTCTCCCAAACCGCACCTCCTCTGCCCGAGCTCCCTATTGATGAAATTTTCCCCTCTTAATTCTTGATCCACCTGCCAAGTTTCAGGATTTTAGGAGGCACGAATCCCGAGGTTCCCCATTTTACGGTGCGGCGCGACGTTGCATTCTTGTGTTCTTCTTCGGCGCAGCGTCAGTGTTTTAGCTCCCCTGGGCTACCCCGAGATCATTTTGCTGTGATTCTTGCGCCGACAGACTCCTAAGAGGTAGGACTTCATCTTTCGTTTTGGTCGCGCTTTCCCGTTTCGAGGTTTTGGCACGGATCCCGAGGCAAACAGTGACCCCTTTTTCTGTGTGGATTTCCTTGACAGCCCTGGGTATTTTGGCCATATCTTCGCGCACGAGCGTCAGACGGAAACGAGCTTATACAACTTTTTCATCTACGGATCGCAAGGAACGCGCTCGTATTTTTCTTGGATTTTCCAGAGGATTATTTCGAGGTGAAAATCACTGTTTTCTCAGTGAACAGTGCACAGTCTTTAGCACAGATTTTTGTATGAGGTACCCCTCTTGCCGAATTTTTATCTTGACTTACCGAACTCAGATTTGGGCGTGCAAGGTACCGTTGCGAAGCTATCGACGCGAGGATCGCCGTGATATTTTTCTTGGAATTTTCTGGGCACTTTCTGCAGGTGATAATTTAACAGTTTTGAACCTGATATTGTATGTGATTATAAGAGCAATATTTGGGAGCCTAAGTGTAATTAGTGGACTTTGTATTGTACCAGGAGTATTACGGGTGTGCTGAAATTGTGGGAGCAAGGATTTGGAATTTTGGTATTTTCATCTGTACGGGTCCGGACAGTTGCACTTCAGGTGGGTGGTTGTTGTACTCCTCTCCTTGGTATGCCCACTAGGAATATCAGAGTACCCCTGATTTGATGATGCTAATGTGTTGATTGGTAGACTTGCATGCTCTAGGGAATTAATTAATTGTTATTTGATCCATGTAAATTTGTGTTAGCATGATTACTTTATTTAATCGCTTAATTATTCTGGACTGCATGTTTAGGGCAAAATAGAAATGAGGACTGCAAAACTGATGATTGTTCATATGAGACTGTCACCTTAGCCTATATTCCCTAAACTGATTATTCTTGGAAAATGGACAAAATATTGGAACAATGCATGATTAAATTGGTCACATAATTATGTCATCTTTTACTGCTACACTATTTTTGGGACTTGACTTAGGAGAAACCATGCATTTATTCTTCTCCTATTATTGATAGACTTGCGGCATAGTCGCTCGGGTTCGAGCGGGTGTTGGACAGTGTAGTCAGGTATTGGGGATTTGGGACAGGTTGGGTTTTTGACAGGGTGTTGCGGCGACCACGGATCTTGGGTGGTTGACCGGGTTGTTACTATTGCATCAGATTGGGTGTTTTGGGGATCGGGCTTTCTTTAGTGGAGGGTTTTTCCCACTTTGATCATAGTCTGATCCAGTCCTGCTATTATGAGACAGTGGTTACAGAGATGCTTGTTACAGTGATTTTTTACTCGTGTGGGTCGCTCCCCTCGAGTGCCACTCCGGAGTAGGCTTTCCACGGTGCAGAGCGCCGGGCACCATGCTGGTTTCTTGAGTTCGACAGCAGAGCAGGCAGTGCCAGTGTTCACTGGCGGTCAGATTGGGTCATTTTGACAGGCTTCTTGATTCTGATGCATCACTTTCTCCATCCTTATTGGTTGGTCATGTAGAGGCATATTAGGGATAGCACTTTATCAGTTGTCATTCATATCTGCACCCCCTTTCTCTTCTTCCCCTTTTGCCTCTGATCACCTGGTGGGCATATCTGAGCTGAGGCTTTACCCACTAGGGGAGGCTACTGTTTATAGTAGTACTTACCCCCATTGTCTTTTCTTGTTTCTTTTTTCCCTTGTTTTGCAGAGTCCTCTGTGGGAGTTGCTGGGCCGTCAGCAACTGATCGAGGTAAGCGGATTGCGGACTAGATAGAGAGCCACCCGAGGGTTGTAGCTGGAGATTTTGGGTACCTGGACTTCTCAGACAGCTTTTGTTTATTTCTTTTTGGGTCTGGCTTCTGCCAGCTGTTTGTATTTTAGTGGTGAGCTGGGAGAGACATCTGTATTTTATTTTACTGTTGTACTTTTTACTTCCAGCTTCTGTCTGAGATACAGTAGTTTTAGTTTAGCTCTAATTATTATGCTCTTTTATTATTATTTCTTATATCTGAGCAGGTTACCGACGCTTCGTGTATGTGGGAAATACCGCATGCACGGCGGATCTGTAGACGGGCCCGGGTTCTGGTTTACACCCGGGGCGTGACAGATTAAGTTGGTATCAGAGCTTAGGGATAGGTCAGTTGGGACTTAGGAAACCCTAGGCTTTTGGACAGACCCTAGGATAATAGGGCGTGAGTGGCGTGACATGCTGCGAAAGTCGGTGATTCTTATAGTTAACTCTTCCAGTGAGTGAAGAGGGATCGACATTGTCACGCCCCGGGGTGTAACCAGACCCCGGGCCCGTCTACAGATCCGCCGTGCACATGGGATTTCCCGCGTACACGAAGCGCTGGTCACCTGCTCTGGTATAAAATGTACAACAAGAGCATAATACAGAGCTGAAATAGAAGAACCACATAGTATCTCAGACTGGAAATAAAACTGTCATATGTACAATAATCTCCCAGCTCACTAAAATAGTACACCCAGCTGGCGGAGCCAGACCCAAAATAAAAGGAGAATATCACAGTCTGAGTGGAGGGTACAATATCTGTCTAATAGCTCTCAGCCTCACAGGAGATCTATCTATTCAGCGATCCCCTTACCTCGATCAGCTGCCGACTGCCTAGCAGCTCCTGCAGATGACTCTGCAAAATAAAGGAGAAGAAAGAAACAGAAAACAACAATGGGGGTGAGAACTACCAGATAAACCAGCAGCCTCCCCTAGTGGGTAAAAACCTCAACTCTGACGCACCCACTAGGACTACTAGAGGCAAAAGGGAAAAGGGGAAGTGGTAAGATACATAAGATGCTGAAACAGGAAAACTACCACTATTATGCTGTCAAAACTGTATGCATGCATCAGAAATAGTATGTGTCCAAATAAACCCAATCTAGTCACCAGTAACAACTGGTACTGCCTGCTCAGCGGAATCTGCACACACGGCTCGAAACCGCGGGATCGGCTCACACGGCTCGCATCCCAACATAAGTATCAGACCGGCACACACGGCTGGGTCCGAGAAAGCACACCTCCGGAGTGGCACTCGAGGGGAGCGACCCACACGAGTAAAATATCTCTGTCATCAGTATCACAAGTATCTCTGTAGCACATGTCTCAATATAGCAGGACTGGATCATGACTATGATCAAAGTGGGAAACTCCATCCACTACAGGAACCCAATCCCCAACTGATGCAATAAATAAACCAAACTCAACCCCAATCTGATGCAAGGATAAACATCTGGTCAACCGCCTACTGTCCGCGGTCACCGCAATACCCCACAAGTCCACAATCTAGCACAACCTTGGCTACACTATCCCAAACCCCTGCTCACACTTGAGCAACAACATATGAATGCAAAGGACAACAATGAAACATGTTCAAATCCCAATATGATAGTGTAGCAATGAATAGTGGCCTTACCTGATGTCCGGGCATGCATGCAACTGTCTTTATTTTTAAAAGTTGTAAAATAGTGTCAAAGGTTTAAAACAATTGATTTACTGAATAAAAGTCATTTGCATGCGAGATCATAGCCTTTGTCTCAATCACAGTGTCCCAATATAAGTCATCATATCATTTGTGGGGTTATATTAAATTTTAGGGGAGTTTGTCCCAGCGGTCCTTGTCATTTGTCATATTAATTCGTCCCAATAGTTCTCATCAATTGTCATATTAGTTGTCCCAGTTCTCATTAATTGTCATATTAGTATGTCCCAATAGTTCTCATCAATTGTCCTGTTAGTTGTCCTGTTAGTAGTCCTGTTAGTAGTCCTGTTAGTAGTCCCAATGGTTCTCATCAATTAACATGTTACTTTGTCCCAATTGTTCTATTAATTGTCATATTTTAGGGGATTTCTAGTAATCCCAGTGAGCTTGTCAAAAATGAGGTAAGCAACAACCGCCCACCTCGAACAGCTCAAACAACACCCCAGGTAGTCTCCTGGTTGTCCACAGTCCTCAAATCCTGCAAATCAACGCTCCCGGTATAAATACAAATCCCAAAAAGTACAATATTTGCTGTTTTTCAGACAGCACGGAAAAAGAGGAATTTTTCACCTCTAAAATGAGCTCCTAAAATCCCAGAAAAATCACGGTTGCGTTCCTCGCGAAGAGTAGATCAAAATCGACTCCTTAAACGCCTCGATCTGACGCTCCTACGTCAAGATAAAAATCGGAGAAGTTGGTGCTGTCCAAAAACCATCACAGTAAAAAGGGGGGTCAAAGAAGACCTAAAAACTGTCCCAAAAGTACGAAACGGAGCAAAATGATCAACACGGAAATCGAAGCCCTACCTCTTACGGTCGCGCTGTCGCAAAAATCGTCCAAAAATTCCACCTGGTTAGCCCGCAGTGAATTTTCGACGGAACTGCGACGGGAAATGGGCCTAAAAGAAAAATCATCGCAGTGCGCCGCGTCGCAGATATCTCACTATCTGTAACTCCTAAATTTCTGAGATTCTAGAGAGAGAAAGAAGAGAGAGAGAGGAACAACTTTCATATTTGGCACTTTTTCTGATTCTCTCTCTTGGCTCGCAAAACGAGGTGCAAAGAGAGGGGTGAGGGCTCTTATATAGTGGGCCAAAAGGGATATTCCCTCACGGAATCCAGATCCGAACACGAAACACCGAAACGGGCCAACCAGGAAGCGCCACGTGTCCCCAAACAGGAAACAGCCGGTGCAGGGCCAATGGAAAGGCGCCACGTGTCCACGTGGGGCGTGTGTCTGCCCCGCGCTCCGGGTCTTCCGGAAGGTTGTCGGCCAATAGGAGCTGCCACGTGTCACCATCCCACGGCTTCTAGAAGCCGGCCCACCAATGAGAAGCTGCCACGTGGCAGCTGGAACCTTCGGTGCTCCCGGTGCACGCCTGGCCCATGGACCGCGCACCCGAGCCCTGCCCGCGCCTGCCCGCGCCGCTTTCCTCCGCGCTCCGCCGCTGCCCCGCCGCTGCGCCGCTGCCCGCCGCCGTGCGCCGCCGCCCGCCGCCGCTCGCCGGCGGCCGCCGCCGGCCGGAACAGTAATTCCGGCCGGCGGTTACTGTTCCGGTGAACAGTACCCTGTGCCGAAAAATTAAAGCGAATATACCGTTTCGACCGTTTTCGCGCGCTGAGTCCAAATACGACGTCCGTTTCGCCAAATTCTCATCCGAAATTTTGCAAAAAGCTCCCGGGAAATCCCATTTGCTCCGATTTTCGCGCAGAGTCTCATAAAAATATCCAATTTCATTTCTACAGGCTTCGTTGCACTGTACAAGCTTCCTACAGTCACTACTTAAGGTTGCGCAGTTCTGCGGGAGTCCGGATCATCACATCCTCCCCCACTAAAAAGAGTTTCGTCCTCGAAACGAGACTCAACAACAATCCTCAGTCCGATGTCTCGAATAAGTAGGGGTGGGCATCCCTCATCTCCGACTCGAGCTCCCATGTAGCCTCGCGCTCGTCATGATTGCTCCATTGAATTTTCACATAGGGAATGGCCCGACTGCGCAATTCTCTCACCTCTCGATCCAGAATTCGCAGTGGGCGCTCCTCATACCTCAAATCCTCGCTGATCTCAAGCGGTGTGAAGTCGATGACGTGCGATGGGTCGAAGACATACTTCCTCAAAGTAGAGACATGAAATACATTATGGACACCAGCAAGCCTCGGAGGAAGTGCAAGTCGGTAGGCAACTGGCCCGATACGCTCCAATACCTCAAAAGGTCCAATATATCGGGGGCTAAGTTTCCCACGAATGCCGAACCTCCTGATTCCTTTGGATGGCGAGACTTTCAGGAATACATGATCACCAACCTGAAACTCTAAGTCTCGTCGCCGAACATCGGCATAACTCCTTTGTCGGCTTTGGGCGGTCTGAAGATGCTGTCGAATCACTCGGACCTTCTCTTCTGCCTCTATCAAGACATCTGGTCCCAAGGTCCGCCTTTCGCCCACGTCACTCCAATAAAGTGGTGATCGACACTTGCGTCCATACAATGCTTCAAACGGAGCCATCTGAATGCTCGCTTGAAAGCTATTGTTGTACGCGAACTCAGCCAAAGATAAGTGCAAGCCCTAAGCATGTCCTCCAAGATCTGTACAGTCCGCTCTGACTGCCCATCAGTCTGCGGATGAAAAGCTGTACTGACTCTGAGCTGAGTCCCCAAGGCTGTCTGCAAATTCCTTCAGAATCGCAAACAAACCTGGGTCTCTATCTGAAACAATGGAGGCGGGTACTCCATGTAATCTCACTATCTCATCTAGATAGCTGGGCTAGTCGCTCAAGTGGCCACGTAGTCTGCATGGGCAGAAAGTGCGCCGACTTGGTAAGTCGATCTACACTACCCAGATAGCATCTGCTCCTCCCTGTGCCCTTGGTAGTCCGACCACGAAATCCATCGTAATGTGGTCCCATTTCCACTGGGGAATTGGGAGACTCTGTAACTTGCCAGCTGGCACTCGATGCTGACAAGTTAAACACTGAGCCACAAATCTCCCGACATCCCTTTTCATGCCATTCCACCAAAAGTGTGCCTTGAGGTCCTTATACATCTTAGTCCCACCAGGATGTAGGGTATAAGGTGTATAATGGGCCTCTCGCAATATCTGCTCTCGGATCTCCGCATCCGCTGGCACACATGCTCGGTTCCTGTACTTCAGTACTCCCGAGGCATCTACCGTAAAGTCCCCTGACTGATCACTCGGAATTTGATCTCTAATCTTGGTCAAGTGGGGGTCCTCACTCTGTTTCTCCCTGATCTTGTCCAGCAGAGTGGGCTGCAAGACTAAAGATGTCAGTCTAGCAGAGACCCCAGGGGACACAACCTCTATCTCGAGCCGTCTCATCTCCTCTAATAGTGGTGCCTGGTCTGTGATCAACATAGACAAACTTTGCACCGCCCTCCTACTCAAGGCATCAGCGACCACATTAGCTCTGCCCAGATGGTACAGGATGTTTACATCACAATCTCTTAGTAATTCCAACCATTTCAGCCCCTTTGGCGTGAATAGATACTTTAGGCTCTTGTGGTCTATGACGCCAATGCTTCAGAATAAACACTACAGCAGTAAGCTTCAAGTCATGGGTAGGGTAATTCTTCTCATAATCCTTGAGTTGCCTTGATGCATAAGCAATTACCCTCCCTTCTTGCATCAACACACAACCAAGTCCGCTGTGTGATGCGTCGCTGTAGATCACATATCCTTTCCCCATAACAGGGAGGGAAAGGATAGGGGCGGTCATTAATCTATTCTTCAGCTCCTCAAAACTCCCTTGACAGTCCTCACTTTACTCCCTTACGCGTCAAGCGAGTGAGGGGTGTGGAGAGCTTCGCAAAGCCTTCCACAAACCGACGGTAATACCCAGCTAAACCCATCAAACTACGCACCTCCGAAACTGTCGTCGGTCGGGGCCAATCCCGAACCGCCTCAATCTTTGCTGGGTCTATCGCCACACCTGTGGCGAAATCACATGGCCCAAGAAGACTATCTCCCGAAGCCAAAACTCGCGCTTTGTCAGTTTGGCAAACAACTTCTTCTCTCGCAGAAGTTGCAGCACCACCCTCAGGTGCTCCTCATGCTCCGCATCACTTCGGGAGTAGACCAAGATATCATCAATGAAAACTACCACGAATCGGTCTAAATATGGTCGGAAGATCCGGTTCATCAAATCCATGAATGCGGCAGGGGCATTAGTTAGCCCAAAAGGCATAACTGTAAACTCATAATGCCCGTACCGACCTAAATGCCGTCTTCGGAATATCCTCGGCCTTCACCTTCAACTGGTGGTAACCGGACTGTAGATCTATCTTAGAAAAGACACAAGACCCTTGCAGCTGATCAAAAAGATCATCAATGCGCGGCAAAGGGTACTTGTTCTTGATGGTCACTTTATTCAATTCTCTATAGTCCACACAAAGTCGAAGTGACCCATCCTTCTTCTTCACGAATAGCACCGGCGCTCCCCAAGGCGACACACTTGGCCTAATAAAGCCCTTGTCCATTAAATCCTGGAGTTGCGCCTTAAGCTCTCGCAGTTCAGCCGGTGCCATCCGGTAAGGAGCCTTTGAGATTGGCGCAGTTCCTGGAACTACGTCAATCACGAACTCAATCTCCCTATCTGGCGGCATGCTAGTCAACTCAGGTGGAAAACATCCGGAAACTCGCGGACAATAGGGATATCCCCGAGTCCCGGCGCCGCCGTAGGCCCCTCAACACTAGCTAAAAAGGCTACACAACCTTAAAGGATCCCCTTGGGAAGTCGAAACTATAGAGGCAAAGAAAGCGCTCTGACATCCCCGGTATACTAACATCTCCTGGCCTGGCTCTCGAAAAGTGACGGTCCTTGCGGCACAATCAAAAGTCACAAAACACCGAGCCAGCCAGTCCATCCCTAGACCATATCAAAGTCCTCCAGTTGTCATAAGACCAACAGGTCCGCTGGCATAATTCAGGACTCGATCTAAATCGGCGGGACTAACAGTACCTCTCCATGTGCAGAGTGCAATCGAGAATCTACACCTTCCGTGCACAAGGTGATAGTCCTATCCCTAACCCATGCAATAATGCTCGTTCTTTACAAATAAAAGAGATACCCCTATAAGAACGAGGTACGAGTCCCTATGCCAGAAAGTAAATCATACCTGCTTTCTCTCGGTCAGCTACAGTAGAATCCTCCGCCAGTGCTAAGTCGTCCCGACTGCTTGACAACGGCTGTCTCTCTCCAGAAGGGCGGGGGAACGAAACTTGATCTACTTGAAGGTCTGTCGGTGAAGCTCTTGGTCGTGGCTGGGAAGTGGTAGGAACGGACGCCGAAGTAGGTGCCACAGTTATCCTCAAAGGGCACGTAACTCGCAGGTGCCCAGGCTGTCCACACAGGTAGCAGCGTCCCCATCGTTGATCACAAGTACTAGGAAAATGATGATCTTCACAAAAGACACATCTGCCAGGAACTCGCAGCTGCCGTGACTGCTGCTGAGATGAAGGAGGGGCAGATGCTGAAGAAGGAGCCGTCGATGGCGCATATGGGCAAGTAGCTCGGATGTGGCCAGACTGTCCACACCGATAACAACGGCCGAACCTCAGATTACAAGTATCAGAATTATGCTGTCCTCGGCAGAAAATGCACCTGACCGTAGCCTGGAGCTGTCTCGCCTGCTGCCTCCGTCTCCGAGAACTGGTCTGTCCATTAACATCCGGTGCTGGGCGTTTTCTCTCTAAATGCTGCTTAGAAGCCCTGGTCCTCTCCCCGACTGCCGGATCACTCCTCTGTGCTAACAGCTGCTCCAAACGCTGGTCCTGTTGAAAGCTCCTCGCCACCAACTGGGTCACCAAGGCCCGCAGTTCTCCCAGTTCGGCAGATACTGCCTGCTCGGGCTCCTCAGAGGGGGTGGGAATACCCCCGGCGGAAATACGACGAAGGGGCGACATACTGTCACCAGAAGCCACAAATCAGGAAAACAAAACCCCACACGACCCAATCTAGCGAAAGTCAAAGACATTCCCCTATTTCTGTGACTTTATGTTGTCTGCAGCCAACATAACTGTTCACCAGAAATTGGGTATGTCGGTCTCTCTTCACTTACTTGGAAGAGTCAAACAAATAAATTAACGACTTTCGCAAAATGTTACGTCTCTCACGCCCTATTATCCTAGGGTCTGCCAAAAGCTTAGGGTTTCCTACGTCCCAACTGACCTATCCCTAAGCTCTGATACCAACTTAATCTGTCACGCCCCGGGGTGTAACCAGACCCCGGGCCCGTCTACAGATCCGCCGTGCACATGGGATTTCCCGCGTACACGAAGCGCTGGTCACCTGCTCTGGTATAAAATGTACAACAAGAGCATAATACAGAGCTGAAATAGAAGAACCACATAGTATCTCAGACTGGAAATAAAACTGTCATATGTACAATAATCTCCCATCTCACTAAAAAGATACACCCAGCTGGCCAGAGCCAGACCCAAAATAAAAGTAGAATATCACAGTCTGAGTGGAGGGTACAATATCTGTCTAATAGCTCTCAGCCTCACAGGAGATCTATCTATTCAGCGATCCCCTTACCTCGATCAGCTGCCGACTGCCTAGCAGCTCCTGCAGATGACTCTGCAAAATAAAGGAGAAGAAAGAAACAGAAAACAACAATGGGGGTGAGAACTACCAGATAAACCAGCAGCCTCCCCTAGTGGGTAAAAACCTCAACTCTGACGCACCCACTAGGACTACTAGAGGCAAAAGGGAAAAGGGGAAGTGGTAAGATACATAAGATGCTGAAACAGGAAAACTACCACTATTATGCTGTCAAAACTGTATGCATGCATCAGAAATAGTATGTGTCCAAATAAACCCAATCTAGTCACCAGTAACAACTGGTACTGCCTGCTCAGCGGAATCTGCACACACGGCTCGAAACCGCGGGATCGGCTCACACGGCTCGCATCCCAACATAAGTATCAGACCGGCACACACGGCTGGGTCCGAGAAAGCACACCTCCGGAGTGGCACTCGAGGGGAGCGACCCACACGAGTAAAATATCTCTGTCATCAGTATCACAAGTATCTCTGTAGCACATGTCTCAATATAGCAGGACTGGATCATGACTATGATCAAAGTGGGAATACTCCATCCACTACAGGAACCCAATCCCCAACTGATGCAATAAATAAACCAAACTCAACCCCAATCTGATGCAAGGATAAACATCTGGTCAACCGCCTACTGTCCGCGGTTACCGCAATACCCCGCAAGTCCACAATCTAGCACAACCTTGGCTACACTATCCCAAACCCCTGCTCACACTTGAGCAACAACATATGAATGCAAAGGACAACAATGAAAACATGTTCAAATCCCAATATGATAGTGTAGCGATAAATAGTGGCCTTACCTGATGTCCGGGCATGCATGCAACTGTCTTTATTTTTTAAAAGTTGTAAAATAGTGTCAAAGGTTTAAAACAATTGATTTACTGAATAAAAGTCATTTGCATGCGAGATCATAGCCTTTGTCTCAATCACAGTGTCCCAATATAAGTCATCATATCATTTGTGGGGTTATATTAAATTTTAGGGGAGTTTGTCCCAGCGGTCCTTGTCATTTGTCATATTGTCATATTGTCATATTAGTTCGTCCCAATTGTCATATTAGTTCGTCCCATTAGTTCGTCCCAATAGTTCTCATTAATTGTCATATTAGTATGTCCCAATAGTTCTCATCAATTGTCCTGTTAGTTGTCCTGTTAGTAGTCCTGTTAGTAGTCCTGTTAGTAGTCCCAATGGTTCTCATCAATTAACATGTTACTTTGTCCCAATTGTTCCAGTTAATTGTCATATTTTAGGGGATTTCTAGTAATCCCAGTGAGCTTGTCAAAAATGAGGTAAGCAACAACCGCCCACCTCGAAAAGCTCAAACAACACCCCAGGTAGTCTCCTGGTTGTCCACAGTCCTCAAATCCTGCAAATCAACGCTCCCGGTATAAATACAAATTCCAAAAAGTACAATATTTACTGTTTTTCAGACAGCACGGAAAAAGAGGAATTTTTCACCTCTAAAATGCACTCCTAAAATCCTAGAAAAATCACGGTTGCGTTCCTCGCGAAGAGTAGATCAAAATCGACTCCTTAAACGCCTCGATCTGACGCTCCTACGTCAAGATAAAAATCGGAGAAGTCGGTGCTGTCCAAAAACCATCACAGTAAAAAGGGGGGTCAAAGAAGACCTAAAAACTATGCCAAAAGTACGAAACGGAGCACAATAATCAATACGGAAATCGAAGCCCTACCTCTTACGGTCGCGCTGTCGCAGAAATCGTCCAAAAATTCCACCTGGTTAGCCCGCAGTGAATTTTCGACGGAACTGCGACGGGAAATGGGCCTAAAAGAAAAATCATCGCAGTGCGCCGCGTCGCAGATATCTCACTATCTGTAACTCCTAAATTTCTGAGATTCTAGAGAGAGAAAGAAGAGAGAGAGAGGAACAACTTTCGTATTTGGCACTTTTTCTGATTCTCTCTCTTGGCACGCAAAACGAGGTGGGAAAGAGAGGGGTGAGGGCTCTTATATAGTGGGCCAAAAGGGATATTCCCACACGGATCCAGATCCAAACACGAAACACCGAAACGGGCCAACCAGGAAGCGCCACGTGTCGCCCGAACAGGAAACAGCCGGTGCAGGGCCAATGGAAAGGCGCCACGTGTCCACGTGGGGCGTGTGTCTGCCCCGTGCTCCGGGTCTTCCGGAAGGTTGTCGGCCTATAGGAGCTGCCACGTGTCACCATCCCACGGGCTTCTAGAAGCCGGCCACCAATGGGAAGCTGCCACGTGGCAGCTGGAACCCTCGGTGCTCCCGGTGCACGCCTGGCCCATGGACCGCGCACCCGAGCCCTGCCCGCGCCTGCCCGCGCCTGCCCGCGCCGCTTTCCTCCGCGCTCCGCCGCTGCCCCGCCGCTGCGCCGCTGCCCGCCGCCGTGCGCCGCCGCCCGCCACCGCTCGCCGGCGGCCGCCGCCGGCCGGAACAGTAATTCCGGCCGGCGGTTACTGTTCCGGTGAACAGTACCCTGTGCCGAAAAATTAAAGCGAATATACCGTTTCGACCGTTTTCGCGCGCTGAGTCCAAATACGACGTCCGTTTCGCCAAATTCTCATCCGAAATTTTACAAAAAGCTCCCGGGAAATCCCATTTGCTCCGATTTTCGCGCAGAGTCTCATAAAAATATCCAATTTCGTTTCTACAGGCTTCGTTGCACTGTACAAGCTTCCTACAGTCACTACTTAAGGTTGCGCAGTTCTGCGGGTGTCCGGATCATCACAGACATAGTCTATTTCTGTTGAACCATTATGTTGGCTGCAGACAACATAAGGTTACAGAAATAGGGGGATGTCTTTTGACTTTCGCCAGATTGGGTCGTGTGGGGTTTTGTTGCTGATGTTTGGTTTCTTGTGGCAGGATGCCTCCTCGACGTCGGATTCCTACTCGGGGTGTCCCTTCACCCCCTGTTGAGCCAGAGCAGCCTACACCCCCCGAGCTTACTGAGTTGAGGGCCTTGGTGGCCCAGTTGGCGGAGGGTCAGCGCCGCCAGGAGCAGAGGATCGATCAGCTGCTTGCTCAGAGGGAGGCACCACCCCCGGCTGTTCCTGAGGCCCCTGTGCCTCCTGTTGCACCTTCTGTGCCGTCGGCGCCATCTTCGAGTAGCGGGGCTCCTGGAGCTATTCAGCCTTTGACTGCGGAGGAGGAGCAGGATTTTGCTGACAAACTCTCCAAGTTTGTTCAGCGGGGACCACCTAGATTCTCGGGGCGGGATGCTCAGCCCCGGGATGTTGGGAGATGGCTTTCTGCGATGGAGAAGCTTTTTCGGGACTTCTTCATCGACCCGAGGTATCGAGTGCACATGGCGGTGCACTGTTTGGACGGAGATGCTGATTTTTGGTGGCAGCGGGTAGAGCCACTGGAGTTCCGGATCACTCGGCAGTTGCCTTGGGAGGAGTTCAAACGGATGGTGTTGGACACCTATTTTTCTACCAGTGTGAAGAAGAAGTTGGAGGACGACTTGAAGAATCTGCAGCAGGGCGATCGATCGGCCCATGCCTATTTCCAGGAGTTCATGGAGTTGCTGAACTGTGTGCCCTTCGTCGCTCGTGACGGTCCGCACCAGGTAGAGTTGTTTGAGGCAGGCCTTCGTCCAGAGATTTACACACTTGTGCATGCCCAGAGATTTCAGACCCTGGAGGCAGCCGCAGAGCACGCACAGTGGGTGGAGAGAGGTGATCAGGAGGTGGCCAGACGGAGGGCCGCGGTCGCGCAGAGTTCCGACAGGAAGCGACCAGCCCCAGAGGACGGGGGACAGGCCAGCTCATGGAGACCGCCACGGCCGCCGCAGTCCCAGTCTTATGGCCGTGGGCGATCTGAGAGGAGAGGGCCTGGTGGACCCCAGAGACCGCAGCAGCATCAGCAGCAGCACCAGCAGCAGAGATCGCAGCAGAGATCTCAGCAGCAGTCCTCGAGACAGCAGCAGCAGCCGAGACAGCCCCGATCTTCTGACCGATGTATTTTCTGTGGGGGTCAGCATGCCGCCATCACTTGTGACCAGAGATGGGGTCGATGCTTCCGTTGTGGACAGCCGGGGCATGTGCGAGCTACCTGCCCCCTTTCTACTTCCTCGGCACCTTCTTCGGCATCGGCTCCATATCCCCCTCAGCAGCAGCGGCCACCAGCTCAGCGGCCTTATGCTCCAGCGAGCAGGCCGTCCACTTCTTACCCTGTGGATTCTCGACCTCCAGCACCGAGCGGGCGGGTGTATGCCGCCCAGTTAGCAGATTCTTCAGCGGCAGACCAGGTGGTGGCAGGTATTACTCTACTCTTTGGTATTCGGGCTCGCTCTTTATTCGACACTGGAGCATCTCATTCTTTCATTAGTCGAGCATTTGCATCCTTGCATGGCTTAGAGATAGAGTCCTTGTCACATGCATTAGAGGTGCGGATTCCTGATCATATTTTGCATGTCGAGGAGCGTTGTGTGGCATGCCCGGTACAGTTGGGGCCTTGGATTTTGCCTGCAGACTTGCTTGTCTTGCAGCAGCTCCAGGATTTTGATTGGTGCTAGGGATGGATTGGCTGTCACGGTATTCCGCCACTATCGACTGCAGAGAGAGGACGGTGACTCTTCGCGAGCCAGGACAGGAGGAGTTCATCTTCAGAGGCTGCCAGAGCACGCTGTTCGCAGCGACCATTTCCTCGGCCAGAGCTAGGAGGATGATGAGCAGAGGTTGCACTGCCTTTTTGGCCACTGTGGTGGAGGTGCCTACGGCGGCACTGGGACTCGAGGATATCCCTATTGTCCGAGAGTTCCCAGATGTGTTTCCCCCTGAGTTGACGACGATGCCGCCGGAGAGGGAGATTGAGTTTGTGATTGATGTAGTCCCTGGGACTGCACCAATCTCAAAGGCACCCTATAGGATGGCGCCAGCCGAGTTGAGGGAGTTGAAAGCCCAGCTTCAGGATCTTTTGGACAGGGGCTTCATCAGACCCAGTGTTTCTCCGTGGGGAGCGCCTGTGTTGTTTGTGAAGAAGAAGGATGGGTCACTGCGGTTGTGTGTGGATTATAGGGAATTGAACAAAGTGACCATCCGGAACAAGTATCCCCTCCCCCGGATTGATGATTTGTTTGATCAGTTGCAGGGAGCGTCTGTGTTCTCGAAGATTGATCTGCAGTCCGGTTACCACCAGCTGAGGGTGAGGGCCGAGGACATCTCCAAAACGGCTTTCAGATCGCGGTACGGGCATTATGAGTTTACTGTGATGCCTTTCGGGTTGACAAATGCCCCTGCCGCATTCATGGATTTGATGAACAGGATATTTCAGCCGTTTTTGGACCGGTTTGTGGTGGTGTTCATAGATGATATTCTGATCTACTCCCGGAGTGATTTGGAGCACGAGGAGCACTTGAGGACTGTGCTACAGCTTCTGCGAGAGAAGAAGCTGTATGCTAAGTTCAAAAAGTGCGAGTTTTGGCTCCGGGAGGTCGCCTTTCTGGGTCATGTTGTTTCAGCTGCTGGAGTGGCGGTGGATCCGGCCAAGGTGGATGCTATTCGAGATTGGCCGAGGCCGACGACTATCACCGAGGTGCGGAGCTTTCTTGGTTTGGCGGGCTACTATCGGCGTTTTGTGGAAGGCTTTGCGAAGCTTTCCTCTCCCCTCACTCGTCTGACCAGGAAAGGAGTTAAGTTTGTTTGGAGCGAGACTTGCCAGAGCTGTTTTGAGGAGCTGAAGCAGAGATTGATGACCGCTCCAATCCTTGCCCTCCCAGTTATGGGGGAAGGATTTGTGATTTACAGTGATGCCTCACATAGTGGTCTGGGGTGTGTGTTGATGCAGCAGGGTAGGGTGATTGCCTATGCTTCGCGGCAATTGAAGGACTATGAGAAAAATTACCCTACTCATGATCTTGAGCTGGCAGCGGTGGTGTTTGCTCTGAAGCTGTGGCGGCATTACTTGTATGGTGAGCATTGCGAGATTTATACTGATCACAAAAGCTTGAAGTATCTGTTCACCCAAAAGGAGCTGAATTTGAGGCAACGCCGGTGGTTGGAGCTGCTAAAGGATTATGATCTGAGTATCCTTTATCACCCCGGCAAGGCCAATGTTGTGGCGGATGCTTTGAGCAGGAGGACGAGTCTGAGCTTATTGATCTCGCAGCAGGCGCCGTTGGTCGAGCAGATGAGGCGATTACAGCTGGAGGTAGTATCCCCTGGGGTCTCTGCTAGACTCATGTCTATGGTCTTGCAGCCCACTCTGTTGGAGAGGATCAGGGACACTCAGAGTGAGGACCCCCACTTGACGAGGATCAGGACGCAGCTTCAGGCGGATCAGACAGGGGATTTTTCTGTGGATAGCTCGGGAGTACTGCGGTACAGGGACCGAGTGTGTGTGCCTATGGATCAGGAGATTAGAGATCAGATTTTGAGGGAGGCCCATTATACACCTTATACCATCCACCCTGGAGGTACTAAGATGTATAAGGACCTCAAGGCACAGTTTTGGTGGCCCGGAATGAAGCGGGATATTGGGAGATTCGTAGCTCACTGTTTAACTTGCCAGCAAGTGAAGGCAGAGCATCGCGTTCCTGCTGGCAAGTTGCAGAGTCTTCCAATTCCCGAGTGGAAATGGGACCACGTCACTATGGATTTCGTCACTGGATTGCCGAGGGCGCAGAGCGGGGCAGATGCGATTTGGGTTATCGTGGATAGACTCACCAAGTCGGCACACTTCTACCGGTTCAGATGACTTGGCCACTGGAGCGTCTAGGCACAGTTATATTTGGATGAGGTAGTGAGGCTTCACGGTGTACCTGCTTCGATTGTTTCAGACAGGGACCCGAGATTTGTGTCACGCTTTTGGGGGAGTTTACAGTCTGCATTGGGGACTCAGCTCAGGTTTAGCACCGCTTTCCACCCACAGACCGATGGACAGTCAGAGCGCACCATACAGACCCTCGAGGATATGTTGAGAGCGTGCGTTATGGATTTTGGAGGAGGGTGGTACCGACACTTATCTTTGGTTGAGTTCGCGTACAACAACAGCTATCAGGCGAGCATCCAGATGGCTCCGTTTGAGGCGTTGTATGGACGCAAGTGTCGGTCTCCCTTATATTGGAGTGACGTGGGTGAGAGGAGGACTTTGGGACCGGATTTGCTTTTGGAGGCAGAGGAAAAAGTCAGATTATTCGCCGACATCTTGAGACAGCCCAGAGTCGTCAGAAGAGCTACGCCGACACTCGACGGCGAGACCTAGAGTTTCAGGTTGGTGATCATGTCTTCTTGAAGGTCTCGCCCTCGAAAGGGGTCCGGAGATTTGGAGTGCGGGGGAAGCTCAGTCCCCGCTTTATTGGACCCTTTGAGGTACTTGACAGAGTTGGTCCTGTGGCTTACAGAGTTGCCTTACCCCCACGCCTGGCCGGAGTTCATGATGTCTTCCACGTCTCAGCTCTGAGGAGATATGTTTTTGACCCGTCGCACGTGATTGACTTCACTTCGTTGGAGATCGGCGAGGACTTGGTCTACGAGGAGCGCCCGTTGCGGATTCTTGCTCGTGAGGTGAGGGAATTGCGCAATCGGGCCATTCCATATGTGAAGATCCTGTGGAGCAATCATGAGGAGCGAGAGGCTACATGGGAGCTGGAGACAGAGATGAGAGATGCCTACCCCTTCTTGTTCGAGGCTTCTGTTTGAGGTACGTCTGTTTGTTTTCCTTGTTTCGGGGACGAAACTTTTTTTTAGTGGGGGAGGATGTAGGACCCCTGAACCCCATGCAGCTTTTTCCCGTGAATCCACTGTGCAAACACCTGTTGATGGTGTATCTGGCCCATAGTGCATCAAAGGGATGCCACAGATGGACCCTGTGAGCTTTGGTTAGCTGTATTGGCCTTCGGCTGCTTTTGCCGAATTTTAGAAAAGGATTTAGGCCAAACGGAGGGTGGATTTGGATTCAGCGCGGAAAAACGCTTGAAAATGGCTTTTTGTTTGCTAAATTCTGAGTCCGGATGCCCAAAAACGGACTCCCGAAAGTTTTCTGGATTTCTGGTGCATGGGGGAGCCGTGGACCGGCGGGGGTGCCACGTGGCGCGACCTGATTGGTCGGCGCACGCGGCCGGGTCCACGGAATGCGGGGTAGTGGGCCGGGGTGCACCGCGGGGCGCGTGGACCGGGGGCGCGCCACGTGGCAGCGCCGGATTGGGCGGCTCAGGTGCGCTCGGTCTGCGGGAGCGCGCGGGGAGGCGTGGACCGGGGGCGCGCCACGTGGCAGCCCGGTTGGCGGGCGCACAGCGCGCGGTCCACGCAGCGCGCGGGGCAGTTGACCGGGAGCAGGGCCGTACCGCGGGCAGGTGGCCGTACGCGGGGCAGGCGCGGGCGACGTGGGGTTGGCCACGTGGCGCCCGCTGATTCGCGGGCGCCAACCACCGCGTTGACGCGGGCAGGGACGCGTGGCGGGTGCTGGCAGGTCCTGCACGGCTGCCGCCTGTTCGGGGGACACGTGGCGGCCTCCGAGGTGGGTCGGACAGATCGTGGATCCCGTCCGACGGGGCTTTGCGGGCCGGGCCGCACTGTGCGCGCCCGAAAGTTCTGGGCCGGGCCGCACTGTGTGCGCCCGAAAATTTCGGGCGCCCGAAAGTGAGGACACATTGGGAATTTTCCCAATTGTTCTCTTCAGCCTATAAATAGCCAACCCGAGCCTCTTTCTTTGGCTTTTTTCTCCCAAACCGCACCTCCTCTGCCCGAGCTCCCTTAAGAAATTTTTCCCTCTTAATCCTTGATCCACCTGCCAAGTTTCAGGATTTTAGGAGGCACGAATCCCGAGGTTCCCCATTTTACGGCGCGGCGCGACGTTGCATTCTTGTGTTCTTCTTCGGCGCAGCGATCAGTGTTTTAGCTCCCCTGGGCTACCCCGAGATCATTTTCCTGTGATTCTTGCGCCGACAGACTCCTAAGAGGTAGGACTTCATCTTTCGTTTTGGTCGCGCTTTCCCGTTTCGAGGTTTTGGCACGGATCCCGAGGCAAACAGTGACCCCTTTTTCTGTGTGGATTTCCTTGACAGCAGCGGGTATTTTGGCCATATCTTCGCGCACGAGCGTCAGACGGAAACGAGCTTATACAACTTTTTCATCTACGGATCGCAAGGAACGCGCTCGTATTTTTCTTGGATTTTCAGAGGATTATTTCGAGGTGAAAATCACTGTTTTCTCAGTGAACAGTGCACAGTCTTTAGCACAGATTTTTGTATGAGGTACCCCCTTGCCGAATTTTTATCTTGACTTACCGAACTCAGATTTGGGCGTGCAAGGTACCGTTGCGAAGCTATCGACGCGAGGATCGCCGTGATATTTTTATTGGAATTTTCTGGGCACTTTCTGCAGGTGATAATTTAACAGTTTTGAACCGATGTTGTATGTGATTATAAGAGCAATATTTGGGAGCCTAAGTGTATTTAGTGGACTTTGTATTGTACCAGGAGTATTACGGGTGTGCTGAAATTGTGGGAGCAAGGATTTGGAATTTTGGTATTTTCAGCTGTACGGGTCCGGACAGTTCGCACTTCAGGTGGGTGGTTGTTGTACTCCTCTCCTTGGTATGCCCACTAGGAATATCAGAGTACCCCTGATTTGATGATGCTAAATGTGTTGATTGGTAGACTTGCATGCTCTAGGGAATTAATTATTGGTTATTTGATCCATGATAAATTTGTGTTAGAATGATTACTTTATTTAATCGCTTAATTATTCTGGACTGCATGTTTAGGGCAAAATAGAAATTGAGGACTGCAAAACTGATGATTGTTCATATGAGACTGTCACCTTAGCTTATTCACCTAAACTGATTATTCTTGGAAATTGGACAAAATATTGGAACAATGCATGATTAAACGGGTCACATAATTATGTCATCTTTTACTGCTACACTATTTTTGGGACTTGACTTAGGAGAAACCATGCATTTATTCTTCTCCTATTATTGATAGACTTGAGGCATAGTCGCTCAGGTTCGAGCGGGTGTTGGACAGTGTAGTCAGGTATTGGGGATTTGGGACAGGTTGGGTTTTTGACAGGGTGTTGCGGCGACCACGGATCTTGGGTGGTTGACCGGGTTGTTACTATTGCATCAGATTGGGTGTTTTGGGGATCGGGCTTTCTTTAGTGGAGGTTTTTCCCACTTGATTGAGTCTCGATCCAGTCCTGCTATTATGAGACAGTGGTTACAGAGATGCTTGTTACAGTGATACTTTACTCGTGTGGGTCGCTCCCCTCGAGTGCCACTCCGGAGTAGGCTTTCCACGGTGCAGAGCGCCGGGCACCATGCTGGTTTCTTGAGTTCGACAGCAGAGCAGGCAGTGCCAGTGTTCACTGGCGGTCAGATTGGGTCATTTTGACAGGCTTCTTGATTCTGATGCATCACTTTCTCCATCCTTATTGGTTGGTCATGTAGAGGCATATTAGGGATAGCACTTTATCAGTTGTCATTCATATCTGCACCCCCTTTCTCTTCTTCCCCTTTTGCCTCTGATCACCTGGTGGGCATATCTGAGCTGAGGCTTTACCCACTAGGGGAGGCTACTGTTTATAGTAGTACTTACCCCCATTGTCTTTTCTTGTCTCTTTTTTTTGTTTTGCAGAGTCCTCTGTGGGAGTTGCTGGGCCGTCAGCAACTGATCGAGGTAAGCGGATTGCGGACTAGATAGAGAGCCACCCGAGGGTTGTAGCTGGAGATTTTGGGTACCAGGACTTCTCAGACAGCTTTTGTTTATTTCTTTTTGGGTCTGGCTTCTGCCAGCTGTTTGTATTTTAGTGGTGAGCTGGGAGAGACATCTGTATTTTATTTTACTGTTGTACTTTTTACTTCCAGCTTCTGTCTGAGATACAGTAGTTTTAGTTTAGCTCTAATTATTATGCTCTTTTATTATTATTTCTTATATCTGAGCAGGTTACCGACGCTTCGTGTATGTGGAAAATACCACATGCACGGCGGATCTGTAGACGGGCCCGGGTTCTGGTTTACACCCGGGGCGTGACAAAAGGTCTCTTAATCGAAGGTGCCCCAATCATAAGGGGGTAATTAACAATAGATGCTTGCGTCTATTGGAAGTCATGGATCCGCAATACCTGATACCCACATACACCCATCCACTTATATAAATAGTAATCTGAATCATGAATACCATCCCACGGGAACCCGAAAAAAAAAGAGGTGAACCGCGCGAGATGGCTCATTCAAGATCGCAGACACCCACTCTGCTGGACAAGATAAGAGAGAGACAGAGTGAGGACCCCCACTTGACCAGGATTAGAGATCAGATTCCGAGTGATCAGTCAGGGGACTTTACTGTTGATGCTTCGGGAGTACTGCGGTATAGGGACCGAGCGTGTGTGCCAGTGGACTCCAAGATCAGAGAGCAGATATTGAGAGAGGCCCATTATACACCTTATACCCTTCATCCTGGTAGGACTAAGATGTATAAGGACCTCAAGGCACACTTCTGGTGGAATGGTATGAAGAGGGATATTGGGAGATTTGTGGCTCAATGTTTAACTTGCCAGAAGGTAAAAGCTGAGCACCGGGTGCCAGCTGACAAGTTACAGAGTCTCCCAATCCCTGAGTGGAAATGGGATCATATCACGATGGATTTTGTGGTCGGATTACCGAGGGCCCAAGGAGGAGCAGATGCCATTTGGGTGGTTGTTGATCGACTCACTAAGTCTGCTCACTTTTTGCCGATGCAGACTACATGGTCACTGGAGCGGCTGGCTCAGCTATATTTGGATGAGGTGGTGAGGTTACATGGAGTGCCCGCCTCTATTGTATCAGATCGAGACCCGAGGTTCACTTCACGCTTTTGGGAGAGTTTACAGGCTACCTTGGGGACCCAGCTTAGATTCAGTACAGCTTTTCACCCACAGACCGATGGACAGTCAGAGCGTACTATACAGATCCTTGAGGACATGCTGAGGGCTTGCGCATTGGATTTTGGCGGGGGATGGATTCGACACTTATCATTGGCAGAGTTTGCGTACAACAATAGCTTTCAAGCGAGCATTCAGATGGCTCCGTTTGAAGCATTGTATGGGCACAAGTGTCGATCACCCCTTTACTGGAGTGATGTGGGTGAGAGGCGGACATTGGGGCCAGAGTTATTGCAAGAGGCAGAGGAGAAGGTCAGAGTGATCAGGCAACACCTTCAGACCGCCCAGAGCCGGCAGAGGAGTTATGCAGATGTACGGCGACGAGACCTAGAGTTTCAGGTGGGAGATCATGTATTTCTGAAGGTCTCGCCGTCCAAGGGGATCAGGAGATTTGGCATCCGTGGGAAGCTTAGCCCCCGTTATATCGGACCTTTCGAGATATTGGAGCGTATTGGGCCAGTTGCCTACAGGCTTGCACTCCCTCCCCAGACTTGTTGGTGTCCACGATGTTTTCCATGTGTCTACTATGATGAGGTATGTTTATGACCCGTCGCACGTCATCGACTTCACCCCACTGGAGATCAGCGAGGATTTGAGTTATGTGGAGCGCCCGCTGCGGATTCTGGATCGAGAGGTGAGAGAATTACGCAGTCGGGCCATCCCTTATGTGAAGATCTTGTGGAGCAACCATGGCGAGCGCGAGGCTACCTGGGAGCTCGAGTAGACGATGATGGACGCCTACCCTTACTTGTTCGAGGCCCCGACTTGAGGTATGACTTTTGTTTCGAGGATGAAACTTTTTTAGTGGGGGAGGATGTAGTGGTCCAGGTCCCCATGCAGCTTTTTTTATTAATCCATAGGGTGAAACACCTATTATTGGTGTGTCGGGCCCGTAATGCATCAAAGGGATGTTTTGGATGGACCCAGTGAGGTTTCTGGATCATGTTTGGCATTCGGCTGCTTTGCCAAATTTTAGAAAAGGTTTTGGGCCAAATGGAGGTCGGATTTGTATTCAGCACGGAAAAACGCTTGAAAACGGCTATTTGCTGGTATTTTTCTGAGTCCGAATGCTGAAAAACGGACTCCCGGAATTTTATAGTGGATTCTGGTGCATTGGGGGACCGTAGACCGCCGGGATGCCACGTGGCGGCCTATTATTGGCCGGTTCACAGAGCGCGGTCCACGAAAAGGTGCGGGGTGGCGCATGGACCGGGCGGGAGACACGTGGCGCTCCCGGATTGGCCGGCGCATGCTGCGCGGTCCATGGAACCCCGCGCGGGTGCATGGACCCGGTGCGGGGGACACGTGGCAGCTCTGGATTGGTGGGCTCATGTAGGCGCGATCCACGGTGGGTCATGGGGGTGCCTCGGGATGCATGCGCGTCAGGGGGGCAGGTGGCGCGACGTGTGCGGCATGGCGCGCGGTCGGGCGGGACACGTGGCGCTCGGGGATTCGCAAGCGCCACCCACCGGGTTGACCGCAGGCGCGCCACGTGGCGCAAGGCGGCTGGACTTGCACACGCTGTCCCGTGTTCGGGACACGTGTCAAGCCCAGAAGGATTCGAGCGCTCCTCGAATCGAATCTCGTTGGAGATTCGAGCGCCCGGAAAAGGTTCGAGGGCCCGAATCTCGGGACACAGAGGGAATTTTAGGATTTGTTGAGTTTAGCCTATAAATAGGTCCCGTATGACGCCGTTTTCTCCTTTTCTAGCCGGTTTCTCACAAGGGTGTCTTCAGAGAACTCATCCTCTACTTGTGTTGCACCTTGTGGAGATTTTCTGGGATTTTAGGTGGCACTTTCTTCGAGTTCTACGGCGAATCGGCGCGTTGCGACGCTTCTTCCCCGGCGGCCCTTTCCGTCGCGTTTCGGTACGCGGACTCCCCCGGGCTACTCCAACAGTGTTTTTTGACGATTCTTGCGCCATTGTCTTCACGACAGGTAGGGCTACGATTTTCATATTTTCAGCTCCTCCTCATTTTGGGTTTTTCTTGGAGTTTTTGAGCCATCTTGTGACCCCCTTTTCTGCGACGGAGTTTTTGGACAGCACCGAAGTATTTCTGGGATTTCTCCGCTCTCGAGCATCGGATCGAGGTGTGCAATTACTTGTTTCGCATCTACGCATCGCAAGGAACATCATTGTGGTTTTTTTGGATTTTTTTGAGATTTTTCCGAAGGTGAAAATCCTACTTTTCTGGGCGGATTACTGCAGGAAAGTGTTCCTAGGGATTTCGCGCTTACCACGATGTTTAGTTTGTAACTTGGCCTACAGGTGTCGGAACGGGACGTGCAAGTACTCGATTTTCATCTACTCGTCACGACGATCGCAGTTTTGATTTTTTTTGGAATTTTCGGAGTTCATCTCGTAGGTGAAAATTAACTTTTTCTGGACTGGTTGCACGGACACCATCTAAGTGTAAAATGGTGTGATTAATCAGGCACCGTTTTGTGCATTTTTGCAATTTTCGCGGCGTGTGTTGTTCTTCTCGGGTGGGGGCGTGTTTGGACTTGTGTTTAGCGTTCGAGGTGGGTAATCGTTGTGAACCTCTTATTTTGGCTCATCCACTAGGCCTATTGGACTAATCTATCGTGATTAAAATGTTGATTGCACCCTGGGAATAATACTTGCATGCTTTAT
Organism: Tillandsia fasciculata; assembly: GCA_029168755.2. NCBI lineage: Eukaryota > Viridiplantae > Streptophyta > Magnoliopsida > Poales > Bromeliaceae > Tillandsia > Tillandsia fasciculata. The sequence goes on along the minus strand of CM054943.1, from coordinate 10,398,041 downwards.
AAGTTAAAAGGACATTATATTAGTATTTAGCCTTCATGTGAAATTAATTATTAGAGATTGGAACATCATGCTATATTGAATGCCAGAAAACTGTTAACTGTATTTCTTATCATCTTGAGACATTTGCATGCTTGTATGGACATCTAGATAGGCCACCTTTTTCTGCTACACTATCATGCTGGAATTGACTTAGGAGAAACCATGTTTTCAGCTTTTCTCCTTTTATTTAGACTCAGGATACTTGTTGCTAAGGTTCGAGCTTGGGTTGGGATAGTGTAAGCAGGATATTGGGATCTGGGACAGGTTGGACTTGTTAGTCGGGTATTGCGGCGACCGCGGACATTGGGCGGTTGACCGGACTGTTACTTGTGCATCAGATTGGGGGGATCGGGTTTTCTTTAGTGGATGGATTTTTCCCACATTGATCATGGTCGTGATCCAGTCCTGCTATATCATGATATTTGCGACAGAGATACTTTGCTCGTGTGGGTCGCTCCCCTCGAGTGCCACTTCGGAGTAGGCGATTTACACAGCGGCCAGTGAGTACCGGACAGTGGGTGCCAGTCAGTGAGTGCCGATCTGTTAGCAGATACTTGAGACAGTGCACAGGCAGTGTTAGTGAGTACTGGTCCTTTGATTGGGTTTATGCAGGCCGATACCCTTATCGATGCATTCTTATAGTTATTCCTTTTAGCATTGCATTTAGAGGCATAGTAGTGGTAGCTTCATCTTTTGTTTATCAGCAGTTCAGTTTACAGTATACCACCCCTCTATTCTATTTTGCCTTTGGTAGACCTAGTGGGCACGTCAGAGTTTGAGGCTTAACCCACTAGGGGGAGGCTACTGGTTTTATAGTAGTTCTCACCCCCATTGTACTTTTTTCCTTTTTCCCCCTTTGTTTTGCAGAGTCCTCTGTGGGAGTTGCTGGGCCGTCATCGGCAGATCGAGGTAAGAGGATTGCGGACTAGATAGATCGTCTACCCCAAGACTACGAGCTTAGTAGTGCTTTTGGTTGTACCCCTATACTCTCAGACAGTTGTATTTTCATTTTGGGTCTGGCCTTAGCAAGCTATTTGTATTTATTTGATGAGCTGGGAGGGACACTTGTACTTTATTTATAGTTGTACTTTACTTTTATATCCAGCTTTAGTCTGAGATTTATTAGTTTTAGTTCAGCTCTGTTTTTATACTCTTTTATTATATCTCTTATATCTGAGCAGGTTACCAGCGCTTCGTGTACACGAGAAATTCCGTGTGCACGACGGATTTGTGGACGGGCCCGGGTTCTGGTTTACACCCGGGGCGTGACAGAAAGACCCGTGAGCCCCTGTTAGCACATGTGAGTGTGGGGTTATGTCAGTCGTCAGGTGCCGTCAATGGTTTTAGCCTGAGGTCTTCGTGACCAGCTGTGGCATTGATTGGATACTTGCTTTCCTTCATCGACGCATAGCTTACATTATCTTATTCCAGCATGTTTGGTTATTATATACCTGTACCCATATTTGCTCAGCACTATGATTTTGATTACTTGCAGTCATACTTTCATATATCAGCTTTTATCTATTGATATATTACTATCCGCAGATTATAGTATACCGGTAGGTACGGTTTGCTATTTCTCGGCTCGTCGTGCGCACTGGGATACATTTATGTTGTATCTCACACCCCTTGGGTGACCATCCTTCAGGTCCATCGGGTGTGAGATGTCGGGACGGTCTGGTGAGCCGATTACGACAGAGCTGTCCCCATGATGTTACTGATCAGATCTGATTCCTGTTATGATGCTCCTGATATTCATGATTTAGACTTACTATTATCTTGATGTTTAGTCATTTAGTTGAATAATTACTATGATGCTTATAACTAAGGTGGATCAGGATACTTGACGATTTAGTTATGTTGATGATGGATGATATTTTGATTACATATTATTGTAGTTAGACTATGATTGTTGGATTCAGTTCCTTAGCCGTGCGTGTATAGGGGAGACTCTGTCCCAGTGGATAGAGATTCTCTTATGCATGTGGCGATCTGATCATGTCCTGAGATAAAGATAAACTCTGAGGAAAAAAAAAAAAAAAAATTTAGACCGATTTCAATTCCGCGGCGTGACATAATCGATGAAAAGGGAATGGAGTTGGAAATCATCTTGGCGATCTGATCAAAAGGCATAGAAGGAAGATCCGCCGATAAGGTCAAATCTCTCGATTAGAGAGTCGAGAGAATGAAAGGATCATACTGTGACAAGGTATGAAAGGAATGATCAAAGGTCCCACAGCACGTGCCGGTCTTTTTCAATTTCGACAATCACACCCGAACGGCACATCAGGCAATTGTCGAGGGAGGCATTGTTGAGGTAAAAAATATAGCCCACACGAGAGTGAGACACATGTCGATCGTCATCGGCTAAAGGCATCGGCCGATATGAGAAACGACCAACAAAAGGGTTATCATCTCATCCAGAACCGACCTCGGTCGAAGGCAAATATCAGACCGCCTAAGTCGAATGACGAAAGAGGCGAAGCCAGGGTCAACTCTCGGCTGCCCAAGCCGCAAAGGAAAGACCCTGGAAGGAAAGAGTACAAGATCCAGGCGCGAATCTCGTAACCAACTCCGGAATGGCAAGCGACACCCAGCATTGGAAAGCGCCGAAGATCATGCTTCGGCGTGCCGTTTAGGGGATGAACATGGACGAAAAACAGCTACTATCCCATGGAGGATAATTGACTCAAAAGAAAATAGTTGAGAGATATGCGATGATTCCCATTAGATCATGCCGATTACTAAAATCGGCGGTTACACATATGGCTCGAACGGATATAAATAACCAAACCATCGAAGAAAAAGGGGTCCTACAATCTTGTAAGCTAGTGACAACCCCTAATTTTCAATACCTTTCATATCTGTATTTACTGTTTTCCTAGCTAGCCTTTCATATCTGCATTTACTGCTTTCCTTACTCCTTTTCTAGGAGTAGTCTTACTTATAATCGTTCCTTATAACTCCTTTCGAGCAATACAATTTCAAAATCGGCTATTCGGCCGTGTCAAATTCCTGTCTCCAAATCCTAGTTCGGCTCCTCTAGGCCAAACTCTCTCAAGAGTTTGATGGAGAAGAATTCGGCCGAGCGGATCCCTCATCGACCTAATCTCTTGATCCTATTTTGGCACGCGGAGCATCACATCTTAGAGAGTCAACCCCGGGGCCGATTGCGAACCGCACCGGGTCGACGGTCAGCATCATATTTCGGCTCCAACAAATGCTATCAAGTTTTTTTTTATTAGATCTACTTCTTTGACTATTTCTATTCTTTAGATCATACTATTCCACCAGAATCATTCTAACCGCATATTCTTTCATCCAAATGTTGAAAATCTAATAGTATCAATGATTTGACACTATTAATAGTATGGTAGCATAGTTCATTTTTCTATGCCCATTTCAATAGTGATTCAATATGTTAATACTAATAATTTGTTGGCATGAACCATTGCCCCATATATATATATAAACTCTTTCATTAAAGCTAGAGTGCCTACTCCTTATATATCCATACGCAATCTCTTTTCAAAAATTTATAAATAATAATTCAGAAGAGAAATGTACTTATACATCTACGGTTGAAATTTAGATAATTCTTTTTAAATTTTTTGTATAAAAAATAATAATAATAATAAAATTAGTGTGAAAAATTAGTTAGCTTTTAGATGGTGCCGTTGTAAGATACACACCCAAATGTAGATTCATGTATAACATTGCTCATAAATCGATTAATGCATCAGGAAAAGATTCTTTGTTCACCTTAGGGAGAAATTATTATATGCATCAGGTGTATTTGTATGCCTCATGCATTGCTACCAAATTTTGATAATCGAAATTTGAAAATCAAAATGCAATCTGTTCTCGTTTATTTTTTCATAACCCCCAAAGGACAAGAAAATCTGTAGGATGCATTGATAATGAGCTTGAATACAAGTTTGAGGAAAACATAGAAATATAAATCCCCACAACAAAAGGAGAAAAAATGAAATGAAAACTCCAGTAAAATTGAACGAGGGGAATATAGTGGAGAAAAAAATCGGAGAAGATAATCAATTAAGAAAGCCCTTTCCGTTGATCAAAAATTTATATCACTAGAGAAGAAAGGCTTTTGCAAAATACAGAGAGAGTGGACGGAATCTAATCTGTCTGATGTAATACTGCAACATCTAAAGAGCTAAAACATAAAAATACAAAGTTTTGAAAACCTATTACTAACTAGTCAAGTAGTTCTAAAAATCAAAGATGGGAAAAGGGTTATTATTTGATTCATTAAAAGAAAATTAATGTACAAAATTTATAAACTTGAATGTGGTAAATAACATTTTTATCCCTTTATTTTGGAGCTCAATACCAATTTAATTCCTAAACTTTACAAATTTTCAATAAAAGGTCTATAGTTTAATAAATATAACAATTAAGTCCTAATTTCTGCCAGAGTGCCAATTAAGTCCTTGGTTAATTTTTCATCTTTAAAATTTAATAAAAATAACATGAAACCATATACACAAGCATTCACCGCAACTTGAAAGTGTTGAACTATATTTAAACATCAATCAACAAACTTTACATGTCTCACATCAGAAACATCCCACGGTCTAAAATTTCGATGATCAAAATACTTATTAATGTATGCTTTTTAAATGAGGTATAGTAATAATTGAATTTGTAGGCAGTATTAAATAATCATATGAGCTATTGGATGTAAGGTTACATATATTCACTAAACTATATATAGACTTTTAATTATAAGGTTCGACAATATTGGGACTAAATTGGTATCACTCCCAAACTTGAAGGATCAAGAATATAATTAACTCTTTTTTATGTATAAATCATTTTGACTTAGAGTCTTCTAATCTGGCCGAGCTAGTGATTGTTTTGGACTTATTAGACTTTCTAGTCTTGCCGTGTTAATTAATTTACAACATTTGACTTTGATTTTTATAGTCTTCTCGTGTTAAATTTTTTTGGCTGAGTAACAGTTTAAAAAAAAAAATCCTAATAACTAGCTTAAAAAAAAAAATATATATATATATATTATATTGTCTTAGTTTTGGATGGCAGGGTTCGTACATATTTATTTTTATACTTTAAATTATGACGTTTTACTTTTCAGAAAGTAATTCATTCTAGAATTACTTTAGTTCTAGCTCGCTCAACCATTTTAATCTCTTGGATCTAATCATCATTCAAAATATTATAGTCGAATTAAAAAATTTAGTCATATTTATATCTTATATATAAAATTAATTTAAATTTTTTTAGTATTACATAAATGGTATAAAAATTTGAAAACAACTTGAAAGCCTTTATACTCACTCTAGGATACAACTTAAAAGCCTTTCTTCTATATTATTATTAATATTATTATTATTATTATTATTATTGGCAGTAGAATAATTACAATTATTATTAAAATAAAATAGCTTGTATTCTAACATATAATATATTAAAATATATTATTTACATTATATATATATATATATATATAATATATATATATATATATATATATATATATATATATATATATATATATATATTTGATATTATATTTAAATTTATATTTTAAATTTTAAATTTAATTTAATATATTTTGAAATATTATAAAGAAAAAAGGAGAAATAATTATTTTGGCTTTAAATTTTCGAGTTCGAATTCGGATTCAAATTTTAAATTTTTAGCCGGATTCGTATTTGAATATAATTTTTTAAATTCGTCGAATTCGAATTTAATTTTAATTTTAATTTTAAATTTCGAATTTGATAGTCCGCTCGAGTTCGAATTTTTAAAACACCGTCCGGAATCCGACAATTCGCATTTCTAATCTGGAAAACACCGTCCGGAATCCGACAATTCGCATTTCTAATCTGGCGGAGCTAGTGATTGTTTTGGACTTATTAGACTTTCTAGTCTTGCCTTGTTAATTAATTAACAACATTTGACTTTGATTTTTATAGTCTCGTCGTGTTAAAATTCTTTGGCTGAGTAAAAAGAAAGCCCATCACATCACATAGAGACAAAAACTAGCTTAAAAAAAAAAAAAAAAAAAAGAACAAAGTTTACATGTTCTTAGTTTTGGATTGCAATATTAGAACACATTTTTATATTTTAAATTATGATACCTTATTTTTTAGGAAATATTTATTCTAAAATTACTTTACCTCTAATACACTCAACTTTTTTAATCTATTAAATCTAATCATCATCCAAAATATTATAATCTGAGTTAAAAGGTTTAGTTATATTTATACTTTATATATATTACTAATTCAAAGTTACATAAATGATATAAAAATTTGAAAACAACTAACAAGGTAAAAGCCTTTATACTCACTCTAGGATACAACTTAAAACCTTTCTTGATCTATATTATTATTATTATTATTATTATTATTAGCAGTAGAACAATTACAATTATTATTAAAATAAAATAACTTGTATTCTAACATATAATATATTAAAATATATTATTCTACATTATTTATTTATATTTTTTTATTATTCTCAACTATTCTTGAAATAACCCCCCAACATATTTTTTTTGTTATTCTTAAGAATAAAAAATCTTTAATCAAACACAAATTTGAATATATTCCAAAATAACAAATTATTTCAAAAAAAAAAAAAAAAAAATTGTTTTTAAAAGTGTTAACCCCTCCCGAAGAGAATAATAGTCCTACACAACAATATGCCCAATATTGACAATTACATATATGATTTTTTAGCCTTGGACAGTTACTTATTGACCTATGACGCAAAATTTGTTGATCATAACAATTTCATAGATTATATAAGTGGCCCCAACGAGTGCTTCATATTTAGACATATTTGCCTTTGGCCAGATTCAAGGCATACACAAACATGGGTCTTTACTATCACCATTGTAATGGCTTTTCACGGCGAGCAATGATCACTTGGATTGCGCTAGTAATAACAATAATCATGATGTTCATCAGCGGCATATTTGGTGTTGGATGTCCTCTCGAAGAGTATGAAGCTCTTTTAGAATTCAAAGCTTCTTGCAACGGAACGTCTCTTTCGTCGTGGGGAAAGCAGAGAGATTGTTGTCTCTGGGAGGGAGTTATCTGCAGTAACAGCACCAAACAGGTGTCCGAACTGCATCTATCAGAACTTTTTTGGCCGGAAGGCCAAAGTTGGAAATTGAATTTGACCATCTTTTCTTCATTCCGTGAGTTGCGACATCTTGATTTATCTGGGAATTCTTTCACCGGCCTCGTCTCAAGCACCTGTAAGCCACTTGCATACTCTTCTTGGGGTCGTTTGGTTCAACGTAATTATATATGTAATGTAGTTGAAGATGTATATGATACGTATCTTAAAAATAAAAATAATTTTAATTATATATTTTTTATTTGGTTGAATATAGTAAAAAATACCGCGAGTATAATACTTTATTAGGTTATATGCGGTTGAGAAGTGCATTTATGAATTTATATTATTTTATACGTGGGACATGAAAATTACCTCTCATGTAGAAGAAAAAAAAAAAAAAAAAAAATTCTACTTTAGAAGTTATTAGAAAGGTAATTTTGTTTTTGTTTAAAATTACTCTTTTCAAGTGTTGCCGTCAAAATTACGGTCAATTTGGATGTTGTTCCAATTACTGCAGTTGAGCCTTCTCGTATAGTTACAACTGTAATAGTTGAATTTAAATATATATTAAAATAAACACCGAATTTAAATATGTATGCAGTTACAACTACATACAACCAAAAAAATCCCTTTATTTTTATCTCTTTTTTTTTTAACAAGAAGTTAATAATTTTTTGTCTTTTTTTTTTTTGCGTCTTCCTTTCTACTTCATAATATTTTATAAGTACTATATTATCATTTACAGACATATATATCAGGCCTTAACAAATAAGTAAGTCCTCCATTTGAGCAATAATCAAATTCATTAAATTAAACGCTAGATTTTGTTAGCAACAAGCGTATAAACTAAAGCGAAATCAATAGGCGATCACGACACAAAAATAAATCTCAAAATATATGACAAAACAAGAACACACAGATTTTACGTAGAGAATTTGCAGGGGAAAAACCACAGGCGGAAGAGAAGAGTTTCACTATGTGAAGAAAAAGAAATACAAAGTTCAGATTTTATCACTCGGCCCGAGCCCTCCGCTTCCATCACAGACATCCAATTTTCTTTTTCCAAAATTCTACCAAATTTTGTCATCGCACCGCGAAGCCGTTCGCGAACCGAAAACATAATTAATATCGAAGCGGTTTGTGACGCCCCAACTTCCCAGGGGGTCACCCATTCTAGAACTACTCTAGTTCTAGCACGCTTAACTCTCTTAACCTCTTGGGTAAACGGTGGGGCCGGTGCAATTATAGCAGTCATCCGGCCCCACCGTTTACCCAAGAGGTTAAGAGAATTAAGCGTGCTAGAGCTTACATTTAAATTCAATCATAATTCCATCAACATCCGATGTGGGACTATTGGGGGCGTCACAGACTCCCCCCGTTTAGGCCTACGTCCTCGTCAGCCCAAACACGCCCAAACACACACACAGCAGCCCAAGATCACCAGGCGATGTGAGACTTGTCTCGCTAGCCCTGTCATCTAGACCCAGTCTCAGCCGAGACTCGCCGCACACTTCCGGCTGGTTATTGGCTCCGATACCAAATGTAATGACCCGATCCACTAGCAATAATAACTTGTTGGGTCCAAACCACAGCCCAAAATGCTTAAGCCTGGTTATTATTACTAGTGTCCATGTCTCATATAAATTCAATCATAATTCCATCAACATCCGATATGGGACTATTGGGGGCGTCACACGGTTTCTAATTTCAGAGTCACATCTAATAGATTTGAATCTGTATACAGTTACAACTGTAATACGGTTACAACTACATGCAACCAAAAAATTCCTTATTTTGATTTGTTAGATTTTCTTTTTTACCTTGAATTTAATAATTTTATTTAATTTATTTATTTATTTATTTATTTATTTATTTTTGCATCTTCTTTTCTACTTAGTAATATTTTATAAGTACTATATTATTATTTAGCACAGACATATATATCTGGCCTTAAAAAATAAGTAAGTCCTCCATTTGAGCAATAATCAAACTATTGTTAATTAGAACCTGCTATCTTTTTATAACTAAAGCTCACAAAGTGAAGAAAGAGTCCTAAGATATATATATATATATATATATATATATATATATATATATATATATATATATATATATATTCTAACATTTGTTTATTTTCAAACCAAACAGACCTAAAAGAGTATATAGTTGACATAAGGAGCCCAATTTTTCAAATATTTTTTTTTTATTTTTATCAAAAAAAAATTATTTTAAATATTGGCACCAAGCCCTATGCATGTATGAAACGTGAAATGGAGTGATAAATGCCCAAAAACCTCTTCCTAAAAAAAAGCCCTTTTATATATATATATATATATTCGCTTGTGTCTTCTTTCCAGCCCTAGCAGGATTAAAGAAGCTAAAGGTGCTTGATCTGGGAGGAAACCAACTTACAGGAGAGATTCCGACATCTTTGGGATATCTAACATCTCTGGAAGTCTTGAATTTGGGCGGCAATGAATTAAATGCATCTCTTTCTTCTTTGAAAGGTATGGTTTTGATACTGTCACTTCAAAGTTACGACATGCCTCTTTTGAGGATTATGCAATATAATATGTATATATCTTATAAATACTTAATTAGTTATATGCCGTTAAGAAGTGCATTTAGGAATTTTTATTATTTTATATACGGGGCAATGAAATTACTCCTTATGTAGGAAAGGAAAAAAAAAAAAAAAATCTATTCAAAAGTTATTAGGAAGGTAATTTTGCTTTTGTTTAAAATTACTCTTTTCAAGTATTCAGCGACCAATTTGGGCGTTGTTTCAATTACTGCTGTTGAGTCTTCTCATACAATTGCAACTGTAATAGTTGAATTTAAATGCATGAAAGCAAAAATCGAATTTGAATATGCATACAGTTACAACTGTAGTATAGTTGCAACTATATACAACCAAACAACTCCTTATTTTAATTTGTTGGGTTTTTTAAAAAAACTAGAAGTTAATAATTTTCTCTTTTATTTTGCATATTCTTTTCTACTTCAAATTTTTTTTTAATTACTATATAATTATTTACAGACTTTTATATATTACTAGTTTATACACGTGCGATGCACATGTAAGAATTTGAATAAATAAAAATTATTTATAATTTATTGCGTATGTTTATTTTTATAAATCAAATTATTTGTAAAATATAATTTAAAATTTTGAATAATTATTTTAATGAAATAATGTAAATTTGAATACTACAATAATTTTATAATAAATTTGTATTTATATGGTTAATTGATAAAAATATTTAATTAATTGGTTAATTTTTTCATGACATTTACACTATCTGTTTATTTATATAAATAAATTGAGTTATTTAATTTTCATAAATACATATAACTCTAAGTTAGTCATAAAAATATTTACTCAATAAATATATAAAGGACCAGAAAAATTACTATAATTAATAAAATAAAATAATTTTACTTAGTAAGAAAGAAAAATCAATATAATTATTAAAATAATTATTCATATTGAGAGAGCACACTTAAGATTATAAAAATTCAGTTTTACATTATTTTACTTTAATATTATAATTTTATTTTTAATCCATAAAGAGGGTACATAAAAGATTTAAAAAAATTATTTAGACCTAAAAATAATTTACTTTCATTTTGATTATACATAAAAGATTGAATTGAATTGAATTATTTATACATAAAAGATTGAATTGAATTATTGTAGGTCTTTTGAATTTCAAAACAGAAGGCAAGTCTAAATTTACAATTTGAATATCAAATTTAAACAAAAATATTAAAAAATAAAACTTAATAATGCATTTATTTAATAGTGAAATCATATTTTCATTAAAAAAATTTACCATACTCTAATTAACAACTTTATATTAGATTATCCTTTTAATATATCTTATATCAACAAAGTTTTTATTAAACTCAAATTTATATTTACCATTTATATATAATTCAACGTAAATAAAATTTGAGTTTAAAAGTTACTCTTAGATTAATATTCACATTTTATATTTCAAAAATTAAAGTTCGAATAGGAATTTAAACTTTAATTAAAAATTTAAATTTATAATTTAAATTTTGATTATAAAATAATCTCTTTGATATATTTTTTTCTCAACTTTTCTTTAGTAAGAAAAGGTATTTTAGTATATTACTTTTAGCAGCTTTTAAATATTAAAAAAATTTGACATGATCTCTTAAAATAATTTTTTATAAAATAGAAATTTAAATTATTTTGTATAAAATAAAATTTTAAATTCAAATTAAAAAATTGAAATCTCAACATATCTCACAAATAATACTGAACAATTATTTTAATATCTTTTGTATTAAAATATATTCAAAATTGCCAAAATAAATCAAATTTAAATTAAAAAATTTAAGCGCAACTTCAACTTCAAATTAAATATTTGAAATAGTAATATTTTTTCAAGATAAAATATAAATTTGAACTCTAATTTAAACTTTCAAATCACAACCCATATAAAAATTTATTTTTTAATATTTTTATGCCATAACAAATTTTTAATTAATTAAAATTTGAAATTTGAATAAGTTCAACTTTGAATTTAAAAAATATATATATAGCAACACAACTAACGAAATAAAGTAAAAATTCTAAGTTGATTTAAAAATATGAAATTACAACCTATTTAATTAATTTATATTAGGTTAACTTTTTTTTTTATTTGTTATACCAAAATAAATTTATAATTAATTACAAATTTTAAATTTGAGATCAATATCTAAACTTAATTTTGAATTTGAATAAAATTTAATATTGTAACACATCCAACAAATTGAATATTATATTAAATCAAATAGATAAATTTTCAGTAATTAATAAAGAGTATAGAATAAAATTTGAATGAGGAGCACTCTTAACGACAATGATAAGATGAAAAAAAAATAATAATTTAAAAATAACTTAAGTTTAAGTTCACAATTTGAACATAAAATTTTGTTTAAAATATATAAATTAAAATTTTTAAGTTATAGTTTAAATCTAATCTCAAGTCTAATTATAAATTTATAATTAATTGATTTCAAAACAAATTTCATCAAACAATACTAATGAAAATATTATAATTTCACACATACCTAACCTTATTGGATTTGTTGGATGCTAGGAGAACTTGGTACAAGATAATTTTCTGGCTTAGTAGTTTGACCTTACTAAAACTCTAAACTTAACTATTTATACATACTCAAGTGACCTTTCACCTAGTCTTATAAATTTATAAGGTTATTAAATTTTTGTATAAATTCTTAAACTACCAACTCTTGGAATTCTTTAGGTTTAAGAAACTTTAGAATTCTTCAAAAGAAAAATTGACTTCTCAAAATAAATTTTATATTCCTAAATAAATTTATAACTAATAAACTAATTTAGATTTTGAATTCAAAATTAAAGCTCAAAGTCGACTTTGAATTAGATATTTGAAATAAAATCATAATTAATAAAATAAAATGCAAATTTAAATTTTAATTAAAAATTTGATATCCTAATCTATTTAATGAATTAATAGTAAATAATTTTTTAATATTTTTATAACAAAATATATTTATAATTAATTAAAAATTTTAAAAACTAATTTCAAACTTAAACTCAACTTTGAATTCAAATTAAAATACAAATTCAAAATCAAATTAAAATATTAACTTATATAATTAATAAAAATAAATATATTTATTGAGAGAGTATGTGAAAGGCCGTAAAAATTTAATTTTTATGAGTATTTAAATTAATATTAAAAATTATATTTATGAAGAGGGTATGTGAAGAGTTTTAGAGACATTTATTAATAGGTAAATATAATTTACTAAAATATTTTTATTAATAGTAAATGATTTTTTTAATATTTTTATAACAAAATATATTTATAATTAATTAAAAATTTTAAAATTTAATTTCAAACTTAAACTCAACTTTGAATTCGAATTAAAATACAAATTCAAAATCAAATTAAAATATTAACTTATATAATTAATTAAAATAATTAAATATATATTTATTAAGAGAGAATGCGAAAGGTCATAAAAATTTAATTTTTATAGATATTTAAGTTAATATTAGAAATTATATTTATGAAGAGGGTATGTGAATAGTTTAAGAAACACTTATTAATGGGTAAATGTAATAGTTTTAAATTTGAACTATAAATTTAATCTTGAATTAAAATTTGAATTAATGGGTAAATACCATTTACACAAAAGGGTGAGAATAAATTATTAATACTAATTAACTATAATAATTTTAAATTTGAACTATAAGTTTAATCTTGAATTAAAATTTGAATTTCTATTCTAAATTTCAATTGTACATCAAGATAGTAAATCTAAATTTAATTTTAAATTTTTAATTAAAATTTTATTTAAATTGAATTAAACCATCCGAAGTTCTTTGAATTAAAAAAAAGAAACTCATGTTTAAATTTTCAATTTGAGTATAATATGTCAACGAAACTAAAATTGGAATTAAAAAATAACTTAAATTTATGTAAACAATTTAAATATAGAGCTTTATTTTACAACATATATTTGAATACTAAAATTGGAATTAAAAAAATAACTTAAATTTAAGTAAACAATTTGAATATAGAGCTTTATTTTACAACATATATTTGAATCTGAATTTAAATAGTAAACTAAAATTCAAATTGTAAACTCGTATTTTGAATTTAACTTTCAAATATAATTACAAATTAATAATTTATTGAAATTTAATTGAATAATTTAAATTTGAATTCACAACAAATATTATTCAATAATTATTATAAAATTAATGATGTGAAGAAATTTTAGTAATTTGCACGTACCGATAAAAAAGGGTGAGACAAAACCAACAAATATATTTGTTTATAATAATAAAAATAGATATATATATATATATAAGACCTTAACAAGTTAGTAAGTCATCCGTTTAAGCAATAATCAAACTAATGCTATCTTTTCATAACTAACGCTGCTTATTAAGAGTCATGAAGTTGGGAAACAATAATTCAAAGAGCACATAGATGTCAAAGGTAATATGTTGTACTCCACTATAATAAGTTCTCTAATGGGAAGATATATACTATTGAAATCGTAATCTATACTTTCTTCTTTTTGACCTTTGCCTTTCTTGTGTCTTCTTTCTAGGATTGATGAAGTTGAAGGAGCTTGATCTTAGTTGGAACCAATTTACAGGAGAGATTCTGACATCTTTGGGATATGTAACTTCTCTCGAAATCTTGAAATTGGGCAGCAATTATTTAAATGCATCACTTTCTTTTTTGAAAGGTATGGTTTTTCTACTGCCATTTCAAAATTACTACATGCCTCTTTTGAGGATTACACAATATAATATGTATATCTTATTATCATATACAGTTTTTCAAGAATTTTTAAGCTGGAGTTCAATTCAACAATTACAATTGCAAATTCTTATGCTGTCTATTCGGATAAAAGAAATTAAATTAATTTTTTAATAAAAGGAGTAAAGAAAATAAATATAAAAATAGTGAAAGGAAGAAAATAAATAAATTGTGATTAATTTGATGACAACTTTTTTTTAGAGGACTGGATATCAACAAAGAAAGAGATAAAGCAATGTAGTGTTGTCTTGTTTTAAGTTTTTTAATTATTTTTTAAAATGAAAAGATCTTAAGAACACTACAAATTGGACCATGAGATTCAAAAAAATAATTCTTCAAGAGAGAAAGGTACAGGAGGTCTCTGGTCCGTACGCCAAGAGAGAATGAGTTCATAATGAAAGGTGCGACGATCACGATGACAATGACGATGCTCGAAGGTTCTTCAATCCGCTCCTCCTTCTCCGACAACGGCAATAGTGTGCAAGGAGGCCTCATAGCCTCTTCTTTCTTCTTCGACGGTGGCGACGACGACGACTCCAGAACTACCCAAAAGATTGGTGTATGTGTGCAAATGATATAGTGGTGATTCTCTTGTCGGTTTGATTACACGACCGTCTTTGTGATAGGCTCGACCAATCAAATCAGACATTAAGTCGTTACTACGCGGGGCACGCATATTTACTAAGTACACATTTCTCTAATATCGCGTCCACTTTTATAACTACAAAATATCAATATGTGTGCATGAACAACATGACAACAATTTTTTAACCAATTTGATTGTGCGACTATTTTTGTGATAGGCTTGACACGATAAAATCTGCATTCAAAAAAAAAAAAAAAAAACAAAATATAAATTAAAAATAATTGTATAAATAAAATAAAATAATAAATGTTTGTCTTGTATTGTCGTCTTTGTGATAAGCTTGATCCGATTTAGCTTAAACTAAATCGTCATCTTTGTGATAGTGTTGATTTGGATTCATTTCTACCGAATCACTGTTTTAATTTGTGATAGACTTCATATGGTTCGATTTAAACCAAAACGTCTTCTCTGTGATAGTCCTAATTTGAGTTTTGTTAAACCAAAATCGTCGTCTTCGTAAAGGCACGGATCAAACCAAATCGTCATCTTCGTGGCAGGTTTGATTTGGATTCGATTAAACCAAAACTGTCATCTTCGTGATAGGCACAATTCAAACTAAATTGCCGTCTTCATGATAGACACGATTTAAACTAAATCGTCGTCATCTTGATAGGCACGATTCAAACTAGAGCCGAGTCTACGTCAAGCCGGCTTGGACACAATCTCAAATTGAACTAAATCTAAGTCGACGGTGAATCATGCTGATGATGGATCAAAGATAAACTAAATCAAAGTTAGTGAATCAAACCCAAGACGTTGAATCACACCAAACCGAATCTAAGACAGGTGAAATGAACCCACCGCGATAATAGGAAGATATGCACTAATGAAATCGTAATCAATACTTTCTCTTCTTAATTTATACCTTTCTTGTGTCTTCTTTCCAGCCTTAGCAGGATTGAAGAAGCTAAAGGAGCTTGATCTTAGTCATAACCAATTTAAAGGAGAGATCCCGACGTCTTTGGGGTATCTGATATCTCTGGAAGTCTTGGATTTGAGCAGAAATGATTTAATTGGATCACTTCCTTGGAAGGGTATGATTTTTTTACTTTCATTTCAAAATTTCTACAAACTACTTTTTGAGGATAATGTGATATAATTTGTATTATCTTATTGTCTTGCACAGTTCTCCAAGAACTTACGAACTTGCAAAAGTTGAGCCTTGCAAATAATCAATTTGGTGGGATTCTTCCTCCAACTCTTGGAAACTTTACATTCCTTCAGTATGTGGATTTCTCTAATAACTTCTTGGAGGGAACCGTATCAAAGCAACTCTTCAGAGGGCTTGCCTCACTTCAATATCTAGACCTTTCCAACAACTCTCTTCATGGAGAGTTTTCACTGCACTCTTTCGCCAACATGTCAAAGCTTGAAGGAATTATACTTTCAAACAACGAGGGACTAGAGGTGGATATTAATAGTTGGAGTTCAATTCAACAATTACAATTGCGACTTCTTATGCTGTCAAGTTGTAAGCTGGAAAAGAATGCCATTCGCACCCCTACGTTTCTCTGCTCTCAACATCACCTCGAGGCACTCGATCTCTCCTACAACAATTTACTAGGAAACATCCCTACTTGCCTACTTAACAACAATACCAGAATGGAATACTTGAATTTAGGAAGTAACGTCTTAACGGGGACAATTCATCTTCCCAGTCATCAAATAGAAAATATGTCTATAATTGATGTCTCCGAGAATCTTCTTAGTGGTTCACTACCTTCTAACATTAGTATGGTTTTTCCTAATCTGGAGGCTCTTAACTTTTCGTCAAACCATCTAATAGGAAAAATCCCTCTATCATTTGCTAACATGAGCGGATTGTGGATTTTGGATCTTTCAGACAATTATATCTCAGGGAAAATTCCTAGTCTAAATTTTACAGGTCCGTCATTTGTTTACTTGGGAGCTAACGAGCTCTCTGGAGCACTACCAAGTACTATAGATGGCGTAATTTTGCTGGATGTCCACGACAACAATCTGAGTGGTTTAATCCCAGAGACCCTTTTGGATGCAACCGAATTGCTTGCCCTTACTCTTAGAGGGAATCATTTCGAAGGCCCAATTCCACAATGGCTATGTAATGCAACAAATCTAAACATATTAGACCTCTCCAACAACAGTCTGTCTGGTTCTTTACCTCTTTGCTTCCCTCAATTCATATTGCATCTCAATTTGGCTAATAATGCTTTGACAGGAGAAGTTCCAAGTGTTCTTTTTAATCTCTCACAGCTTGTCCGACTAGACATTAGCAAAAATAATCTTTCTGGGCCGATTCCAAAGCAAATAGGAAGCGAGCCTAATTTGAAGATTCTCATTTTGAGGGAAAATTCTTTTAGAGGGCTAGTACCTCTTCAGTTGTGCAACCTGCAAAATTTACACATATTAGACCTATCATACAACTACTTTTCTGGACCAATACCGTCTTGCCTTGGTACAATGTCATTCAGATTCATTGATTCACAATCCACATTTTTATACGGTGAGATTTTTCTCCCGGATTTAAATAATTTTATTATAACTATCCCTCCTTTTCCGATAGCAATGACAATTACTATGGAACTACAAGAGGAAGAGTTTAGGACAAAAGGCAATTTCTATATGTACCGAAGGGATCATTTGATTTCTATGACCTTAATTGATATGTCGGCAAACCGATTGACAGGAAAAATTCCGCCGGAAATTGGAAATCTTAGTGGACTTGTATCACTGAACTTATCCTACAACCGACTTACAGGACCAATCCCTGAAGCCCTGTCAAATTTAAATCAGATTGAGAGCCTTGACATATCCAACAACAAGTTAAGCGGCGACATTCCTTGGCAATTAGTTCAGTTGAATTTCTTGGAAGTGTTCTCTGTTGCCCAAAACAACTTGTCCGGCTGCATACCAAATTTTCGAGGTCAAATGTCCACTTTTGATGAGGCTGCTTACGAGGGCAATGTTGGCCTACACGGATTTCCATTAGATCAAGCATGCAATTCTGCCTCAAACACAACAGCACCACCTGAAGAAGAAGATAAAGAGGTTAGTAGTATCCACAAAGTCATTTTCTATGCAATATCTGCAGTTGCATATGTAGGAGGGTTTTGGTTTACAATATATGTCTTGTTTTGCAATCGCTGGGGACGAAATGTGCGCGTTAGACTCGATAGTTATGTTGATATCTTGTATGGAAAAATTTCGATGATTGTACATAAAATAATTTCTCCGTAGGCAATAGAAACAGAGCAATTCTTGTGTAATAAAATGCAAAACATTTTCATTATATATAGTGATAACTACTCTTGCTTACTGCACCATTGTCAAAACTGTTCAGTATATATACTGCTAACTTGTTTTACTGATTGGAAAAATAGCAAAAGATGTAACTCCTAATACACTGATGAGTTTATAATGGTATAGAATTAGTTTTCTTGGCCTTCTAGATTATGTAACGCTATATAATATAGCAAATTTCTCTATTTGAGTGTTGAATCCTAATGTTTTTTTGGCATACACTATAAAAGACTAGATGTCTTTATAAGGCTAAAATACAAACAATCCCCTTATAAATACCTAGTTTTTTACTTTACCCTACTACGTTTAAAAAACCTCGATTTTGCCTCTCACAATTTATTAGAATTGTAATACTTAACTCAGTATTGTTATAATTTCATCACTATTCAATGCATAAATTTTGTGGTATAATTAAGAGACATAATAAGATACCTATTTTATTCTTAACATTGGTTCAAATGTATTAAAAAATTCTCTTTTCTCTCAAATTAAGTAACTTTATGAAATAGATTCTCTAATATTTACTAATTAATTCTTTTTATTTTTTACTCATAGCTAAAATGAATATATTGTACTTTTTTAGTTATATCACATAATTTAGGTACGAAATTATAACACACTTAGCTGAATTAAGTACTCTAACTTTAAATTTTAAGAGGATAAAATAGAAATTTTAAATGACATGAGGGTAAAGCCTAAAAATGAATATTTATAAGAAGTTTTTTTTTTGTATTTTAGCCTCTTTATAAATATCTTTTTCACTGGTCCTATTATATACTTCTTAAAAGAGAAGGTCAACTGCTGCAAACCCAATGGATGTACATTGTAAGTCAGGTTATGTTAATTATTTTTTTTTTTTGTTTTGAGAGAGAGAGAGAGAGAAAGGTAGCAAACTATTTACTTTGTTTATTTTTTTTTTAAAGAACCTCGAATATCAATAACCAAACTCTTTGCCTTACTTACGTAAAGAACAGTATGGTAAAATTTAGTTATTGAGATCTGTTGGGTTCTCTGTAGAATGAACTACATGGTTGACCTACTAACAATACATTCATATGAATAATTAATTCTACTAGTGAAGTACCCGCGCTGCGCCGCGGGTATAATTTTTGTAACAAATATTATTTTTTCATTCCATACTTTTCGGTAAATATTAGCTAACCTACAAAATAATCATACAGTCCAGCAACACAGGTATAAAATAAAAGCAAGGTAAATATAAAAAAACATAAGCAAGCTAAGCAAAAAGGACCATCATAGTAAGGAACTAAACTTACAAATAAATAGTCAAAGTATAAAAGTAATCATTCACACAAAATAATTACTCACATAAAATAATCTTTCAAAGCATGAAAATAATCATTAACACAAAATAATTCCTCACACAAAGTAATGCTTCCACAAAGTAATTCTTCACAATGTAATTCACTTTACATTTGAAAACTACAGTACCATTTGGAAACTTACAAACTTATAAAAAGAATTAAACTTATAAATTGACAATAAAATTCACTTTACATTTGGAAAACCACATCAACATTACAAATGATTTGCAAAGTGCGCTAACATCCACATTCGAAAACTGCACTAAATGGAGGTTGGGCAATATATTTTAGGATTAAATGAATTTTTTTTAGAATCGAATATAGGTTCGGCAACATATTTCTTTTGTATTACTCAACCAGGAACAGTTCAGCAGCATCAGAATCAACAGCAGCTGGGAGAAAAAGCAGCATCAGCAGTTGAAAGTACCAATAGATATATATATATATATATATATATATATATATATATATATATATATATATATATATATATATATATATATATATATATATATTACATTTTCAAGGTAAGTAAGTAACGGAAACATCAGGTAATCTGCCACCGCTAGTCCAGCAGGACAAAAGGGGCGGCGAGGACATACGGCGGCACAAAATGATAGAAAACCGCAAACAGGAGGAAGTACGAAAGAGCAAAACTAATTAATACAGGGAAAATTATGAGGCAGAGACACTTGAAACCACTTAAAGAAACAGTGAGGTATATATATAACACTCCAGATCTCATCTTAGTTCTGATAAAAAACCTAATGTGTTCTTTGCAGTGGCATGTATATACTCATAACCTTAAGAGATGGCATGTAAACCTAATGCAGATTTCATCCCCATTCAGTATTTATCTAGGTTAACATGTTGATGGCATTTGATGGCATTTGATGTTGGTGGCTCAACTTGTGATCATATATTTTGTGATCGAAATATAAACCTACTCACCTCGGAAACTTAATAGGCAAAAAACGAAAAGAAAAAGAGTTAAACAGAGCTTGCCCTTTGATGCCGCCTTAACTTGCACACTACAGTCTGAACTGCGCAGCGCGGCCACATTACCATATTGGTCGCATAGTAACTGAACTTGAGCTACCTCCAACTGTTAGAATAGATTATAGGATAAGAATACTTAAACTAAAAAAAAAAGAACATACTAACCCACATGAAGTGGTCATATTTTTTTTTTTTCTTTTGGCTAAGAAAATATGAAGGTAATCATGCGAGTCCAGAAGCATAACTAATTTTCCACGGAATTGGCCCTAATAAAACCACCAATTACTTCCAACTGGTTGCTTAAAGAGCAGGCTATTAAAGGCTGAATAGGAAAGAAAGAGGGCAAGGGAAGAGAGGGGATCAGTGCGAGATGCGGGACATCATGGACACCACGCGGGAGGCAAAAGAGAAGCCAACAGAGAAGAGCAACCACAGAGTAGTGAAGAATATAGATTATCCCAAAATTAGTTTGCGAGTAAATAAACTTCAGCATACTCAACAATCATTTCCAACTGGTTACCCAAACAGTTGGCCTTTCAAATTAAGTTGGTTTCTTCTGCATTATCATCATTGCTATAAGAAAATATGAACCGAAGAACATACTACCTTTTACTCTGTGTGATCATCTTAGTTCTTTATGTTTTACCTCATGCTGATGTAGAAATTAATGCGGATATTTTTTGTAATTATCTTCATTAATATAGGAAAATATTAATGCTTGTTTATAACCTTCATAGTAAATTATTTCTGAAATAAGTACGAAATATAACAGCATTGTTTGTGCAATGTACTGAATAAAAGGAAAACACAATAAAACAATGACATCATGTATTATGCATCATTACAGGTCCAAAAAATAATTGAACAAATAAAAAAGACACGGGAAAGCAGGAATTTTTGAAGACAACGAAAATGAACTTTTGTTTAGAGCGGCCGACAGTCTCAGCACAAAACCTGAGCCAAAAGCTTGAGTGCCATTAATTATAACTTTCCCATTTTTCTATGAAGAAAAAGTTTTTTGGTCTTTTTTTTTTTTTTCTACAAACACTTTGTTTTAATCTTACAAAGTTCAATCTCTAGTAGAAATTTACCCTGTTATTAGTGTTATTGGAACATTCAAAGAGAAAAACCTTATCTTTACGGTTATTTGATACGAACAACTCGGTAAGAATAAAATTAGAAAATAAGACTCAAAAAAAAGAAAAAAATAATCTAGCAAGTAGCTGTTGTTATATGAAGGGCTATCCAAGTAGTTGGGATATTTTTATTTTAACATTAATAATTTGTATCTATTTTCAAATACTGAAAAGGCACCAAAGAGATACGATGTTAACAGTTTGCTACATTCTAATATACAAAAGCTTTCTCGTTGAAGCAAAACATCAAACACCTTAAGTGCACTTTATCTATAGTTGGCTACAAAGATTCCCCAGTTAACATACAGCAAATTGGTATGTTACATGCCATACTATTCAAAGGCTTTTTCACTAAAACAAAATATCAAATACCTTGAGCAACTCTTGAAGAATCAAAATAGAAATAAAAAAGCATATCATCATATGAATCAACAAAAATACATCTGATAATTAAAAGTAAAAGATACCAAAAAAAAAAAAAAATGATGCCCAAATGAAAAATCGGGAAAAGGTTGGGAGAGTAATGGTGTGTGATTAACCCAAAGACAACACACAAAATTCAAAAACAAAGAGAATTATTTTACGCCCTCAATTTCATCATCCTAGTTTGTTTCTTCATCCACTCACTCGCAGTTCCTACCCCTTGACTCACTGCCATTTTGCTCTCAAATCAGGAAAATCTAAAATTCATTTCTGGATTTTGTGAAAGACTTGCTTGGAATAAAGATGTTACGAAACGAACTCTACTACAAATTATAAAAGAATTTCTAATGCCTAAATAATTTTCTTCTAAAATAGTTTTGAACGGCACTTCATATCTCAAATTAATAAGCTAATGAACCACATATGATCTTTGTTAATGCTACTTATTTGGAGCGACTGCCTGTGGATGTAGATTGCTCTTTTGCTTTTATTTTGGAGTATGAGTTTATGCTCCAACTTTTGTCCATGTTTGATACTAATTTGAAAATCTTAATCAATGTCAAGGTTGTTGTTAACCAGTGCTTACATTATTCGTGTTGTACGTAGTTCTAATTATCATAATGAAGCACTTTGCCAGTTTCAGATCTTTGGCCCATATGCTAAAATCTTGGCTGTTTTATATGTTGTCTTTTCCATTATTAACCTCCTTATTCTTAAGTAAAAGAGAGTACGATTTGGATCATCTTCTTTCTTGGATTCCTCCTACTTGTCTTCATGCTCATCAGTTCATCGATATCAACTCAATTTGATGTCAAAAAAAAAGGCTTATCATCTGACTCGCTTCAAACTGGAGTAGAATCTCGACAAATCAAAAGCTCTTCATCATCTAAGTTCACTATAAATTGGAGTAGAGCGCCCTGCGCGCTTGCCGCACCCCCGCGCGGCACCCCTGCACGGAAGCCGCGCGCCCCTGCGCGCTTGCTGCGCGCAGCAGCAGGCGCACGCAGCGGCGGGCGCTGCCTGTGCAGCGGGAAGTAGCAAGCGCGAAGGGGCGGGCGCTGCCTGCGCAGCGGAAAAGGGGAGAAAATGAGAGATATAGAGAGAGAGAGAGAGAGAGAGAGAGAGGGGGGGGGGGGATTATATAGGGGGGGGGCGGTTAGAGGGGAAGCACATGAAGCCCATGTGCAGAGAAGGGGGGGGGGGGGGACCGGTTATAGGGGAAGCACATGAAGCCCATGTGCAGAGAAGGGAAAGGGGAAGGCCATGTGCAGAGGAGAGCGGAGTGAGGAGAAAGCGCCACATCGGCTCGGGACGTCTGGGAAGGCTCCACGCGGGCTCGGAAGAACTGAGGATTTATAATCTTTATTGATGCTTACGAATAGTAGGATTTCAAACTTTCGACAGAGTCATCAGTTTAAATTTTAAAAATAATAAAACTATCATTAAAACAACTCTCTTATAGATCATTTTTATTTTAGAAAGATTTTTAAAAAATAAAATCATTTTTTTTTTTTAGTTTAAATACTAATCCAGATCAAAATTTAGCAAGAAAGATTTACAACAAATTCAGAAGGGATGATTTTTTTCACCATCTCCTGCCACAAGGGTTAAAAAAATGCCCCTATTTCAAATCTGTTTATTGATTTCATTTTCTTTCTCTCTTGCATCACTGTTATTCTATTCTGA
This sequence comes from Tillandsia fasciculata, assembly GCA_029168755.2. NCBI lineage: Eukaryota > Viridiplantae > Streptophyta > Magnoliopsida > Poales > Bromeliaceae > Tillandsia > Tillandsia fasciculata. Next base: position 10,374,046 of record CM054943.1, on the reverse strand, counting down.
AAATAGATTTGAAAGGCAATATGTAGAATGATTCTAAAAGCCCTAAAAAACTGCCAATAATATATGTAAAAAATATCTCAAATAAACAATATTTGTACGAAAACTAAGATCAGATGCGAATTAAAACTTTCCATATAAAAATTCACAAGAAAAGCATAATTAAATTTCAATGAAAACAATTAAACAAAAAATAGAAAACTATAGTGAAGGGGTCATATGCATTCAACAAAGCACACAACAAAACCAGTAAAATTTCAAGTAATCAATAAAAAATAATATTTGAACGAAAACTATAAAACATTTTACAAAACATTTACAACAACAAAACAACTTACATCTAAAAGAATTTGAACAAAAATAATTACTTTATTGCATTTGGACTTCACTCCGCACGGACTAAAACATAGCACCGCTTCTGCTCCGATAATACTCTCCACCCACATAGAAAATACAAACAAAAAAAATAGAGAGAGAGAGAGAGTGATAACCTAACTAACTATATCTTTTCCAGGCGATCGTTCCGTCTGTGAAAAAAAAAATGGCTCCCTTCCAATTTACAAAGAGAGGTTAATGTTGTTTGTGTATAAAGAATGAATACATAAGAATACAAACATCATTCTGCTACCATCCCAAAAATCGAGAAACCCGATCGGAAAGGTTAGCTATTACAAACCCAGCAAATACCTGTAGCACAACAAAGATATAGAATATGAGTGAGAAATACTGTTGATAAATGCATGCCTTGAAAAGCCCAAAGTCGTAATAAAAAATAAACTAGGGGTCCAATAAAAATGTTGGCACTACTTGTCTGAATAGTACAAGTGAATTCATAAGCACGACGTACTAAAGTATCAAATAGATAGAAGAAAGAGGAAAAGAGACGGTAGAAATTTAATAGGCCAACAAATTTAAATTACTTGTCATTCATGGGGAAAGTTCTGCATTTGCTAAAAAAAACTTGATAAGCATATGCATGCTGATTCTAGTTTAGTTAGTTGTAGTTATAATTTATAACTCAAATTATTTTACAAATGAATGTAATTTGGTCATCTACACTAGTTTCAGCCATTTTGGTTTGGCCCTCCAGGCCGTATTTAAAGCGATTCTAGGTAAACAGAGTGTTCTAATTTTAAACCCTAGCTTCATATCAGCAGTACATAGATTCGAAATGTTTCGGTTCCCATTTCCAAGTTTTGATTGGAAACTTCGAGCAATGCCTAAAAGGTGTGCTGACAAAGTCACCCTCATACACTGATTATATATACAGCAATATCTAATAGTAGGAAATGTAAATATAAGTGCTACCTTCCTTGCTAACACAAAATGTGAACAAGTATGCTGGCAAGAAAATTTCTCGCAGGATGGTTGATTTCAGTTGTTTGTATGAGATAGACAACATATAACAGAATAGAACATATATATAAGCATAAATTAATGTAACCCCATGATGAGAAAGAAATAGTATAGAATCACCTGAGCTGAACCTAGAATATAGATTGCTGAATAATGCCGACCATGAATGACCATGTCAGCAACCATCGCAAGGGGTATCGCGAGGGACATGCCTAAGGTGGCTACCAATGGAGTAGTCAAACAACACAGAGAGCCCTGCATATATATATATATATGAGTTATCCTTTAATTAGATAACATTTTCATGGGAACTCATAAAAGGCCAAAGTTGCTCCACACGTACCGGAAGGGGTCGGAGAGTACACTGCCAAAAAGAAGCCATAAACTAGCACTACCTCGTCCATTTTAGCAGAATGGGGTACATGTGAACTTGGGTTCGATCCCTAATGCAGTCAAGGGCCACACTGAAAGAGAGACAAAAGAAAATGTTAGATTAGGAGAGTGGGCTCATCAATAATTGCATTTAACCCCCTTATGAGAGAGGAAATTACTAAGCAAACTAGTTTATCAAGATATGACTGAGCAAATTAGAAAATGTGCTTTTTATCTGATCCTTTGGACTCAATTGACAATACTAGCTACTTGCTGATTTCAAAGTAATTTCCCAAAGACAACACAAGATTTAGTTATATTAAGGGTTACCATTTATTAAGGAAACACAAATCCCCTCAAAAAAGTATGTCTCAATTTCACGAAAACCTTTTAAAGCAAATGCATGGGCAATGCTTTTGCAAGTGTTCATCGAATTAGAAAATAAGAGTTAAAAAAATTGGAAAATCAAATGAAACTATATAGTCTGGAAGCACTACTGTCCCAAAAGTATGAAAAGTGTAACGAGTCTGGAAGTAGAAGATAGTACAGTAGTGCTAATTGCAACGCTGGTTCTTGCCAGTGCTGTATTTGATAAATACTACAAGGATCCAATATATATGAGACGTATAAGTAGCTAGTACGCTTTAGCTCCAACAAAAATTGTAAGCAAATTGTCAACCGTCCCTAGTGCAAGTGGCAAAGGATTTGGTGGTTGAGACCCGAGACCCGAGTTCGAAGCCTAGTTGCTTCACATTTCTAGCTAAGTTTATTTAAAAAATAAACGAAGCGGGTAGCATGCTACCTTTCTCTTAAAAAAAAAAAAAAAAAAAAAAAAAAAAAAAAAAAAATAATTGTAAGCAAATTATATATATTCATTAAGTTGATAATTTCTATTGCTTTTTTTCTAAAAGCAAAGAAAAATGAATGGAAAAGACAACAGCAAATCCACTATATTCTTTTATTCAGTTTAGTCCCTTTCATGGTGGGAGATTTCCAAATTTTAATGAAATTAACCTTATTCTCATTCGGTATAACTCTGCAATGCAATTATGAAACATGCTCTATTTTACACCAAATCCAAAGGTGAATACGTATGCGATGGTGGAGGAGAAATTTTTTAAATCTGAGTATATTGAGTTTAGTTATAATTTTCGCAGATACCCAATCGGATGCCAAATCCATACATTCATCTCTCATTATTGAGGTTAGGAGTTAACATCAGTCAGTTTGATTTGGTGTTTATAGTTTTTTAAAATCCCACCGAATCTAATTAGAAGTATGACCAAACCAAACAGAGCCGAGCCGAGCCGAGCTAAACAGGAATAACTCAGTTGGCTCGGTTCAAATTATTTGGTTTTGATCAAATATTTTTGTTTAGTTTAAAATGATTTAAACTACTACAAATAACACATAATAATCATTATTATTTTTATATTAAAAATTATTAATTTAAAAATAATAATAAGTAACATTTTCTAAATTTTTGCCTATTATGAATGATTAATACATATTTATTTTAAATTTAAGACTAATGTGCATTAAATTACTAAAAGTTTGATTAATTAGGTATTTCCATATTTTAATTATTATAACCGAGCCAAATCGAATCGCATATCAAATCGAACCAAACCAAACCGAACCGACCAATTTCCGTTATAATTCAATCTGTAAGGCCCGAACTACATATGTCTAGATTTAAGCACATTTGACTGGCTTTCGGTTTAGACCCGGTTCATCTGTTAGTTAATTAGCTAATTATTCATCAATTATTTACGTATTATTAAAAATTTGAATTAAACAGTCTGTAAATGAATTTTTGGGTAGTTCCAATAATTCGCAAATAATTCGGCCGACGCAAAATATTTGGCGAAAAATTCGGATAAAATTTTTTGATAAAATTTTTATATTTCTGACTCTCCCGTTCGCTCACCCTAAAAAAAAAAGAAAAAAAAATTCCCTCGCTCAAAAAAAAATTCTCTCTCACTATCTACTTTATTTTATAACTCTCTATTTTTATATTCTTAAGATTTATAGCTATTTATACTAGTAGTATAATTCTAGAAATTTTTTCTAAATTTAATAGTCAAATTTTTTATCCTGAATTTTTAATTGATGAACGTATAATTTTCGTATAAATCGCATATCAGAATAATTGACAAATCTATTTTTTAAACCGTATTTTTTAACAAATTTAAAAATTAAAATACTAACTTTATTTATATTATATTCATATCAAATTTTTGTTGAATTCAAATTAACTAATTATGATCCATGCGTGCATGCCCTCTACGATATGCATTGACTGTCGGTGTCCCTCTCCAACGCTCACTAGTTTAGTTGTTGGTCTCAAATCACAATGGGGTCCTTTAAAACTAGAAACTTATTGAGCTCAAATCATCCGCCGAATTTTACTTAAGCCCAATATAATAATATTAGAGTTTTTCTATAACTGATGAGTGACAACCGCTCCAAAATTCGCTAATACTAATCATTTGTGGAGCCATGCATGAACTCCAAACATTTGAATAGAAGTCATTAATGCTTAGAGTGCATACTCCTTATAATATACCCATTTGAAAATTTTACATATGATAATTCTCTATCCTAAAATGTAAATGATTTTTTTAAAACTTTCAATATTAAAAAATAATAATAATAAGATTAGTGTGAAAAATAAGTTAGCTCTTAGATGGCGCTGTTGAAGGATACACATCTGTTCTCTTTTTTTTTTCTTTTCCTTTTTTTTTTTTTTTACCAAAGGACAAGAAAATCTGTAGGTTACATTGATAATGAGCTTAAATACAAGTTTGAGGAAAATATTGAAATATAAATCCCCACAACAAAAGGGGAAAAAATAAAACGAAAACTCCAGAAAAGTTAAATAAGGGAAAGATAGTGTCACGCCCCGAGTCCGCCAATTTGTACGGTTCGGGCACGCCAACAGACCCGCCAATCGGATAAGACCTTTTTCTACCCGAAAGGAACGGTAACATCTATAATAACACAACAAGTATATGCGGAAGCTCAATATCAGAGCACTAAAAATCACTACAAATTTAAAACTTTCATTCAGTAACAAATAGTTAATGCGGAAATGAAAGCATACAAGAGTGAACCATAAATTAAACTTATTACACTTTACATTTCTGAACTTGCAAATAAAATTATTACATTTCCTTTACATGAATTCCTCACTATACAAGGTTCACTCAAGCAATATATAAATGGGATACCTCTGCTAGACCCTCTAGGTCTCTATGCTGCTGGGCCCTTGCCCCTGTCGTATGCCTCGCCGTCTGCATCTGGACCGTCTCGACCGCTGCATCCATTCCCGAACCTGTGGGGGGGAGTCACCCAAGGGGTGTGAGAACTACAACTGAGTTCCCAGTGGGTTCAACCACCGAGAAAAAGTGTCCTACACCACTTGGTCCAATGGAAGCAATAATAATAGTGCTAGGAAACTAAAATCCTCGATATCAAATGCAGCTGTAATACATCACTGTCTGTATATACTCATCAACCCAGCACTACACTATCTAATCATACTAGGCTACTATAAAGGTCACTACACTATCTGTGTATACTCATCGACCCAGCACTACTCTGTCTAGCCACACTAGGCTGCTAAGCACCAACTCGGCCACTATGCCGCTGTATACAGGGTCAACTAACCCGGCCACCTTGGCCACTCTATTTTTCTTTATTCTTTAGATTCTGGTGCTTTAGTTCAAGTTAACCCTCAGAAATTCTTATCCAACGGGCCCCAGCCCGGTAGTCCTGCTACCATAAGATAAGATTTCTAAGGTTGCCGATAACACCCGCAAGTGTTACCCCGTCCTACGGAAGAAACGTCCCGAACGGGTCTCTACCCGGGAGAGGGATACTGCCCGTACCTCCAACATGGGCCGGTTTCACCGTAGGTCCGCCCATTTTATCTTTATATTTTCTTTCTTTCTTTTTTTTTTTTTACTTTAGTTCTTAGCCTCTTTGCCTTTGAACACTTGCTTTCCTTTCTTATTCGAGCTTATAGCTCCCTTTTTGCCACTGGCAAATCACTTTCTCTTTTCTTTGAGCATTTAGCTCTTTGCTTTCACTTTTAGCCCTTCGAAAGTACCTCGTCCGACGGGTCACTGCCCAGGGAGTCCTGCCCCACTTGACGAGTCTCAAATTCGAAGGCGCCATTTACATTTTCTTTATGCTTTTAGCCACTTTTAGCTTGCTTTTAATTCTTGCCTTTTTGCAATAATTTTTTCTCTTATCCTAGGTCTTGCCATAAGGATAACCAGAGAGTCACATGGACTCTTAAACATTTCTCTTTTATTTCTTTAACTCAAATTGAAGTTAAAGTTATTATCCATTTGCCCAGACACCCTATGACTTTCTAGGGTTATATTTGATCAACTCTTTAACCTTGGGATCTTATCCCACTTCCTGATTCCTCATTGAATCCTAGAGTTAACTTAACTCTATTTGCCTGTTCCACTATTAACTTAGAGTTACACTGACTCTAATTTCCTGTTTTCCCTTTCATGTCTCCACACTTAATCTATTTTTCCATTCTCTTGATTCCTTACTGAATCCTAGAGTCAACTTGACTCTATTTTTCTGTTTGTGAGTTTAAACTCTTCTAGCTCAACTTAGGTTTCCTTTACCTAAGTTCCATGTCATACTTGTTCTAGAGTTCCTTGACTCTATGCTGACCTCTAGTTCACCTTAGGTTTCTCTTTACCTAAGTTCCATGTCATACTCATCCTAGAGTTCCTTGACTCTATGTTGACCACTAGTTTCCTTAGGTTCTATTTACCTAAGTTCCATGTCATATACATCCTAGAGTTCTCTGACTCTATGTTGATCACTCTATCCAGTGTCCTTAGGTTATCACCTAAGACCATGCCACTCGTCCTCCCTAGGATAACTCCTAAGTTGATGTCACTCGTCAAACCCCTATACTAGGTTTTCTCCTAGTCTTACTACCAACAATGTTGCTCCCTTATGTCACATGATTCCTAGGGTTATACCCTAACATGATCACAATCATAATAACTAATCCTTTTTATGCATTCAATTATTCTCATTTCATTCATCAAATAGTAATTACTACTACGCATGCATATTCATCATATATCTTTGGCAACCAACAGTTGCACTTTTCCTCTGTGTTCATTTACACATGCACATCTATTCCTCTATCTCTGGCAACCAACAGTTGCACTTTTCATCTGAATCCTCTACACATGCAATCATAATCATAATTACCTAACGCCTCTAACAGGCTACTATCATGCTTCGAATCGAAAAGCAAAGGAGCAAGGGGAGAGGTCACCCAATTTCGGCAGAATCCCCACCTTGTAGTGTCCCCAATTGCTTGTAGACACTTGCAATTGGTCTCCGCGCGATTCCACTTGTTCCCTCGAGCTTGCACGCAAAACGATGCACCTCCCTCGAGTCTGCACGCAAAACGGTGCACGTCCACCAAACCTGCACGCAAAACGGTGCACGTCATTAAAACTCACACGCAAAACGGTGCGCGTCATTTCAGTCTGCACGCAAACGGTGCACGTTAAATCAACCTGCACGCAAAACGGTGCACGTACCTCAAATCTGCACGCAAAACAGTGCACGCTCTACTGTAGGTTGCACGCAAAACGGTGCATATTTTTCTAGCCCTGCATGAAAAATAATGTATAATATTAAAGACTGCACTCAAAACGGTGCGCGATAAAACGATCTGCACGCAAAACGGTGCACGTTTAATGTAAGGTTGCACGCAAAACGGTGCACATTTTCTATCCCTGCACGAAAAACGATGTATAATATTAGAGACTGCACGCAAAACGCTGCGCGACAAAACGATCTGCACGCAAAACGGTGCACGTTTAACTGTAAGGTTGCACGCAAAACGGTGCACATTTTTCTATCCCTGCACGAAAAACGATGTATAATATTAGAGACTGCACGCAAAACGGTGCGCGATAAAATAATCTGCACGCAAAACGGTGCACGCTTAACTGTAAGGTTGCACGCAAAACGGTGCACATTTTTCTATCCCTACACGAAAAATGATGTATAGTATTAGAGACTGCACGTAAAACGGTGCACGATAAAACGATCTGCACGCAAAACGGTACACGCTTAACTGTAAGATTGCACGCAAAACGGTGCATATTTTTCTATCCCTGCACGAAAAACGATGTATAATATTAGAGACTGCACGCAAAACGGTGCGTGACAAAACGATCTGCACGCAAAATGGTGCACGCTTAACTGTAAGGTTGTACGCAAAATGGTGCATATTTTTCTATCCCTGCACGAAAAATGATGTATAATATTACAGACTGCACGTAAAACGGTGCACAACAACTCAATCTGCGCGTAAAACGGAGCACGTACCTCGGGTTGGCACGCAAAACGATGCACGTTCCTTTTTCGACGTTGCACGCAAAACGGTGTATGTTTTTCGAGTTTGCGTCCAAAACTGCGCATATTTTCTAAATTCGCACGCAAAACGGTGCATTTCTTCCAAACTGGTACGCAAAACGAGGCACGTCAAAAATACCCGCGACAGTTCGTGCAACAACGATACAGTAGAACTCGATCCCTAACACGCAAAACGGCACGGGGGATCAAATCTAATGTCCAAAAGGAGGCTCAAAAAATTGTGCCAAAAATACCACAAAAATGACGAACGGCCTAACTCGACAGCGTCGCGTAGTCCATCTGACTTTTTGGAGTACTATGCGCACTCCACGAGGTCGTCGAAGTGCCGTTCCCTCCCCACGAATCCCCTCTTTCGCTCTCTCTCGTGCTCGGGTGGAGAAGGAAAGGGAGAAGAGGAAGAAGAATGGCGGTGCGGGGGAGGAGGAAGAAGAAGAAGGAAAGAAAAGAAGAAAAGAAGGGAGAGGGGTGGACCGTGGACCGGGTCCACGGTCCTCCCCCCAATGGGGAACCTTCGGTGGCGGTCCACCAGGCAAGGGGGCGCGCACCGGTCCAGGCGGCGCCCCCTGCGCCACGTGGCGCGCGTCCTGCGCGCCACGTGGGCGCCGCACCCGCGCGCTACACGCGCGCGGGACCCCTCGGGCGCGCGCGTGCAAATGGGGGCCCGCCACGTGGCGGGCCCCCGCTGACCCGCGCCAGGCGCAGCACGCCTTGCCGCCTCGGAATTCACGCCGGTCACCTCGGAAATCCGTTTTTGTTCCGTTTCTTGTCCATTTTTCGTCCGTTTCCGTCCAAATTTGACGAGCGACTTCGTTTCAGCTTAATTTACCATAGAAAATTTTAAATTTTCATTTTGGGCCATTTCTGGGCCACCAAAAGCCTCGCTGTATCCAGAATCGCTGGCGGACCCCGTTCTCGCAATCCGGGTATCCGATCAACACGAAATTTTTACTGTAATCTTAAAACATAATTACGAAGCTCCCCGAATTTTCTCAGAATTTTTTGACACTGTTGGCGGAGCCCGTTCTCACTATCCGGCATCTGATCAACGCGAAACTTTTTCTGTGGTCTTAAAACATATTTACGGGGCTCCCGTAATTTTCTCGAAATTTTCCGACACTATAAATTTTTCACTAAAAAATCTGGGCCCCCTTTCTTGAATAAAATTCTAGAAGTCCATATTTTATCCCGATTTGGGCCCAACTCGCTTCCACATATTCTTTACTCCCCTAACTTTCATAACAATAGTATTTCATACCACCTTTATTTACATTTATTTATGTGCCGAAAATCCGGTACTTTACAGATTGTGGAGAAGAAACTGAAAAGATAATCAATTAAAAAAAAAAAAATCCTTTTTGTCACGTCCCAGATTTTGAAAATGAATAAATTTTTTTTTTTTTTTCCAGAGTTCTTCCTTTATCTTGGAACGTGACAAATCGCCACGTGCATAGGAGACCCTTCGTACGGCTAAGCGGCTAAATCTATCTACTATAAACATACTGAAACCAAAATCTCCACAATAACCAATTAGTGATAGAGTTATTATAATATTTACTCAATTGCTTATTAGATAGCAAATAGGAATGAGTCTAAAGCAAGAAATAAAAAACTAATCAGCAACTATCATGGGGACGTACAACTCTATCGTAGCTGGCTCACTGGACCGTCCTGACATTCCACTGCCTGAAGGACCTGAAAAATGGCCATCCATGGATGTGAGATACAATATAAATGTATCCCAGTAGGCACGACGAGTCAAGAAATAGCAAATCGTACCTACTGGCATACTAAATTAGCGGATAGTAATAAATCAATAGGTAGAAGCTGATATACAAGGAAAATGATTGCAGGTAATCAAATCATAGTGCTAAGCATATATGGGTACAAGAATAAGAGCTAAGCATGCTGATATACAATAAGGTAACTATGCATCAATAGTAGAAACCGAGTACCCAATCGATGCCACTATTGATCACGAAGACCTCAGGCAAAACGCCGAACCTGGCATTAACCTGGCTGACATAACCCCGGCACCATCGGGTGCTAACCTGGGGGCTCACGGGTCATCCAATAGACCACTCTACTAGTAAAGAACACTGTGATGGTGGCCAAACCATCAGTGTACGTGAAGTACAGCGGCGCGTGGCGATCATAATGCTGATGCTCAAGCTCGTAGTCCGTGGCGATCATAATGCTGATGCTCAAGCTCGTGGTCTAAAGTCTGGGTAATCGACAACAAGCCGGAATCCCAACAGGGATGCTATGTCTGTATATTAATCATATCTCATGCAGTATAGAGTACAAGGAACAGGTATATCTTAATAAAAGCAATCTACGTAATGTCCAAGCAGGCATGATATATGTCCAAGTATAAACTACTGTACTATCATCTAGCTAATGACCAATCAGGCATAATAATGTCCAAATGTAAGCAGGAAGTAAGCAATCGAAAAAAATAAACTCAAACTAAAATCAGGGCTAGCAAGAATAACAGGGGTCCGACCAAGACGGTACCCCAGAAGGCCGAGATGATAAAACTCGGATCGAAGATAAACCCACCTCAGTGTAGGCAATCCCGATGCTGCTGAACTACTGGGGTGCTGGCGCCGAACTGCTGGGCCCTGGACAATAAACTCTAATCAGCAAACGACTCACTCATACCCATCCCAACAAAAGTCAATGGAACCTAGACGAAGGGTTCAGGGATCATGTGTATACTATTTTTATCTACCCATCATTTTACAATTACAAAAGGACCCCCAGACCCTTACAAAAGTGCATAAATACTTCCAATTTAACCCTAAATAGGCTTTTACATCTACTCCAAGGACTTCTAAACTAAAGTAATAGCATCAAGAGTTGGATTTCACTATTTTACATGTCGTGCTAGCTGTCCGAGAGTAGTTTGAGCCTTGCAAACAACAAAATGCCTAAGCCTATCAAGCATTAAAGCACTAGTTTTCTACTCCCACCACAACAACCCATATTTGGGTGAGATAGGGTGAGCATCATGCTTAAAATGGTCAGGAGAGTCGAGGGCTCACCTTAGTCGGGTTGCGGAGCTGCTGGTGGAGTCGCCGGAGCAAGGTGGGGGAGGCACACCCTTGATGTAGAGCTCGAGCTGGCCAAGCATGATCAAAACCAGCGTCAGGCTTCCACCAACAGCAACCACCAGTTAGGTTTAGCTCCTAGACACAGCAGGACCTCCACCCGATGAGGCCACGGCGCTCCGACATGGTGGGTGGCTAGAAAATGTGAAATCTAGAGCTTCAACACCACAACAATGGCAGATTGTGACTCGACCCATATGGGTCACGTGCAACACGTCCAAACGACTAGTCTTGACCTAAGAGTACTCACCAGGGGTTGGCCGGCGCCGGAGGAGCAACGGCGGCGGCGGCAGTGAGCTCGGGCAAAGCTTGGGCCTTTAATGGTGGATCTTAATCCGAGCGTTCAAGCTTGCATGTAAGGGGTCTGGATGAAGTTTCTTGATGCAAGGAAGCTTACCAGAGGGTTCTCCGGCGCAGGGAGGCGGCGCGGCGGCGGGGTGAAGAACTTGAGCAAGGTGGGAGCTCGGGTTGGCTGAAGTTGTAGTGGATCTAGTTCCAGCCCCAGTTCAAGGTAAGCAGCACTCTGCTGGGACCCCCAAAAATAGCAGGAACCCAAGGAAGTCGAGCTTCGATGCCCCTATGCACGAGGTGGCCGAGATGAAGACCTTGCGGCCACCACAGAGGTCATCAATGGCAACCTTTTGGTTGCGATCTTTCAGGCCCAACAAAGAGGACCAAAGAACTACCAGGGAGAGGGGAACTCACCAGCAAGTTGGCCAGCGCCGGGAAGGTACAGCGGCGGCGGGGCAGCTTGACCAAAGTCGAGAGCCCAAAATTAGGGCTAAACTGCGCGGGTCCGATACAGCACCACGGCCCTTGAAACTTCGTGGGGGCACTCCTGAAGGTCAGCAGAAAAGAATTCTCACGCCTGACCCGAGGTTGGACGATCGTCTGAGGTGCGTCCAAGCTTTCCGGCCAAGCTCGGTAGCTTGGTCCTACCGGTGCAGTGAGGTGATTCAGAGCTCGGTGCCGTGCATGGGGAACACTCGGAACGTCAGGAGGGTACTAGAGAGGAGCCGAGTTCACAAGGATTCAAGAAGCAAGAAGTTTACTTACCTTGGATCCGAAAGAGAGAGAAAATAGAGTTGCAGCGACTCCCAGCACTGCGACCAGGGCAACTCACTAGGTCCCTCCAGGACCTTCTACAGGCGGTGCAGGGTGACTTCCAGAGCAAGAAGCAAGCCAGTGAGTTTCGCCCTGCTCCCCCCCTCCATGTGAACTTATAATGCATGGCTCCTTCCTCACCCTTCTGAATTTGAAAAAGAGGGAGGGGAGGGGTTGGCTGGCGCGGCTTCTCGGCATGCGAGGAAGAGTCGGAGGAGAAGTAGGAGGAAGGAGCTACGGTTCAGCTCCCCCTCAACGTGGGGTTGTTGCAACCAACCACGGGAGTTGGCTGCACAATTGCAGGAAACACCCTCCACACTTCTCCACTGCACTTGTACACCCTGCTGTAGTTCCAAGATGCAAAAAGGTCCCTCTACAAAAGAGTTGATCCCATTCGGTCCATAAAATATTAGGGTTTGTAGGATTTTATTGCAATTTTTTGTATTTTTCGCACTTTTTGAGGCGTATGGGTCGCCGATTTGAAAAACGGACTCCGCCACGACGTCCATCTCGACGAAACCTTTCTAGTGCTCAACTTGGTTTATCGAGTAAAGGTCTAGATGTTTTGAAGTCTATCTCATCTTTAGTTAGGTTTACAGTTTGACACGCAATTTGATATCTCAGAGTTATCGAACATAAATTCCGACTGCGCCATTGTGCTCAGAATGGCGAAACTGATTAAATTGAGTACCTGAACCGTCGGATTCGGATCCCGAACGGCAGATCTAGACGACTTCTAGTTGGAGCGTCAGAAAAACGAGGGTTACTATTCACTTTAAGTCATCCCTTTTTAGGGCTGTATCTTTTTATAGAGTTTTCAAGGGTCACTGAAATCTTTATGAATTTGCTTTCTTTATTGATTTCAAATTTGAATTTCACAAATGTTACATCAATATAACGATCTAACCCACTAGTAATATAACTCGTTTGGTCCAAACCACAGCCCAAAATGCTCAAGTCCAGTTATTATTACTAGTGTTCATGTCTTATATATACCCAAACAAATTTACATTCCCATCCGATGTGGGACTATTGGGGTGTCACATACTCCCCCCGTTTAGGCCTGACGTCCTCGTCAGCCCAAACACACACACAGCAGTCCAAGATCACCAGGTGATGTGAGACTTGTCTCGCTCGCCCTGTCATTTAGACCCAGACTCAGTCGAGACAAGTCCTATCATTTAGACCCAGACTCAGTCGAGACTCGCCACACACTTTCGGCTAGTTATTAGCTCTGATACCAAATATAACGATCTGACCCACTAGCAATAATAACTCGTTGGGCCCAAACCATAACCCAAAATGCTCAAGCCAGTTATTATTACTAGTGTTCATGTCTTATATATACTCAAACACATCCATAGTTTCATCCGATATGGGACTATTGGGGTGTCACATTTCTACTGATAAAAAATTGGGCAGAGGACAAGATGGGAGAAAATTCAAAGAAATAACATACACTCAAAAAATACTGCAACATCTAATGAAATATAATATAAAAATAAGAAAGTTTGAAAAACTATTAGGCGTCGTTTGGTAACGGGGATAAGGGGGGGATAACCCCTTTATCCTCACTTTTATCCCCAAACGGGAATAGTTTTGATGGGAACAGTAATTCCCATCAAATCGGAATAAGGGGTTTGGGGGTGGGAACAGTAGTTCCCACCCCCACATGGAATAAGCCCGGTTACGAAAAAGGCTCGGGAATCGAGGCGTTTACGTGGGTGCCTATGCAACTCCTTTCTCCTTCTCCATTGTTTCCATCTTCTTCTCCCCCTTCTTCTTCTCCATTTTTTCCATCTTCTTCTCCCCCGATCGAAGCTCCATTGCACAGATCTGCCTCGCCCGAAGCTCCGTCGCACAGATCGCACAGATCGCACAGATCTATGTCGCGACCACGGTGCGGAAGCCGCTCCATCGCCGTCCGCCGATTGCCGCATCGCGGCCCCGCGGCGGCACGCTCTGTGCGGCTCCTTTCTCCTTCTCCATTGTTTCCATCTTCTTCTCCCCCTTCTCCTTCTCTATTTTTTCCATCTTCTTCTCCCCCGATCGAAGCTCCATCGCACAGATCTGCCTCGCCCGAAGCTCCGTCGCACAGATCGCACAGATCTGCGTCGCGGCCCCGGTGCGGAAGCCGCTCCATCACCGTCCGCCGATCGCCGCGTCGCGGCCCCGCGGCGGCACGCTCTGTGCGGCTCCTTTCTCCTTCTCCGTTGTTTCCATCTTCTTCTCCCCCTTCTCCTTCTCCATTTTTTCCATCTTCTTCTCCCCCGATCGAAGCTCCATCGCACAGATCTACCTCGCCCGAAGCTCCATCGCACAGATCGAACATATCGCAGAGATCTGCGTCGCGGCCCCACTGCGGAAGCCGCTCCATCTCCGTCCGCTGATCGCCGCGTCGCGGCCGCCCCGCTGCGGCAACGCTCTCCACATACACCGAGCTCGGGCCGTCGCGCCGTCATCGCCCCTAGCTCCATCTATTTTGATCTCGGGCTGCCGCGTTGTTGAGCACTTGCTTCTTAACAGGTTTGGAATACTTCACAAAGATATGCCCTCTATGAGTGCCTTAATCTGTGCTTGGTTTCACCCTGTTTTTATCTTGTTGGCATAATGTGTGCATGTTGTCAATCTGTTGTCATTTCCATAATGTGTGCTTGTTCTCAAAATCTGTCGCCATATTCTTGCCATAATTTAGTTTACTTGTTGGCATTCTGTTTCAATGTTGTTGCTAAAATATGTGCTGGATCACCACCTTGTTGGCATCATGTTGCCCACTGCTTGTGCTGGTTGTTATACTGTTGCCATCTTGTTGGCATATTGTGTGCAGGTTGTAACCCTGTTGACATATATTGTGTGCTGGTTTTGTGTATGATGCCTATCACCCTATTGCCATATTATGTGATGTTTGGGTGTTGGTTGTCACCCTGTTGCCAGCTTATGTGATGTTTGTGTGTATGCAGCCTATTCCCTGTTGCCATCTTATGTGATGTGTGTGTGTATGCAGTCTATCCCCCTGTTGCTTCAGATATGCTAAACATATCGACGATGATGATGATTGCCATAGGTATCTGATGGATTGGCATGGCTTTACAATCCACTGCACCCCCATACCAATTGGCAATCAATTGAGTCAAAAAAATATTTAAAAAAAATTAAAAAACAACCGGGTGATAGGCAGCATACACACAGACAGCACATAAGATGCCAATAGAGTAATAGGCGGCATACACACAACCAGCACACAAGATGGCAACAGGGTGACAACTAGCACACATTATGGCAACAATATTTAAATCAGGGTGACAACCAGCACACATTATGGCAACAACCTGGCAACAGGGTCACCACCAGCACAAAAACTGGGCATACATATAGTAGCGGAAAACTGGCTTTGTCGGATAATTGCGAAAAATACCGACGATGATGACGATTGCCATAAGTATCTGATGGATGGCATGGATTTAGAATCCAATGCAACCCCATACTATGTGGCAACCAATTGAGTCAAATACTAAATTACAATTTCCCTCTATTTCAACTTTACTTATTGGTATCATTGTGCCTTCAAATACATCATATAACTCTTCTTCCAGATGCGTCCCGTCAAGAAACACGCCAAGCATCAAGCCAGAAAAAGTGTGCCTTTCGACCCACTCTCTTATATTCTAGGATCTCAGGAGGGTTCTTCTGGGCTGCGTGCCCAACCTCATACCCGAACCCATAATTGGACTGACAGTATGGACGTAATATTCTTGTCTTTGCTCACTGAAGAGCATACAGTGGGGAACTACGTGAATGGGTCGTTCACCAGTGTAGCGTGGGTTCGAATCATTGCGGCATTCAATGCTAGGACCAATTTACAACTGACCAAGGAGCAGATGAAAAATCGGCTAAAAGTTTTAAAGCGCTCATACAGTTTTTATAATTGTTTAGTCAACAAGAGTGGATGGGGTTGGGATTATATCAACAATATTCCGACACCAGGTGATCCAACTGACTGGGATGCAGTCATAGCGGTATTGACCCTATAAATCATAAAGTTTTTTCCAAAGTCTCGCGTACTATAAGCATAATTGACATTATACATTTCTTATTCCTATTCAACAGGAAAATCCGTCATATGGAAAATGTCGAGATAGGCCGTTTTCGGCATATAAGGATCTGGCGTTCTTGACAGAAAAAACACACTACAATAAAATTAGGTTATAGGGACACATGTTTGCGACACTTTTTTGCAAGTGTCCTATTTATAGTCCATCTATATCGAAAATTAGGTTATAGGGACACATTTTTGGAACACATTATAGTAATATGTCGCTATACATGACCCTAGCGACGGCACATATAGCAACACTAATGACAAGTGTCGGTATTTTTTCTAGCAGTATTTTTTTTAGTTTTTAGCAATACTTAATAGTGTCGCTATAGCATAGTTTTGTTGTAGTGACAACGACCACTGGCCGATATGGTTTTGCATCAACTATGCCTGCAGCCCAAACAGTTGAAAGTTCATCCTCATCTTTCCCTGGTGAGGATGATACTAATCTTGGAGTAAGAATGTCGGCTTTCAATATCTCACCAACTCCATTTGAAGCAGGATCTTCTGCAGCGCCTCAATATGCGAATATCAAGGCGCCGCAAACCTCCGACTACCCATCCCCTACTCCTGAAATCCCCAATGTCGGAGGTAGTGCTAGCGGGAGCGGGCATAGCTCAGTGTGACACCCTCGGAATTTGGATTAGTCCTATATATAAATGATATAATAGGACTAAATCTCTTAACCCGGCTATAGCATTTTGGGTGGTAGCAAGACCCAAGAGGTTAAGAGAGTTAAGCGTGCTAGAGCTAGAGTAGTTCTAGGATGGGTGACCCCCTGGGAAGTTGGGGCGTCACACTCAGGGAGCAAACGACCACGCTCCCCACAACCCACAAACCCTCCACCCAAACATACCTCGTCCTCTGGGGGACGCCGGCACAAACCTGATGCCGGGCTTAGTGTAATCTCTGAGCTGGTTAATATAGGCAGGCAAAAGCTTGAGCTTGCCCGTGAAATTTATCAGCACGAAAAGACCAACAAAATTATTATTCCAACCATTTCGGATTGCATGACCTGAGTGTATGCGATGCCAGGCATTACTCCAGAAAAAGTACTTATTGCAGGGAACGCACTGAAAGATACAAATAATCGTGAACTCTTTATGACCATGACCGACGACTACGCAATAATGTGGGTTGACCGACAAGTGGCAATGCAATCGGGTGTATATAGGCCATTTTTTCCTTGAATGTAGATTTTTTTAAAAATGTTTATGCCTTTGTTTGTTTCTTTATTTTATTGCCATCTTATGTATTATGCTCAGAAAACAATTATATTTTGTTTGCATAATGTTTGATATACTCTTTAAATATTGACTATATTAACAAGCATGCTTGAAGTAGTGTTGTATTACAACGTCATATGTTGCGATTGTCAGTGTTGAATCTATATTGTACTAACAGCATAAATGGATGACTCGAATGATGGTCATGTGTTTTCCTCCACAATCAATACCATCTTAAGGGACCTTTTAGATGATGATGACGACTATTGGGGTGAGATATTTGCGATGTTGATTCAGCAAGATTACTTGACATCTAGTCAAACCGTCGACAAGCAACCGTGTCGAACCCGTCCATTCACAGGGTGTAAGAATTTGAATTTTTGGAATTTAATAAAAAAGGAAAAGAATAAAAGTCTGTGTGATTTTGAATCATGAATGGCAAGAGTAGCCTCAGTGCCCTTTTTCTGCAGTGTAAATTGCACAGTTAATGGGCCAGAAATATCGCTTTTCAATCCGAGCCTGATCTCAAAGATCCGAGACCACGAGTGCGACCGTCGCGACGAACTGAGCGAAAACCATATTAAGCTTGTTCAGATCTGACGGTCGGATCTTCCAGAAATCAGCGATGAAGCGGGCGGGACCCGCGACTTAAGTTGTGCAATGCGGAACAGTAAATGAACTGTAACCCTGTTTCGAATCCCCTAAGTGCTAATGTTGGGCCAATTCGCCATCCAGAAGCCGATCATAGCACTTCAAATAGTGGATTTGAACGGTTTCGTCGTTCTGGACACAATGGCGCTGACGGAATTTTCGTTTGACGACTCTAGGGTCTCGAAAAGCGCAAAAAATAGTATTTGGAACAGTATTTTATGGACCGAGAATTTATCCGGGCAGTTTCTCGAAAAACGAAAATCGTTACCTGATAGGATTCGTCGAGCCGGACGTCGTGGCGAAGTCCGTTTCTCGATCTGACAACCGGAACGCCTCGAAAAGCGTGAAACACGACGAAAAATACGATTTTTGCACAATGATCCCTACAAAAATCTGCCTCGATTAACGTGCCACTCATTGAAGAAGGACCTAGATGTGAATAAAAGATATTGTGAGGGACTGGGTCGGAAATGAAATGGCCTTGAGGGACTAAACCGCAACTTTGCCCTAAGCACTATTCAAAATTCGAATTCAAGTGCATACCCCTTTAAATCTGTCACCCGAGCCCCTCAGCCTCTAGCATCCAACGACCCCTCCTCTCTGCCGCCTTCCCAGGACCTCCCCGCACCGGCCGCCGCCTCGCCGGTCGCCGGAGAAGAAGGATCAAGCCATTATCTTGACCTCGGGTCTGAGTGTGGGTGATTCTTGGAGAAGGCCTGGGTGATCAAGACTTGAACCTGTGGACTCCTCTGGGTGGCCGCGTCCAAGCTGAGGTGACTCCGGCCCCAGCCGCCGCCGTGCGCCGCCGCGGGGAGACTCCATCTTCAACCATTATTCCGGTGAGGCAGGTTATTGCAACTCTTTGCATTTTGTTGGGCCATGGACCCTAGCACCATGATCTTAACACCGAGGGGACCTTCAAGTTGCAGCCCGTGCCACGGCCGCCGCCCCGATCGCCGGCGGGGGGCCAACTGTAGCAGAAATTATCACTTTGGCCGATCGCGGGCGCCGCCGTGATCCGGCCGTCCAACCAGCGATCAGCACCGTTGAGATCGACTCTAGCACCGACTTTAGCATCACCACGAAGTTGGAGGGACATCGGTGGAGGATCGGGCTTGATCGGCCGTGCCCTAGTTCGGGCATTCTTCAACCTCGGCCGACCACGGTCGTCCGGCGCCGCCGCTGCCTCCCACCGCCGGCCAACTCCACCAGAAGACTCCTGGCACCGGGGGGACCCTTTTGGTCAAAGCTGCACCGGCCCGGAGCTCGCCGACCGGAAAACGCCATTAACGGCCAACGAAGCTTCCCCGAGCTCCGCCGCCGCGCCCTCGCCGTCGCCTCCGGACATCGGGAAACCGCCCAGGTGATCTCCTCTGGTCCATAGGAACTCTCCCATCCGGTTGCATGCGGGGTTTAACGTTGGGATTGTTGCTTGTAGGGTTGCACCCGAGATTGGCCTCGACTTGACCGCCGACGATCCCCGCCGCTCCGAGGCTCCGGCAACCTTACAGGTAGGACCTAAACCCTAATTAAAGTGTCCCCCTCATTTTTGTTTTGGGCCAGAGAGGTCCCATCGCATGCTTCTAGTCCTCCAACCCGAGCCACCCACTTCGGGCTTGTCTCCGGCCGCCGCCGCCTCCGGCCGCCGGGGCTCGACCCAGCCTGGCCCAACTGTCTTCTGGGAGGATGATGTGACCCATGCTCTCCTTGGCTGCAGGTCCGAAACTGGTTTGCCCAAGACTTAGCCAAACCGAGCCCTTGCCTCTTGGTGGTGTTGCTCCGGCCACTGTTCCGGCCAGTTTCCGACGCCCCTCAGGTGAGCCCCACTACCTTCAGACCTTGCTCAGTACCATGCTTCAGTTACCTTCTGTTCTGGTCACATGAATCTTAAGATATTACATAGCTAATAATGGGACACTAAAAGATCATGGGCCAACTTTGCCCTCGGGACCCGTGCCAGCCCGATCTTGTGAGCACGGGCTCCGTCACGTTGTAACGAACGCGCTGAAACTTACGGCGTCATCGTTGGACCCCCGGATTGCAAGAACGGGTCGAAATAATGTTCAAATAGTTGTAATTATGCAAATATTAAATGTTTTATGGACTAACTTGCAAATGTAACCCCCGGACTATCTTTAGACAGTAAGTATACACGTATTAGACATTTTATTAGAGTTTCGTAGGGTCTTGTTGATCGGGAACAGGATTTCCGTTCGATAAATCGACGGTTTTATCCCGTATAAGCATTCTGCTATAGTATTGTCGTCGGGATGGGAATGTATGTGTCTATTACTGATTGTAGCTTCTTATTCAGGACCCAGTTGTTCAGCACCAGCCTCCCAGTAGCTGTGCGGGAGTTTGAGGATCTGCCGTCATTCAGGTGGGTTATCTTCGAACCGGGCCTCAGCTTTTTGGCCCTCTGGTTGCTTTAGTCCAGTCGGACCCCTGCTATTGATATGCCCTGCTGATTGTATCCATATGATCTATTTGACATATCCTGATCATTCTGATTGACATTGACCTCACTAGACCTGTTCATGATTAGCCTGGATTATTATGCTCTCATGCTCTATGATTATTCTTGATAGATTCTGATCTACTTGAGACACATCATATGTACCTACTTATCATCTTTTATGTTCCTGTACATAGATTTGCATGATTCGATGATACCTGCCGATCCCTGTCACTTGAGATGTTACTCGATATATTGTCGATATGCATGATTGATTGATTCTGATTGATAGATATAGACTGATGACTCCCTGTTGGGATCTCGGCATGTTGCCGACTACCCGGTCACTAGACCGTGAGAGTTATCATTATGACTTGCCATGCACTGCTGTACTTCACGAACATGGCCGGGGTAGCTCCCCGTGGAGATTGTTCTTTACCGGTAAAGTGGTCTAGAGGAAGGACCCGTGAGCCCCAGATAGCACTTATGGGTGCGGGGTTATGTCAGTGGGATAGGTGCAGATAGTGGTATGAGCCTGAGGTCCCCGTGACCAATAGTGGCATTGGTTGGGTGCTTGATATTCTTGTGATTGATGCATAGATTCTATATTTCCATGTTCTAGCATACTTTTCAGTTACCTTTTATTTCCAGCATGTATGATCTACAGTTTTATGATTGATTTTCAGTATACTTACCTGCAGTT
Organism: Tillandsia fasciculata; assembly: GCA_029168755.2. NCBI lineage: Eukaryota > Viridiplantae > Streptophyta > Magnoliopsida > Poales > Bromeliaceae > Tillandsia > Tillandsia fasciculata. Next base: position 10,352,538 of record CM054943.1, on the reverse strand, counting down.
CTTATTCTGATTAGTAGTAGACCTCTATGCTTTCCAGCTTTTCCTATTGACTCTTACTATCCGCAGATTTTAGTACCCAGTAGGTACGATTAGCTGATCCTCGGCTCGTCGTGCCCACTGGGATACATGTACAGTGTATCTCACACCCCCTTGGTGACCATTTTCCAGGTCCGTCGGGTGGGGAGATAGCGGGACGATCCAGTGAGCCTGTCACGATAGAGCTGTCCCCATGATTCTAGACAGAGATGATTGAGATCCTTGATGATTTATGCAGACTTTTATTTTCCGCATTTCATTCCAGTTCTATTTGATTTAGACATTTAAAATATATATGTAATAACCGATTTTGAATTATTCCTGCTGACTAGATTAGTAGTTGTACTGAGATATCTGTTGCTGATTACTAGCCTAGCCGTGAATATATAGGGGAGTCTCTGTTCTTAGGATAGAGGGTCTCCTATATGTGTGGCGGTCTGTTGCGCCCAGTTTGCGAACTCTGATTTCAAAAAAAAAAAAAAAAAATTTAGACCGGATTTTTAAAACTCGGGGCGCGACAGATTAGATGGTATCAGAGAAATAGGTACACGGTACCTACAAAAATTGACTAGGAACTGGTTAGGATGAACCCTAGGATGACTTATGACGTGAGAGCGCGGGTATTTGTCTAGCGGTTAGGAGCTCAGGTGTATTTTCACACCATGAGTCGTTTCCAAATTTTGTCATTGTGACTACGAGCGGTGTTCGCACGCGCTCTGGGCTTAGTGGTCATAGTGGGTGCAGTGTTAGCTGCGGTTGTGGCACGAGCCATGGGTTTGATATATCAGTGGAGCCTTAGAGCTCGTTTGTTGGCAGCGGTTAGAGAATCAGCTCACCGTTTTGCTGGGATAGTCCAGCAGATGGCTCAGCATTAGATAGTTGCTATGGTTGCACTGGCCCCACCACTAGTCCAGGTAGTTGGAGAAGTTAGTGGTTCTCCAGTTGTCCTCGCGTCATTGGATACAGTACTTTGGTCGCAGCCGTGGTTATCAAAACTATGTTGTGGCTGCTATTACTGGAGATTCCCCGATTATAGCTATTGGGATGCTTATGAGGTTAGCAATCTTGTTGCTTTGGATGGAAGGATTCTGACGACACTCAGCAAATACTAGACCTTATTGAATCGTGTCCCAACCCTGATCAGTGTAAAATAAATTGGGATTCACGATTACTTTAATAGAGATGGTGGTAATGGGGAGTGCTTTGGCGCAGACATGGTTGATGGACAGGCTAAATCCGGTGATCTATGGGCCCGATTGAAACCCTAGGTTGAATTAGATTCAGATTCAGACCCCACCTTGGTAGGAGTTTAGTGGAGTCTTAGTTACTCCTATGAGTCATGACCATGAGATGGTAGAGACAGTTGATATAGGTTTATAGTATCGGCATAGAGATTTGTGTCATGAGGTATGAGTTATACCTTATGTTGGATTCCGGTGAGAGTCGTGTCCCCAACTTGAGGTTGGCGACAGATTTTGGTATTTCACTTTTCTTTTGATAAGCACGTTGGCTGCAGACAACGTACTGTCGAAAGAGCTGAGGAAATACCCCACCCTGTAAAGGGGAATATCATGATTGGGTCTATTTGTCTGCTTACTTAAATTTAGTTTCCAAGGTTGTCTTTGGACAACGATGTTGTAGTTTCAGTATTGATGTTCCAGACCATATTGGACCTTAGGTAGGTCTCAGATAGTCGTGTACACAGTGGACAAATTATATTTGTCATTAATGTAGACATTCGTTCTAGCTTGCGGCCACTAGCCACGTTGATCTCGCCAAATCTTGCAACTGATTCGATAATAGAAATAAGTGGTAGTACAAATGAACAGTAAATGAACCAGAATTTTTAGCAGTTTGGATGAAACAGAATTGTGAACCCTAGTGTTATCGCAAACCACACAGTACAAGGTGCATTGACATTAGGGACCGTGTATGTTCGGTCAACGAACAAGTTATCGGGCCAATGTGGTAGCGGATGCTTTGAGCCGAAAGCACGTGTCCCCAGAGCTGCTAATGATCACTGATCAGGATCGCTTGATTTCCGAGTTCCAGCGTCTAGACTTGGAGATTGTTCCTTCGGGGTCTACCGCTCGACTTTTAGCGATGGTAGTGCAGTCTACCCTGCTTGATCGCATAAAGGAGGGACAGCAGTCGGACCCCTCCTCCCATAAGATTCGTGAACTGATACCACTGGGACAGACTGACGAATCACCAGCTGCACGCCGATGGCTCTATCCGATTCAGGGGCCGTTGGTGTATTCCAGATAACGGTAAATTAAGGACATCCTTACTGAGACACCACTGAAAACCCTGGATCGAGATGAGAAGAAGCTGAGGAACAGATCGATCCCCTACGACAAAGTACAATGGGAGAACCATGAGGAGCGTGAAGCCACGTGGGAACGCGAATCAACCATGATGGAGCGTTATCCCTATTTATTTGGTTCTTAGTTGTATTAAGTTTCAGGGACGAAACTTCCTTTTTGGTGGGAGAGATGTAAGAATTTAAATTTTTGGAATTTAATAAAAAAGGAAAAGAATAAAAGTATGTGTGATTTTGAATCATGAATGGCAAGAGTAGCCTCAGTGCCCCTATTCTGCAGTGCAAATTGCACAGTTAATGGGCCAGAAATATCGCTTTTCAATCCAAGCCTAATCTCAAAGATCCGAGACCATGAGTGCGACCGTCACGACGAACTGAGCGAAAACCATATTAAGCTTGTTCAGATCTGACTGTCGGATCTTCCAGAAATCAGCGATGAAGCGGGCGGGACCCGCGACTTAAGTTGCGCAGTGCGGAACAGTAAATGAACAGTAACCCTGTTTCGAATCCCCTAAGTGCTAATGTTGGGCCAATTCGCCATCCAGAAGCCGATCATAGCACTTCAAATAGTGGATTTGAACGGTTTCGTCGTTCTTGACACAATGGCGCTGACGGAATTTCCGTTTGACGACTCTAGGGTCTCGAAAAGCGCAAAAAACAGTATTTGGAACAGTATTGTATGGACCGAGAATTTATCTGGGCAGTTTCTCGAAAAACGAAAATCGCTACCTGATAGGATTCGTCGAGCCAGACGTCGTGGCGACGTCCGTTTCTCGATCTGACAACCGGAACGCCTCGAAAAGCGTGAAACACGGTGAAAAATTTGATTTTTGCACAATGATCCCTACAAAAATCTGCCTCGATTAACGTGCCACTCATTGAAGAATGACCTAGATGTGAATAAAAGATATTGTGAGGGACTGGGTCGGAAATGAAATGGCCTTGAGGGACTAAACCGCAACTTTGCCCTAAGTACTATTCAAAATTCGAATTCAAGTGCATACCCCTTTAAATCTGTCACCCAAGCCCCTCAGCCTCTAGCATCCAACGACCCCTCCTCTCTGCCGCTTTCCCAGGACCTCCACGCATCGGCCGCCGCCTCGCCGGTCGCCGAAGAAGAAGGATCAAGCCATTATCTTGACCTCGGGTCTGAGTGTGGGTGATTCTTGGAGAAGGCCTGGGCGATCAAGACATGAACCTGTGGACTCCTCTGGGTGGCCGCGTCCAAGCTGAGGTGACTCCGGCCCAAGCCGCCGCCGTGCGCCGCCGCGGGGAGACTCCATCTTCAACCATTATTCCGGTGAGGTAGGTTATTTCAACTCTTTGCATTTTGTTGGGCCATGGACCCTAGCATCATGATCTTAACACCGAGGGGACCTTCCAGTTGCAGCCCGAGCCACGACCGCCGCCCCGATCGCCGGCGGGGGGCCAACTATAGCCGAAATTATCACTTCGGCCGATCGCGGGCGCCGCCGTGATCCGACCGTCCAACCAGCGATCAGCACCGTTGAGATCGACTCTAGCACCGACTTTAGCATCACCACGAAGTTGGAGGGACATCGGTGGAGGATCGAGCTTGATCGGCCGTGCCCTAGTTCGGGCTTTCTTCAACCTCGGCCGACCACGGTAGTCCGGCGCCGCCGCTGCCTCCCACCGCCGGCCAACTCCGCCAGAAGACTCCTGGCACCGGGGGGACCCTTTTGGTCCAAGCTGCACCGGCCCGGAGCTCGCCGACCGGAAAACGCCATTAACGGCCAACGAAGCTTCCCCGAGCTCCGCCGCCGCGCCCTCGCCGTCGCCTCCGGACATCGGGAAACCGCCCAGGTGATCTCCTCTGGTCCATAGGAACTCTCCCATCCGGTTGCATGCGGGGTTTAACGTTGGGATTGTTGCTTGTAGGGTTGCACCCGAGATTGGCCTCGACTTGACCGCCGGCGATCCCCGCCGCTCCGAGTCTCCGGCAACCTTACAGGTAGGACCTAAACCCTAATTAAAGTGTCCCCCTCTTTTTTTTTTGGGCCAGAGAGGTCCCATCGCATGCTTCCAGTCCTCCAACCCGAGCCACCCACTTCGGGCTTGTCTCCGGCCGCCGCCGCCTCCGGCCGCCGGGGCTCGACCCAGCCTGGCCCAACTGTCTTCTAGGAGGATGATGTGACCCATGCTCTCCTTGGCTGCAGGTCCGAAACTGGTTTGCCCAAGACTTAGCCAAACCGAGCCCTTGCCTATTGGTGGTGTTGCTCCGGCCACTGTTCCGGCCAGTTTCCGACGCCCCTGAGGTGAGCCCCACTGCCTTCAGACCTTGCTCAGTACCATGCTTCAGTTACCTTCTGTTCTGGTCACATGAATCTTAAGATATTACATAGCTAATAATGGGACACTAAAAGATCATGGGCCAACTTTGCCCTCGGGACCCGTGCCAGCCCGATCTTGTGAGCACGGGCTCCGTCTCGTTGTAACGAACGCGCTGAAACTTACGGCGTCATCATTGGACCCCCGGATTTCAAGAACGGGTCGAAATAATGTTCAAATTGTTGTAATTATGCAAATATTAAATGTTTTATGGACTAACTTGCAAATGTAACCCCCGGACTGTCTTTAGACAGTAAGTATACACGTATTGGACATTTTATTAGAGTTCCGTAGGGTCTCGTTGATCGGGAACAGGATTTCCGTTCGATAAATCGACGGTTTTATCCCGTATAAGCATTCTGCTATAGTATTGTCGTCGGGATGGGAATGTGTGTGTCTATTACTGATTGTAGCTTCTTATTCAGGACCCAGTTGTTCAGCACCAGCCTCCCAGTAGCTGTGCGGGAGTTCGATAATCTGCCGTCATTCTGGTGGGTTATCTTCGAACCGGGCCTCAGCTTTTTGGCCCTCTGGTTGCTTTAGTCCAGTCGGACCCCTGTTATTGATATGCCCTGCTGATTGTATCCATATGATCTATTTGACATATCCTGATCATTCTGATTGACATTGACCTCACTAGACCTGTTCATGATTAGCCTGGATTATTATGCTCTCATGCTCTATGATTATTCTTGATAGATTCTGATCTACTTGAGACACATCATATGTACCTACTTATCATCTTTTATGTTCCTGTACATAGATTTGCATGATTCGATGATACCTGCTGATCCCTGTCACTTGAGATGTTACTCGATATATTGTCGATATGCATGATTGATTGATTCTGATTGATAGATATAGACTGATGACTCCCTGTTGGGATCTCGGCATGTTGCCGACTACCCGGTCACTAGACCGTGAGAGTTATCATTATGACTTGCCATGCACTGCTGTACTTCACGAACAATGCCGGGGTAGCTCCCCGTGGAGATTGTTCTTTACCGGTAAAGTGGTCTAGAGGAAGGACCCGTGAGCCCCAGATAGCACTTATGGGTGCGGGGTTATATCAGTGGGATAGGTGCAGATAGTGGTATGAGCCTGAGGTCCCCGTGACCAATAGTGGCATTGGTTGGATGCTTGATATTCTTGTGATTGATGCATAGATTCTATATTTTCATGTTCTAGCATACTTTTCAGTTACCTTTTATTTCCAGCATGTATGATCTACAGTTTTATGATTGATTTTCAGTATACTTACCTGCAGTTCTTATTCTGATTAGTAGTAGACCTCTATGCTTTCCAGCTTTTCCTATTGACTCTTACTATCCGCAGATTTTAGTACCCAGTAGGTACGATTAGCTGATCCTCGGCTCGTCGTGCCCACTGGGATACATGTACAGTGTATCTCACACCCCCTGGGTGACCATTTTCCAGGTCCGTCGGGTGGGGAGATAGCGGGACGATCCAGTGAGCCTGTCACGATAGAGCTGTCCCCATGATTCTAGACGGAGATGATTGAGATCCTTGATGATTTATGCAGACTTTTATTTTCCGCATTTCATTCCAGTTCTATTTGATTTAGACATTTAAAATATTGATGTAATAACCGATTTTGAATTATTCCTGCTGACTAGATTAGTAGTTGTACTGAGATATCTGTTGCTGATTACTAGCCAAGCCGTGCATATATAGGGGAGTCTCTGTTCTTGGGATAGAGGGTCTCCTATATGTGTGGCGGTCTATTGCGCCCAGTTTGCGAACTCTGATTTAAAAAAAAAAAAAAAAATTTAGACCCCACCTTGGTAGGAGTTTAGTGGAGTCTTAGTTACTCCTATGAGTCATGACCATGAGATGGTAGAGACAGTTGATATAGGTTTATAGTATCGGCATAGAGATTTGTGTCATGAGGTATGAGTTATACCTTATGTTGGATTCCGGTGAGAGTCGTGTCCCCAACTTGAGGTTGGCGACAGATTTTGGTATTTCACTTTTCTTTTGATAAGCACGTTGGCTGCAGACAACGTACTGTCGAAAGAGCTGAGGAAATACCCCACCCTGTAAAGGGGAATATCATGATTGGGTCTATTTGTCTGCTTACTTAAATTTAGTTTCCAAGGTTGTCTTTGGACAACGATGTTGTAGTTTCAGTATTGATGTTCCAGACCATATTGGACCTTAGGTAGGTCTCAGATAGTCGTGTACACAGTGGACAAATTATATTTGTCATTAATGTAGACATTCGTTCTAGCTTGCGGCCACTAGCCACGTTGATCTCGCCAAATCTTGCAACTGATTCGATAATAGAAATAAGTGGTAGTACAAATGAACAGTAAATGAACCAGAATTTTTAGCAGTTTGGATGAAACAGAATTGTGAACCCTAGTGTTATCGCAAACCACACAGTACAAGGTGCATTGACATTAGGGACCGTGTATGTTCGGTCAACGAACAAGTTATCGGGCCAATGTGGTAGCGGATGCTTTGAGCCGAAAGCACGTGTCCCCAGAGCTGCTAATGATCACTGATCAGGATCGCTTGATTTCCGAGTTCCAGCGTCTAGACTTGGAGATCGTTCCTTCGGGGTCTACCGCTCGACTTTTAGCGATGGTAGTGCAGTCTACCCTGCTTGATCGCATAAAGGAGGGACAGCAGTCGGACCCCTCCTCCCAAAAGATTCGTGAACTGATACCACTGGGACAGACTGACGAATCACCAGCTGCACGCCGATGGCTCTATCCGATTCAGGGGCCGTTGGTGTGTTCCAGATAACGGTAAATTAAGGACATCCTTACTGAGACACCACTGAAAACCCTGGATCGAGATGAGAAGAAGCTGAGGAACAGATCGATCCCCTACGACAAAGTACAATGGGAGAACCATGAGGAGCGTGAAGCCACGTGGGAACGCGAATCAACCATGATGGAGCGTTATCCCTATTTATTTGGTTCTTAGTTGTATTAAGTTTCAGGGACGAAACTTCCTTTTTGGTGGGAGAGATGTAAGAATTTGAATTTTTGGAATTTAATAAAAAGGAAAAGAATAAAAGTCTGGGTGATTTTGAATCATGAATGGCAAGAGTAGCCTCAGTGCCCCTTTTCTGCAGTGTAAATTGCACATTTAATGGGCCAGAAATATCGCTTTTCAATCCGAGACTGATCTCGAAGATCCGAGACCACGAGTGCGACCGTCACGACGAACTAAACGAAAACCATATTAAGCTTGTTCAGATCTGACGGTCGGATCTTCCAGAAATCAGCGATGAAGCGGGCGGGACCCGCGACTTAAGTTAGTAGTGCGGAACAGTAAATGAACAGTAACCCTGTTTCGAATCCCCTAAGTGCTAATGTTGGGCCAATTCGCCATCCAGAAGCCGATCATAGCACTTCAAATAGTGGATTTGAACGGTTTCGTCGTTCTGGACACAATGGCGCTGACGGAATTTCCGTTTGACGACTCTAGGGTCTCGAAAAGCGCAAAAAACAGTATTTGGAACAGTATTTTATGGACCGAGAATTTATCCGGGCAGTTTCTCGAAAAACAGAAATCGCTACCTGATAGGATTCGTCGAGCCGGATGTCGTGGCGAAGTCCGTTTCTCGATCTGACAACCGGAATGCCTCGAAAAGCATGAAACACGACGAAAAATGCGATTTTTGCACAATGATCCCTACAAAAATCTGCCTCGATTAACGTGCCACTCATTGAAGAAGGACCTAGATGTGAATAAAAGATATTGTGAGGGACTGGGTCGAAAATGAAATGGCCTTGAGGGACTAAACCGCAACTTTGCCCTAAGCACTATTCAAAATTCGAATTCAAGTGCATACCCCTTTAAATCTGTCACCCGAGGCCCTCAGCCTCTAGCATCCAACGACCCCTCCTCTCTGCCGCTTTCCCAGGACCTCCCCGCACCGGCCGCCGCCTCGCCGGTCGCCGGAGAAGAAGGATCAAGCCATTATCTTGACCTCGGGTCTGAGTGTGGGTGATTCTTGGAGAAGGCCTGGGCGATCAAGACTTGAACCTGTGGACTCCTCTGGGTGGCCGCGTCCAAGCTGAGGTGACTCCGGCCCCAGCCGCCGCCGTGCGGCGCTGCGGGGAGACTCCATCTTCAACCATTATTCCGGTGAGGTAGGTTATTGCAACTCTTTGCATTTTGTTGGGCCATGGACCCTAGCATCATGATCTTAACACCGAGGGGACCTTCAAGTTGCAGCCCGAGCCACGGCCGCCGCCCCGATCGCCGGCGGGGGGCCAACTGTAGCCGAAATTATCACTTTGGCCGATCGCGGGCGCCGCCGTGATCCGGCCGTCCAACCAGCGATCAGCACCGTTGAGATCGACTCTAGCACCGACTTTAGCATCACCACGAAGTTGGAGGGACATCGGTGGAGGATCGGGCTTGATCGGCCGTGCCCTAGTTCGGGCTTTCTTCAACCTCGGCCGACCACGGTCGTCCGGCGCCGCCGCTGCCTCCCACCGCCGGCCAACTCCACCAGAAGACTCCTGGCACCGGGGGGACCCTTGTAGTCCAAGCTGCACCGGCCCGGAGCTCGTCGACCGGAAAACGCCATTAACGGCCAACGAAGCTTCCCCGAGCTCCGCCGCCGCGCCCTCGCCGTCGCCTCCGGACATCGGGAAACCGCCCAGGTGATCTCCTCTGGTCCATAGGAACTCTCCCATCCGGTTGCATGCGGGGTTTAACGTTGGGATTGTTGCTTGTAGGGTTGCACCCGAGATTGGCCTCGACTTGACCGCCGGCGATCCCCGCCGCTCCGAGGCTCCGGCAACCTTACAGGTAGGACCTAAACCCTAATTAAAGTGTCCCCCTCTTTTTTTTTTTGGGCCAGAGAGGTCCCATCGCATGCTTCCAGTCCTCCAACCCGAGCCACCCACTTCGGGCTTGTCTCCGGCCGCCGCCGCCTCCGGCCGCCGGGGCTCGACCCAGCCTGGCCCAACTGTCTTCTGGGAGGATGATGTGACCCATGCTCTCCTTGGCTGCAGGTCCGAAACTGGTTTGCCCAAGACTTAGCCAAACCGAGCCCTTGCCTATTGGTGGTGTTGCTCCGGCCACTGTTCCGGCCAGTTTCCGACGCCCCTGAGGTGAGCCCCACTGCCTTCAGACCTTGCTCAGTACCATGCTTCAGTTACCTTCTGTTCTGGTCACATGAATCTTAAGATATTACATAGCTAATAATGGGACACTAAAAGATCATGGGCCAACTTTGCCCTCGGGACCCGTGCCAGCCCGATCTTGTGAGCACGGGCTCCGTCTCGTTGTAACGAACGCGCTGAAACTTACGGCGTCATCGTTGGACCCCCGGATTGCAAGAACGGGTCGAAATAATGTTCAAATAGTTATAATTATGCAAATATTAAATGTTTTATGGACTAACTTGCAAATGTAACCCCCAGACTGTCTTTAGACAGTAAGTATACACGTATTGGACATTTTATTAGAGTTCCGTAGGGTCTCGTTGATCGGGAACAGGATTTCCGTTCGATAAATCGACGGTTTTATCCCGTATAAGCATTCTGCTATAGTATTGTCGTCGGGATGGGAATGTGTGTGTCTATTACTGATTGTAGCTTCTTATTCAGGAACCAGTTGTTCAGCACCAGCCTCCCAGTAGCTGTGCGGGAGTTCGAGGATCTGCCGTCATTCAGGTGGGTTATCTTCGAACCGGGCCTCAACTTTTTGGCCCTCTGGTTGCTTTAGTCCAGTCGGACCCCTGTTATTGATATGCCCTGCTGATTGTATCCATATGATCTATTTGACATATCCTGATCATTCTGATTGACATTGACCTCACTAGACCTGTTCATGATTAGCCTGGATTATTATGCTCTCATGCTCTATGATTATTCTTGATAGATTCTGATCTACTTGAGACACATCATATGTACCTACTTATCATCTTTTATGTTCCTGTACATAGATTTGCATGATTCGATGATACCTGCTGATCCCTGTCACTTGAGATGTTAATCAATATATTGTCGATATGCATGATTGATTGATTCTGATTGATAGATATAGACTGATGACTCCCTGTTGGGATCTCGGCATGTTGCCGACTACCCGGTCACTAGACCGTGAGAGTTATCATTATGACTTGCCATGCACTGCTGTACTTCACGAACATGGCCGGGGTAGCTCACCGTGGAGATTGTTCTTTACCGGTAAAGTGGTCTAGAGGAAGGACCCGTGAGCCCCAGATAGCACTAATGGGTGCGGGGTTATATCAGTGGGATAGGTGCAGATAGTGGTATGAGCCTGAGGTCCCCGTGACCAATAGTGGCATTGGTTGGGTGCTTGATATTCTTGTGATTGATGCATAGATTCTATATTTCCATGTTCTAGCATACTTTTCAGTTACCTTTTATTTCCAGCATGTATGATCTACAGTTTTATGATTGATTTTCAGTATACTTACCTGCAGTTCTTATTCTGATTAGTAGTAGACCTCTATGCTTTCCAGCTTTTCCTATTGCCTCTTACTATCCGCAGATTTTAGTACCCAGTAGGTACGATTAGCTGATCCTCGGCTCGTCGTGCCCACTGGGATACATGTACAATGTATCTCACACCCCCTGGGTGACCATTTTCCAGGTCCGTCGGGTGGGGAGATAGCGGGACGATCCAGTGAGCCTGTCACGATAGAGCTGTCCCCATGATTCTAGACAGAGATGATTGAGATCCTTGATGATTTATGCAGACTTTTATTTTCCGTATTTCATTCCAGTTCTATTTGATTTAGACATTTAAAATATTGATGTAATAACCGATTTTGAATTATTCCTGCTGACTAGATTAGTAGTTGTACTGAGATATCTGTTGCTGATTACTAACCTAGCCGTGCATATATAGGGGAGTCTCTGTTCTTGGGATAGAGGGTCTCCTATATGTGTGGCGGTCTGTTGCGCCCAGTTTGCGAACTCTGATTTCAAAAAAAAAAAAAAAAATTTTTAGACCGGATTTTTAAAACTCGGGGCGCGACAGATTAGATGGTATCAGAGAAATAGGTACACGGTACCTAGGAAAATTGATTAGGAACTGGTTAGGATGAACCCTAGGATGACTTATGACGTGAGAGTGCGGGTATTTGTCTAGGGTTAGGAGCTCAGGTGTATTTTCACACCATGAGTCGTTTCCAAATTTTGTCATTGTGACTACGAGCGGTGTTCGCACGCGCTCTGGGCTTAGTGGTCATAGTGGGTGCAGTGTTAGCTGCGGTTGTGGCACGAGCCATGGGTTTGATATATCAGTGGAGCCTTAGAGCTCGGTTTGTTGGCAGCGGTTAGAGAATCAGCTCACCGTTTTGCTGGGATAGTCCAGCAGATGGCTCAGCATTAGATAGTTGCTATGGTTGCACTGGCCCCACCACTAGTCCAGGTAGTTGGAGAAGTTAGTGGTTCTCCAGTTGTCGTCGCGTCATTGGATACAGTACTTTGGTCGCAGCCGTGGTTATCAAAACTATGTTGTGGCTGCTATTACTGGAGATTCCCCGATTATAGCTATTGGGATGCTTATGAGGTTAGCAATCTTGTTGCTTTGGATGGAAGGATTCTGACGACACTCAGCAAATACTAGACCTTATTGAATCGTGTCCCAACCCTGATCAGTGTAAAATAAATTGGGATTCACGATTACTTTAATAGAGATGGTGGTAATGGGGAGTGCTTTGGCGCAGACATGGTTGATGGACAGGCTAAATCCGGTGATCTATGGGCCCGATTGAAACCCTAGGTTGAATTAGATTCAGATTCAGACCCCACCTTGGTACGAGTTTAGTGGAGTCTTAGTTACTCCTATGAGTCATGACCATGAGATGGTAGAGACAGTTGATATAGGTTTATAGTATCGGCATAGAGATTTGTGTCATGAGGTATGAGTTATACCTTATGTTGGATTCCGGTGAGAGTCGTGTCCCCAACTTGAGGTTGGCGACAGATTTTGGTATTTCACTTTTCTTTTGATAAGCACGTTGGCTGCAGACAACGTACTGTCGAAAGAGCTGAGGAAATACCCCACCCTGTAAAGGGGAATATCATGATTGGGTCTATTTGTCTGCTTACTTAAATTTAGTTTCCAAGGTTGTCTTTGGACAACGATGTTGTAGTTTCAGTATTGATGTTCCAGACCATATTGGACCTTAGGTAGGTCTCAGATAGTCGTGTACACAGTGGACAAATTATATTTGTCATTAATGTAGACATTCGTTCTAGCTTGCGGCCACTAGCCACGTTGATCTCGCCAAATCTTGCAACTGATTCGATAATAGAAATAAGTGGTAGTACAAATGAACAGTAAATGAACCAGAATTTTTAGCAGTTTGGATGAAACAGAATTGTGAACCCTAGTGTTATCGCAAACCACACAGTACAAGGTGCATTGACATTAGGGACCGTGTATGTTCGGTCAACGAACAAGTTATCGGGCCAATGTGGTAGCGGATGCTTTGAGCCGAAAGCACGTGTCCCCAGAGCTGCTAATGATCACTGATCAGGATCGCTTGATTTCCGAGTTCCAGCGTCTAGACTTGGAGATCGTTCCTTCGGGGTCTACCGCTCGACTTTTAGCGATGGTAGTGCAGTCTACCCTGCTTGATCGCATAAAGGAGGGACAGCAGTCGGACCCCTCCTCCCAAAAGATTCGTGAACTGATACCACTGGGACAGACTGACGAATCACCAGCTGCACGCCGATGGCTCTATCCGATTCAGGGGCCGTTGGTGTGTTCCAGATAACGGTAAATTAAGGACATCCTTACTGAGACACCACTGAAAACCCTGGATCGAGATGAGAAGAAGCTGAGGAACAGATCGATCCCCTACGACAAAGTACAATGGGAGAACCATGAGGAGCGTGAAGCCACGTGGGAACGCAAATCAACCATGATGGAGCGTTATCCCTATTTATTTGGTTCTTAGTTGTATTAAGTTTCAGGGACGAAACTTCCTTTTTGGTGGGAGAGATGTAAGAATTTGAATTTTTGGAATTTAATAAAAAAGGAAAAGAATAAAAGTCTGTGTGATTTTGAATCATGAATGGCAAGAGTAGCCTCAGTGCCCCTTTTCTGCAGTGTAAATTGCACATTTAATGGGCCAGAAATATCGCTTTTCAATCCGAGCCTGATCTCAAAGATCCGAGACCACGAGTGCGACCGTCACGACGAACTGAGCGAAAACCATATTAAGCTTGTTCAGATCTGACGGTCGGATCTTCCAGAAATCAGCGATGAAGCGGGCGGGACCCGCGACTTAAGTTAGGTAGTGCGGAACAGTAAATGAACAGTAACCCTGTTTCGAATCCCCTAAGTGCTAATGTTGGGCCAATTCGCCATCCAGAAGCCGATCATAGCACTTCAAATAGTGGATTTGAACGGTTTCGTCGTTCTGGACACAATGGCGCTGACGGAATTTCCGTTTGACGACTCTAGGGTCTCGAAAAGCGCAAAAAACAGTATTTGGAACAGTATTTTATGGACCGAGAATTTATCCGGGCAGTTTCTCGAAAAACAGAAATCGCTACCTGATAGGATTCGTCGAGCCGGATGTCGTGGCGAAGTCCGTTTCTCGATCTGACAACCGGAACGCCTCGAAAAGCATGAAACACGGCGAAAAATGCGATTTTTGCACAATGATCCCTACAAAAATCTGCCTCGATTAACGTGCCACTCATTGAAGAAGGACCTAGATGTGAATAAAAGATATTGTGAGGGACTGGGTCGAAAATGAAATGGCCTTGAGGGACTAAACCGCAACTTTGCCCTAAGCACTATTCAAAATTCGAATTCAAGTGCATACCCCTTTAAATCTGTCACCCGAGGCCCTCAGCCTCTAGCATCCAACGACCCCTCCTCTCTGCCGCTTTCCCAGGACCTCCCCGCACCGGCCGCCGCCTCGCCGGTCGCCGGAGAAGAAGGATCAAGCCATTATCTTGACCTCGGGTCTGAGTGTGGGTGATTCTTGGAGAAGGCCTGGGCGATCAAGACTTGAACCTGTGGACTCCTCTGGGTGGCCGCGTCCAAGCTGAGGTGACTCCGGCCCCAGCCGCCGCCGTGCGCCGCTGCGGGGAGACTCCATCTTCAACCATTATTCCGGTGAGGTAGGTTATTGCAACTCTTTGCATTTTGTTGGGCCATGGACCCTAGCATCATGATCTTAACACCGAGGGGACCTTCAAGTTGCAGCCCGAGCCACGGCCGCCGCCCCGATCGCCGGCGGGGGGCCAACTGTAGCCGAAATTATCACTTTGGCCGATCGCGGGCGCCGCCGTGATCCGGCCGTCCTACCAGCGATCAGCACCGTTGAGATCGACTCTAGCACCGACTTTAGCATCACCACGAAGTTGGAGGGACATCGGTGGAGGATCGGGCTTGATCGGCCGTGCCCTAGTTCGGGCTTTCTTCAACCTCGGCCGACCACGGTCGTCCGGCGCCGCCGCTGCCTCCCACCGCCGGCCAACTCCACCAGAAGACTCCTGGCACCGGGGGGACCCTTGTAGTCCAAGCTGCACCGGCCCGGAGCTCGTCGACCGGAAAACGCCATTAACGGCCAACGAAGCTTCCCCGAGCTCCGCCGCCGCGCCCTCGCCGTCGCCTCCGGACATCGGGAAACCGCCCAGGTGATCTCCTCTGGTCCATAGGAACTCTCCCATCCGGTTGCATGCGGGGTTTAACGTTGGGATTGTTGCTTGTAGGGTTGCACCCGAGATTGGCCTCGACTTGACCGCCGGCGATCCCCGCCGCTCCGAGGCTCCGGCAACCTTACAGGTAGGACCTAAACCCTAATTAAAGTGTCCCCCTCTTTTTTTTTTTGGGCCAGAGAGGTCCCATCGCATGCTTCCAGTCCTCCAACCCGAGCCACCCACTTCGGGCTTGTCTCCGGCCGCCGCCGCCTCCGGCCGCCGGGGCTCGACCCAGCCTGGCCCAACTGTCTTCTGGGAGGATGATGTGACCCATGCTCTCCTTGGCTGCAGGTCCGAAACTGGTTTGCCCAAGACTTAGCCAAACCGAGCCCTTGCCTATTGGTGGTGTTGCTCCGGCCACTGTTCCGGCCAGTTTCCGACGCCCCTGAGGTGAGCCCCACTGCCTTCAGACCTTGCTCAGTACCATGCTTCAGTTACCTTCTGTTCTGGTCACATGAATCTTAAGATATTACATAGCTAATAATGGGACACTAAAAGATCATGGGCCAACTTTGCCCTCGGGACCCGTGCCAGCCCGATCTTGTGAGCACGGGCTCCGTCTCGTTGTAACGAACGCGCTGAAACTTACGGCGTCATCGTTGGACCCCCGGATTGCAAGAACGGGTCGAAATAATGTTCAAATAGTTATAATTATGCAAATATTAAATGTTTTATGGACTAACTTGCAAATGTAACCCCCAGACTGTCTTTAGACAGTAAGTATACACGTATTGGACATTTTATTAGAGTTCCGTAGGGTCTCGTTGATCGGGAACAGGATTTCCGTTCGATAAATCGACGGTTTTATCCCGTATAAGCATTCTGCTATAGTATTGTCGTCGGGATGGGAATGTGTGTGTCTATTACTGATTGTAGCTTCTTATTCAGGAACCAGTTGTTCAGCACCAGCCTCCCAGTAGCTGTGCGGGAGTTCGAGGATCTGCCGTCATTCAGGTGGGTTATCTTCGAACCGGGCCTCAGCTTTTTGGCCCTCTGGTTGCTTTAGTCCAGTCGGACCCCTGTTATTGATATGCCCTGCTGATTGTATCCATATGATCTATTTGACATATCCTGATCATTCTGATTGACATTGACCTCACTAGACCTGTTCATGATTAGCCTGGATTATTATGCTCTCATGCTCTATGATTATTCTTGATAGATTCTGATCTACTTGAGACACATCATATGTACCTACTTATCATCTTTTATGTTCCTGTACATAGATTTGCATGATTCGATGATACCTGCTGATCCCTGTCACTTGAGATGTTAATCAATATATTGTCGATATGCATGATTGATTGATTCTGATTGATAGATATAGACTGATGACTCCCTGTTGGGATCTCGGCATGTTGCCGACTACCCGGTCACTAGACCGTGAGAGTTATCATTATGACTTGCCATGCACTGCTGTACTTCACGAACATGGCCGGGGTAGCTCACCGTGGAGATTGTTCTTTACCGGTAAAGTGGTCTAGAGGAAGGACCCGTGAGCCCCAGATAGCACTAATGGGTGCGGGGTTATATCAGTGGGATAGGTGCAGATAGTGGTATGAGCCTGAGGTCCCCGTGACCAATAGTGGCATTGGTTGGGTGCTTGATATTCTTGTGATTGATGCATAGATTCTATATTTCCATGTTCTAGCATACTTTTCAGTTACCTTTTATTTCCAGCATGTATGATCTACAGTTTTATGATTGATTTTCAGTATACTTACCTGCAGTTCTTATTCTGATTAGTAGTAGACCTCTATGCTTTCCAGCTTTTCCTATTGACTCTTACTATCCGCAGATTTTAGTACCCAGTAGGTACGATTAGCTGATCCTCGGCTCGTCGTGCCCACTGGGATACATGTACAGTGTATCTCACACCCCCTGGGTGACCATTTTCCAGGTCCGTCGGGTGGGGAGATAGCGGGACGATCCAGTGAGCCTGTCACGATAGAGCTGTCCCCATGATTCTAGACAGAGATGATTGAGATCCTTGATGATTTATGCAGACTTTTATTTTCCGTATTTCATTCCAGTTCTATTTGATTTAGACATTTAAAATATTGATGTAATAACCGATTTTGAATTATTCCTGCTGACTAGATTAGTAGTTGTACTGAGATATCTGTTGCTGATTACTAACCTAGCCGTGCATATATAGGGGAGTCTCTGTTCTTGGGATAGAGGGTCTCCTATATGTGTGGCGGTCTGTTGCGCCCAGTTTGCGAACTCTGATTTCAAAAAAAAAAAAAAATTTTTAGACCGGATTTTTAAAACTCGGGGCGCGATAGATTAGATGGTATCAGAGAAATAGGTACACGGTACCTAGGAAAATTGATTAGGAACTGGTTAGGATGAACCCTAGGATGACTTATGACGTGAGAGTGCGGGTATTTGTCTAGGGTTAGGAGCTCAGGTGTATTTTCACACCATGAGTCGTTTCCAAATTTTGTCATTGTGACTACGAGCGGTGTTCGCACGCGCTCTGGGCTTAGTGGTCATAGTGGGTGCAGTGTTAGCTGCGGTTGTGGCACGAGCCATGGGTTTGATATATCAGTGGAGCCTTAGAGCTCGGTTTGTTGGCAGCGGTTAGAGAATCAGCTCACCGTTTTGCTGGGATAGTCCAGCAGATGGCTCAGCATTAGATAGTTGCTATGGTTGCACTGGCCCCACCACTAGTCCAGGTAGTTGGAGAAGTTAGTGGTTCTCCAGTTGTCGTCGCGTCATTGGATACAGTACTTTGGTCGCAGCCGTGGTTATCAAAACTATGTTGTGGCTGCTATTACTGGAGATTCCCCGATTATAGCTATTGGGATGCTTATGAGGTTAGCAATCTTGTTGCTTTGGATGGAAGGATTCTGACGACACTCAGCAAATACTAGACCTTATTGAATCGTGTCCCAACCCTGATCAGTGTAAAATAAATTGGGATTCACGATTACTTTAATAGAGATGGTGGTAATGGGGAGTGCTTTGGCGCAGACATGGTTGATGGACAGGCTAAATCCGGTGATCTATGGGCCCGATTGAAACCCTAGGTTGAATTAGATTCAGATTCAGACCCCACCTTGGTACGAGTTTAGTGGAGTCTTAGTTACTCCTATGAGTCATGACCATGAGATGGTAGAGACAGTTGATATAGGTTTATAGTATCGGCATAGAGATTTGTGTCATGAGGTATGAGTTATACCTTATGTTGGATTCCGGTGAGAGTCGTGTCCCCAACTTGAGGTTGGCGACAGATTTTGGTATTTCACTTTTCTTTTGATAAGCACGTTGGCTGCAGACAACGTACTGTCGAAAGAGCTGAGGAAATACCCCACCCTGTAAAGGGGAATATCATGATTGGGTCTATTTGTCTGCTTACTTAAATTTAGTTTCCAAGGTTGTCTTTGGACAACGATGTTGTAGTTTCAGTATTGATGTTCCAGACCATATTGGACCTTAGGTAGGTCTCAGATAGTCGTGTACACAGTGGACAAATTATATTTGTCATTAATGTAGACATTCGTTCTAGCTTGCGGCCACTAGCCACGTTGATCTCGCCAAATCTTGCAACTGATTCGATAATAGAAATAAGTGGTAGTACAAATGAACAGTAAATGAACCAGAATTTTTAGCAGTTTGGATGAAACAGAATTGTGAACCCTAGTGTTATCGCAAACCACACAGTACAAGGTGCATTGACATTAGGGACCGTGTATGTTCGGTCAACGAACAAGTTATCGGGCCAATGTGGTAGCGGATGCTTTGAGCCGAAAGCACGTGTCCCCAGAGCTGCTAATGATCACTGATCAGGATCGCTTGATTTCCGAGTTCCAGCGTCTAGACTTGGAGATCGTTCCTTCGGGGTCTACCGCTCGACTTTTAGCGATGGTAGTGCAGTCTACCCTGCTTGATCGCATAAAGGAGGGACAGCAGTCGGACCCCTCCTCCCATAAGATTCGTGAACTGATACCACTGGGACAGACTGACGAATCACCAGCTGCACGCCGATGGCTCTATCCGATTCAGGGGCCGTTGGTGTGTTCCAGATAACGGTAAATTAAGGACATCCTTACTGAGACACCACTGAAAACCCTGGATCGAGATGAGAAGAAGCTGAGGAACAGATCGATCCCCTACGACAAAGTACAATGGGAGAACCATGAGGAGCGTGAAGCCACGTGGGAACGCGAATCAACCATGATGGAGCGTTATCCCCATTTATTTGGTTCTTAGTTGTATTAAGTTTCAGGGACGAAACTTCCTTTTTGGTGGGAGAGATGTAAGAATTTGAATTTTTGGAATTTAATAAAAAAGGAAAAGAATAAAAGTCTGTGTGATTTTGAATCATGAATGGCAAGAGTAGCCTCAGTGCCCCTTTTCTGCAGTGTAAATTGCACAGTTAATGGACCAGAAATATCGCTTTTCAATCCGAGCCTGATCTCAAAGATCCGAGACCACGAGTGCGACCGTCACGACGAACTGAGCGAAAACCATATTAAGCTTGTTCAGATCTGACGGTCGGATCTTCCGGAAATCAGCGATGAAGCGGGCGGGACCCGCGACTTAAGTTGCGCAGTGCGGAACAGTAAATGAACAGTAACCCTGTTTCGAATCCCCTAAGTGCTAATGTTGGGCCAATTCGCCATCCAGAAGCTGATCATAGCACTTCAAATAGTGGATTTGAACGGTTTCGTCGTTCTGGACACAATGGCGCTGACGGAATTTCCGTTTGACGACTCTAGGGTCTCGAAAAGCGCAAAAAATAGTATTTGGAACAGTATTTTATGGACCGAGAATTTATCCGGGCAGTTTCTCGAAAAACAAAAATCGCTACCTAATAGGATTCGTCGACCCGGACGTCGTGGCAAAGTCCGTTTCTCGATCTGACAATCGGAACACCTCGAAAAGCGTGAAACACGGCAAAAAATGCGATTTTTGCATAATGATCCCTACAAAAATCTGCCTCGATTAACGTGCCACTCATTGAAGAAGGACCTAGATGTGAATAAAAGATATTGTGAGGGACTGGGTCGGAAATGAAATGGCCTTGAGGGACTAAACCGCAACTTTGCCCTAAGCACTATTCAAAATTCGAATTCAAGTGCATACCCCTTTAAATCTGTCACCCGAGCCCCTCAGCCTCTAGCATCCAACGACCCCTCCTCTCTGCCGCTTTCCCTGGACCTCCCCGCACCGGCCGCCGCCTCGCCGGTCGCCGGAGAAGAAGGATCAAGCCATTATCTTGACCTCGGGTCTGAGTGTGGGTGATTCTTGGAGAAGGCCTGGGCGATCAAGACTTGAACCTGTGGACTCCTCTGGGTGGCCGCGTCCAAGCTGAGGTGACTCCGGCCCCAGCCGCCGCCGTGCGCCGCCGCGGGGAGACTCCATCTTCAACCATTATTCCGGTGAGGTAGGTTATTGCAACTCTTTGCATTTTGTTGGGCCATGGACCCTAGCATCATGATCTTAACACCGAGGGGACCTTCAAGTTGCAGCCCGAGCCACGGCCGCCGCCCCGATCGCCGGCGGGGGGCCAACTGTAGCCGAAATTATCACTTTGGTCGATCGCGGGCGCCGCCGTGATCCGGCCATCCAACCAGCGATCAGCACCGTTGAGATCGACTCTAGCACCGACTTTAGCATCACCACGAAGTTGGAGGGACATCGGTGGCGGATCGGGCTTGATCGGCCGTGCCCTAGTTCGGGCTTTCTTCAACCTCGGCCGACCACGGTCGTCCGGCGCCGCCGCTGCCTCCCACCGCCGGCCAACTCCACCAGAAGACTCCTGGCACCGGGGGGATCCTTTTGGTCCAAGCTGCACCGGCCCGGAGCTCGCCGACCGGAAAACGCCATTAACGGCCAACGAAGCTTCCCCGAGCTCCGCCGCCGCGCCCTCGCCGTCGCCTCCGGACATCGGGAAACCGCCCAGGTGATCTCCTCTGGTCCATAGGAACTCTCCCATCCGGTTGCATGCGGGGTTTAACGTTGGGATTGTTGCTTGTAGGGTTGCACCCGAGATTGGCCTCGACTTGACCGCCGGCGATCCCCGCCGCTCCGAGGCTCCGGCAACCTTACAGGTAGGACCTAAACCCTAATTAAAGTGTCCCCCTTATTTTTTTTTTGGGCCAGAGAGGTCCCATCGCATGCTTCCAGTCCTCCAACCCGAGCCACCCACTTCGGGCTTGTCTCCGGCCGCCGCCGCCTCCGGCCGCCGGGGCTCGACCCAGCCTGGCCCAACTGTCTTCTGGGAGGATGATGTGACCCATGCTCTCCTTGGCTGCAGGTCCGAAACTGCTTTGCCCAAGACTTAGCCAAACCGAGCCCTTGCCTCTTGGTGGTGTTGCTCCGGCCACTGTTCCGGCCAGTTTCCGACGCCCCTCAGGTGAGCCCCACTGCCTTCAGACCTTGCTCAGTACCATGCTTCAGTTACCTTCTGTTCTGGTCACATGAATCTTAAGATATTACATAGCTAATAATGGGACACTAAAAGATCATGGGCCAACTTTGCCCTCGGGACCCGTGCCAGCCCGATCTTGTGAGCACGGGCTCCGTCTCGTTGTAACGAACGCGCTGAAACTTACGGCGTCATCGTTGGACCCCCGGATTGCAAGAACGGGTCGAAATAATGTTCAAATAGTTGTAATTATGCAAATATTAAATGTTTTATGGACTAACTTGCAAATGTAACCCCCGGACTGTCTTTAGACAGTAAGTATACACGTATTGGACATTTTATTAGAGTTCCGTAGGGTCTCGTTGATCGGGAACAGGATTTCCGTTCAATAAATCGACGGTTTTATCCCGTATAAGCATTCTGCTATAGTATTGTCGTCGGGATGGGAATGTGTGTGTCTATTACTGATTGTAGCTTCTTATTCAGGACCCAGTTGTTCAGCACCAGCCTCCCAGTAGCTGTGCGGGAGTTCGAGGATCTGCCGTCATTCAGGTGGGTTATCTTCGAACCGGGCCTCAGCTTTTTGGCCCTCTGGTTGCTTTAGTCCAGTCGGACCCTTGTTATCGATATGCCCTGCTGATTGTATCCATATGATCTATTTGACATATCCTGATCATTCTGATTGACATTGACCTCACTAGACCTGTTCATGATTAGCCTGGATTATTATGCTCTCATGCTCTATGATTATTCTTGATAGATTCTGATCTACTTGAGACACATCATATGTACCTACTTATCATCTTTTATGTTCCTGTACATAGATTTGCATGATTCGATGATACCTGCTGATCCCTGTCACTTGAGATGTTACTCGATATATTGTCGATATGCATGATTGATTGATTCTGATTGATAGATATAGACTGATGACTCCCTGTTGGGATCTCGGCATGTTGCTGACTACCCGGTCACTAGACCGTGAGAGTTATCATTATGACTTGCCATGCACTGCTGTACTTCACGAACATGGCCGGGGTAGCTCCCCGTGGAGATTGTTCTTTACCGGTAAAGTGGTCTAGAGGAAGGACCCGTGAGCCCCAGATAGCACTTATGGGTGCGGGGTTATGTCAGTGGGATAGGTGCAGATAGTGGTATGAGCCTGAGGTCCCCGTGACCAATAGTGGCATTGGTTGGGTGCTTGATATTCTTGTGATTGATGCATAGATTCTATATTTCCATGTTCTAGCATACTTTTCAGTTACCTTTTATTTCCAGCATGTATGATCTACAGTTTTATGATTGATTTTCAGTATACTTACCTGTAGTTCTTATTCTGATTAGTAGTAGACCTCTATGCTTTCCAGCTTTTCCTATTGACTCTTACTATCCGCAGATTTTAGTACCCAGTAGGTACGATTAGCTGATCCTCGGCTCGTCGTGCCCACTGGGATACATGTACAGTGTATCTCACACCCCCTGGGTGACCATTTTCCAGGTCCGTCGGGTCGGGAGATAGCGGGACGATCCAGTGAGCCTGTCACGATAGAGCTGTCCCCATGATTCTAGACAGAGATGATTGAGATCCTTGATGATTTATGCAGACTTTTATTTTTCGCATTTCATTCCAGTTCTATTTGATTTAGACATTTAAAATATTGATGTAATAACCGATTTTGAATTATTCCTGCTGACTAGATTAGTAGTTGTACTGAGATATCTGTTGCTGATTACTAGCCTAGCCGTGCATATATAGGGGAGTCTCTGTTCTTGGGATAGAGGGTCTCCTATATGTGTGGCGGTCTGTTGCGCCCAGTTTGCGAACTCTGATTTCAAAAAAAAAAAAAAAATTTTAGACCGAATTTTTAAAACTCGGGGCGCGACACAGGGCACCAGCTAATATGTAATATATTGAATGGCCATCTTGACCGTGGGTACGATCAGTTTCGAATGCTGACCACGACTTTCATCGCACTGCGCGATGAGCTAGTCCGAAAGGGATTGGTACAAAACACACGCCATATGACCATTAAGGAACAGTTGGGAATAATTATGTTTTGCGTTGGACATGGGGTGGCAAATAGGGTAATTGCTAAAATATTTCAACATTCGGGTGAAACTATCAGTCGACATTTCAACAATGTGCTTCGGGCGATTGTGACGTTGAAAGACGATTACATAACACTTCCGCCGAATAATGTTTCGGTGCATGCCCGAATTAGAGATAATGTCAATTTTCATCCATTCAAGGTATGTATGCTTTTATATTAGTTAGTTCACTTATATGTCACCAGTGTACATTATATTAATTGACTTACTATGTTTGATGTTTACTGGCAGAATGCAATTGGTGCGATTGATGGGACACATATTGCTTTGGTTGTCAGCAGGAGCAAGCAACCGAGTTTCCGGAATTGCAAAAGATTTACTTCGCAAAACATGATGGCTGCAGTATCCTTCGACCATAACTTCCTATTTGTCTGCACTGGTTGGGAGGGATCAGCAGCTGACATGAGAGTACTCCGATAGGCATGCGAAAGTGGAGGATTCACTGTGCCTGAAGGTATATGGTACACAAAATTTTCTCTTAGATTACTTTAATGATGGGGTATATAAAAATTAACATTATACATGTTTCGTAAAATCTATAGGCAAATATTATTTGGTAGATTCAGGCTATGCAAATACAGAAAGATTTATTGCACCATATCGGGGGGGCGTTACCATATTAGCCAATTTGAGGGAAACACACGAGGTCGCACTCATCGAAGTCCGCGTGACCTATATAATCATCGACATGCACAATTTAGAAATGTGGTGGAGAAAATATTTGGTATTTTAAAGAAGCGGTTCAAGATCTTGACTGTTGCAACACCGTTTCCATATAAAGTCCAATGTCAGATTGCGATGGCATGTTGCATTATACACAATTTTATTCGACGACACCAAGGTACGGATGCTATCTTTAACGATGTGTTAGAGGAACAACCTACGGATTTAGATGTCGAGGAAACGGTTGATTCTGTTGGTACTACTGAATCACGCAGAGGTGACGCGTTGCGCACAATTATAACATACCAGTTATGGAATAATCGAAGTTAGATATATATGTGATTGCAATGTAAGAAATGTGTATTATATGTGATTGTATGATTACAATGTGGTTGTAAAATAATGTATGAACTGAATTATTTAAAGCACTGAATTATGTGTATTGAACTGAATTATGATTAGAATTGGATTGTATGTAAAGGACTGAATTATGTGTATTGAACTGAATTATGATTAAAATGGGATTGTATGTAAAGGACTTAATTATGTGTGATCTTTATGAACATAATGGACTGAATTGTATGTGATTGAATTTGCTAATTATTATGTTGGTCCTATAATTGGGGCACTTTCCGTTTGTGTAATGTCATTATTTCTCACATTTGTTTGGTTGATTATTAACAATATTGTGTCATGACATACTGCTTCAATTTTATTTCACATTCAGACAGATTTTTATTGGTATATTGACTTGTTTATAATTAGTGCCGAATTTTCATTAAATTTTTTTATTGACTATTTTACCCTTTATGATAAATTTGAAAAATAAAAAAAAATTATGGTATTAATCAACCTTATAATAAATTTAGATTAATATTAAAAAATTAAAAACATATTTAAAATTAAATATTAAATATTTAGAAGTACTTAAGAATGATAGAAAATTTTAAAAGAAAATATTTAAAATTTGCTAATCTAATGGTTAATGGTTTGAAAATTAGAATGAATCAAAAATTTTAAATATTTTTTTTAAAATTTTCTATTATTTTTAAGTACTTTTTGCTCAGCTAGATTTCTCTAGCTGAGCAAAAAGATCTACTATCACAAAAAGTAAAAACTCCAAATAACTAGCAACAAAAGAAAAAAAAGAAATTTTAAAATTTGAACAACTTAAAAGTTTAGGAATATTGCAGTGTTCAAACAAACTTACTTTCATATTTTAGATGGTATACAAATTTGAAAACAACTTAAAAGCTTTTCTTCTCTAGTTATTTTATTTGGCACAATTTCGACCCCCTTCATCAGCCATCTTCTTCCCGAGCTGGGCGGTTACGGAATCCGCCATTGGGCGTACTCCCCTCAGGTTTGAAGGCATTGATTTCTCCTTTTCTAATTGGGTGGAATCCGGGGAGGAGGCCCGTGGGCGTCTTTATCATAAGGCCTGGATCAGACTCATTAACTGGCCCATCCTATGTTGGAACGTGGAGGATGTGAGGGCCGCAGTTAGCGGTTTCGGGGAGCTGTGGGAGTGCGACAATCGTAGTACTGACTTGGAAGACGTCTCAAGCTTTAGGATTCTTATTCGTTGCTCCAATATTGGCTCTTTACCTTTGGCTCTCAACTTGACGGTGGAAGACAGACGATTCCACATCCCCATCGCTATTGATTCGTGGGAAGAAACAAACCCTATTCTTCTGGGGGAAGAACTGGATCATCATCTCGGTCTTGACACCTCGACCGCGCAGGAGGATTTCATCAAGTACTCGGGATTCTCTTCTATCCCTGCGGTGGGCCCGGCTCAGCCTCCTCTTGACCATCTGCAGGATCCTTCAATCGAAGGACCGGGGGGGGCAGGGGGGGATGTCAGCGGCTGTGTTCTTTGGTGGTTTCGGACTCTAGCTTCCCTCCCCTTCAGACATCGGCTGGCCAGTCCCCTACGCTTCCCTGTTCGTCCACGACTTTGTTGCTCGGACCCTCCTCTGGAATGGTCCTTGGTTCCCCAGCTACGGGCTCTAGTCAGCCGGTGCGCGCGGACTGGGGGATTCCCACCTCCAGTGCGGCGGGCACTCTGTCCGGCTGCACTCAGGGGCGGGCGGAGAACCGTGGGAAGGGTCGGCTTTCGGTACCTAGCTTGGATCTTTTCGAGCCCGGCATGATCGGGCAACTCTGGCGAAGCCCCCGGCTGGCTGTCAAACACAAAGGGGCAAGAATTTCCTCTATCTCAAGGGCTCAAGATCTAGTGTGCAAAAAATTAAAGCGGGTGAGCTTCTCTTCGAAGGTCGAGGGCTCGGCTACCTCAGCCTCGAACTTGGAAGAACCTGCTCCTCCACCGGCTCGCACCCCCGCCCTGCCGGTTTTTGTGAGTGGCAATCCGTCTTCTGTTCCTGGCTCGTCTGATGCGCCCGGAGCCTCGATTGTCAGTACTTCTCCCTCTTCCAGATTGGACTTCCGTAACCCTCTCTCGTTGGCGGAAGTTCAACAGATCAAGAAAGCCTGTGGTATTATCTCTGGGGACATCCCTCCTTCCTCTCTGCCGGGGCCTGTTCCTACGGGCGGAGGTCCTGTATGCGAGAGGGTCTTGGCATGAGACTGGTTCTTCATGTCCTTTCCTGGTTTGGGGGGTTTTCTCTTGTCTTTATGGCTAGAAACAGACGCTTCAGATTCTTGTCTTGGAATATTCGTGGCCTCAACGACCCTGCAAAGTGCGCCACGGTTAAGACCTTTATTAAGAACGCGAAGTGCTGTGTGGTCTGCTTGCAAGAAACGAAACTTCGATCCACCTCCCCCTCCAAGTTTCTTACTTTTTGCGGGTTTCATCTCCGCGATTTTCGCACTCTTGATGCCGTCGGGACCAGGGGGGGCCTCCTGACCGCTTGGAACCCTGAGCTTTTCGATTGTGCGCACGATGGGTGGGGGATTTTTCGGTTAACCTTGTCCTGAGAAGAAGGGTGGACGGCTTGCTCTTCACGGTCTCCAACCTTTATGGACCCACCACTGCTGCCTTGAGATCGGCTTTTTTTCTTGAACTTCGGTCCATTGGCTCTCAGTCGGCTGGGTTATGGACGATTCAAGGCGATTTTAATGTCCTTCTTTCTCTTCGTGATAAGAATGGTCCGCCTTCTTACCTGGTCGACATCCTCAACTTCAGAAAAGTGGTGACTGATCTTGGACTCATTGACCTTCCCCTGCGGAACAGAAGTTTCACGTGGTCCAATGGCAGGCGCCTCCCTACTCTCGAACGCCTTGACCGGGTTCTGGTGTCCAAAGACTGGCATCTTTCTTTCCCACGCTCAACTCTCCGCGCCTTACCTCGGCCCAGGTCTGACCACACCCCCCTTCTGCTGACGGCATTCTCCTTTGTGCCGTCCCCCCACCTGTTCAGGTTTGAGTCCTACTGGCTCCAATATCCGGCATTATCCGAGGTGATCTCTACGGCGTGGAATGGTTTATCTAATGGGGGCGATACTGCTAGCAGAATCTCGGCGAAACTCAAGAGCGTCCAGTCTGCTCTCACTTCTTGGAGTGCTGGACTAAAATCTACCATCTCTATCCAGGAGGATCTTTGTCTCAGATGGCTTGAGTGGCTCGATCTGGCGGAAGAGACTAGACCTCTAATCGTCTTGGAACAATCGCTTAGACCCCTTCTCAAAATGAGATACGAAGAATTGTGCTTGCAAGAGGAAATCAAATGGAGGCAGAGATCTAGGGTGCAATGGCTTAGAGCGGGAGACGCCAACACCAAGTTCTTCCACCTTAAAGCTTCTGGTCGTAGGAACAAAAATTTCATTTCCCACCTTGTCGACGGTGCTACCACTTGGTTTTCTCAGGACTCTATCGCTGCCCACTTGCTTGATTTCTTTGTGAAGCAACTTGGGACGGCGTCTGAAAGTAGGCCCTCCCTTAACTTTGACTCCTTGTTCGTTCCCGAAGATTCAGATGCCAATTTTCTGAGCCTTCAGGCTCCTTTCGAGGAGGAAGAAGTCAGAAGCGCCATCTTCTCTTGCGCGCCAGAAAAAGCTCCTGGGCCCGATGGCTTTCCTATGGCGTTTTTCCATCGCTTTTGGCCCGTCCTCAAAGCCGACTTTATGGAGCTCTTCGCCAAATTCCATAATGGGGGCTTGGACCTCCGCGAGCTTAATGCTAGTTGGCTGTGTCTCATTCCGAAGAAGAGCGTGTCTACCTCTGCTAGCGATTTTAGGCCTATTTGCCTTGAGAACAGTATGGTAAAAATTATCTCGAAAGTTTTGGCTGTCAGACTACAGCGACTCTTGGACTCTCTTATCAACCCGTACCAGACGGCTTTTATCAAAGGGAGATCGCTTCTGGACAACTTTTATTGCGCCCATATTTTACTCCATCATCTTCACTCAACTAAGCAAAAAGCGGCGCTCCTTAAGATTGATTTTGAAAGAGCCTTCGATCATGTCAATTGGACTTTCCTGCAGGACCTGCTATCGGCTAGGGGATTCGGGTCCAAGTGGATAGGTTGGATTATGGACCTCTTACTATCCTCCAGTACGGCGGTCTTACTTAACGGCGTTCCGGGCAACTTCTTCCCTTGTAAACGCGGACTACGCCAGGGTGATCCCTTGTCCCCTCTCCTCTTCATTCTCTGCATTGATGTGCTATTCAGAATGTTTCAGGCGGTTTCTTCTACTCTCGATCTCCAGTCGGTCGGCATCGGGAATGTCAGAATCCACACCCTACAATTCGCCGACGATCTCATTATCTTTTTTGATGGTTCCGTTAGAACGGCAGGGGTCATCAATGTTATCCTTGAGGCGTTCACCGAGACCTCAGGCCTCAAAATCAACTACGGCAAAAGTTCCATTTCTTCGGTTAACCTACCGTGCTCCGACTCTGAAGCCCTTGCGTCTTTATTTGGCTGTCAAACTCAAGGTTTCCCCCTTAAATATTTGGGGTTGCCACTTTCACCTAAGGCGTTGCGAAAATCAGATTTTATTCCTATCATAGAGAAAGTGGATAAGCGACTTGCGGGGTGGAAGGGCCACATGATCTCTAGGGGGGGACGTTTGGTGCTTTTAAAGTCGGTCCTCTCCTCCATTCCGACACTCTTTTGCTCGGCTTTCTCTCTTCCTAGTTGGGTTATTAAATCGATCGACAAGATTCGCCGGGACTTCTTCTGGAAGGGGAAAAGATTAAATAGCGGATTCCATTGTCTGGTCAAATGGGAACATCTTTGTCGCCTGACTAAATACGGGGGCTTGGGGATTCGTAATCTACGCCACTCCAATTCCGCTCTTCTTTTGAAAGGTTTATGGTCCTTTCATTCTTCTAAAACGCTCCCTTGGGTGCGGTTGCTGACCTCGAAACACTACTCCCATCGGCCACCCCTATCAACGGAGACGCTGCCGACAGGTTGTTGCCCGATTTGGAAGGGTATGCTTTCAAATGCTCCTTTTCTCATCTCTTCCACCTCTTTTTCTATCGGTAACGGTAAGTCGACGTCGTTCTGGTTTGCTCGTTAGAGCGGGGATTCGTCTTTGTGTTACAGCTTCCCACGTTTGTTTGGATTGACGTCCCTCAAACATTTATCGGTTTACAATTGGCTTCGTCGGTTCGGCTCTCAGACCAACTTGGGTTTCCATGGTTCTCTCAGTCCGGAATCTAGGCGGGAGCTACTTACCTTACAGGCTGCGATTAACAACTTCCGGCTGTCTAACTCCGAAGACTCGATTCTTTGGCGATGGAGCTCTAATGGGATCTTCTCAACCAAGACTGCTTACAATTCCCTTTCTTTTGACGGGGTCAACGACACTAAGATCTTGCATCTGTGGGACACTAAAATACCGCTCAAGACAAAAAATTTCCTTTGGCTAGCTGCTAGATATAGGCTACTCACTGCGGAGCACCTTAAAAAAAGAGGTTGGGCAGGTCCTGCCATCTGCATGAGCTGCCGGGCAGGAGACGATAATTTGGATCATCTCTTCTTCTTTTGCGACTTCGCGAGGACGCTTTGGGGGGAAATACTTCATTCATGGCCTTTCACTTGCTTCAGTTTACTCTCCTACTCGGGGGATTTTGCGAGTAGGTGGAGGGGGGCGAGGAGGACCTTGAAGGGTCGGAACAAAGCACATTTTGATCTCTTATTCGCCGCTACCTGCTGGGAACTTTGGACGGAACGCAACAGGCGTATTTTCAATGATTGCCCCTCTCTGAGTTCCACTTGTGCTTTAAGAATTCAAAACTCATTCAATCTCTGGACCCGTGTCCTTGGGGGTTCACCTGCTGCGCACTGGAGATAATTCACTCCCAAAGCAAGCTCACGGGATTGCTTTGCTTGCCTGCCTGCGGCGCTTCGATCTTCAGAACTCTCCTGGGCATCTTTAATTTTTAATCTTCATCGACTACTGCGCAACATCGAGCGGCTATCGTGCTTCAAGGATGATTCGCCTCTGCACCCTGGGTCTCCGCAAGGACTATGCCGGGTTCTGGTTCGCTCCTCTTGATCTCGACCTTGACAACTGTTGGGAAATTCTAAGAACAGACCTGATTGCTATCCTGCGTTGCTGATAACGAGTGCAGAATTCCATGGTCTGGAAGAAACCAGCAGCTAATGGCTGTGCTGTGCTGCATCTGCATTTGTTCGGAACTCTCTTTTATACCATTCAACGTTGGTTTTCTTGAAGGTTGTAGCCGATGTTGGGGGATATCTACTTCGCGGTTTCTTGTATTTTGATTGGATACTTCCCCTCAACTTCTTTCTCTAATGGGGAACACGAGGAGCCCCTTTAATTGCTGAAATCTTGAAGCGGCCGCATCGCTTGTACACAAAGAATCAAGAGAATGGGCCGTGAGGATCTAATCTCCATTCTCTTGGCAACCTACCTTTGTCCTTGTTTGGTCTGTTCTTTGAGATGGTCCCCTCGCCTCGTTTTGTTGCCTCAGAGAAAACATTGCTATTTTATTTAGTTGGGGACACCTCTAAGGTATGTAAGTGCTCATGTGATATAGTCTGCTTGCCAAAGGTAATGACTGGGAGTTTCCTTTCTTGGCTACTTGCCCTTTTCTCTTGGCTCAACTGCATTGGCCTCGTGACTTACAAATCTCGGCCGTCGCGGGGCTTTAAAATCTCGTATTAGAAGCAGGCGTTTTATATCCACAATTGTATGAATAGCTGTTCGATCAACTCTGGGCATTATTCGATACTTGGTTCTGTCGACACTCTGGATCAAATGTTGTGCTTTTATTATCCCAAAAATTCTGGCATGATGGAGTTGAGTTTAATCTTGGATTAGGAATATACTTTTCTTACTTAATCTGGATTGGAAGATTGATCCACCTTGGGCTTCTATGGACATCCTGGTTGCGTTTGGAAGTTCTTGGTTTTGCACTGTATTGTCTTTTTCTAGCAGTTTTTTGTGTTTTCAGCCTGCCTGCGGCATTAGGCATTTGAAAAAATCTGGGATTCTATATACTGGCCGTCGACTACTGTACAACATCGAGCGTCAATCGCGCAACATGGGCCCTCTCGACCTTGTTAAGATGTTGGGACCTCCTTTGTCCAGCTTTGGTAGCTTGCTTTCCTACTTGGAGGAGATACCTCTACTTCGCCTACTGCTATCTCCATCTCACTCGGTCTTATTTCACGTTGTGTTCGATGTTCGGGGAGATGTTAAATGGCGATTTTAGTTTCTCTGTTTTCTGGGTTTATGTTAATTTCCTCTACTGTATGGTGTAACGACATGGATGTTGTGTTGTCTACTTCCCTTTTGCTGTCGTTGTAGTAGTCATTTCTGTTGTTGGCTCTCTAGTGTTGAGGGCGCCTCATTGCTGTGTGTGGGGTTAAGTACTTCCACAACTTTGGGCCGACCACATCGCTGTATCTTACTCTGTACTCAAATAGGGTTTTACCCTGTTTAATCAAAAATAATAATAATAATAATAACTATAGTTAACAGCAGCAATAGAACTACTACTATTATTATTATAATAACATAGCATGAATTTTTACATATACTATATTAAAATATATTATTTTGTATTATATATATAGAGTCCGGCTACTGTATTTTTATGAGTACGATCGTCTTTGTACTCATAAGTCATTTTTGATAATAGAGCTTCCGAATCAGTAATTTATACCGTTAAGTATAATTTAGAGTATTTAAAAGTTCTAAAAATCAAATTTCATAATTTTTCGAAATCATTTCCCTTCCGATTGAAAGATCTCAAATTTGACAATTTTTAACAACCGGTATATAATACTCACTAGTTTATCGGTGTATAAGAATCAGAATTTACTGAATTTTTGATAGAAAATTTTATTCATTATGTAGATAAAGATCAATAACTTCGATCTTAAATTAAAAAAATCATTCTCTATTTTTAAAGAGGTCGTTCGATTTTGATCGTTCATTTTATGCTTAATTATTTGATAAATTTTATTATAATTTTAAAAATTATAAAATTTATTTTCTAGAAGTTTTAAATACTCTAGATCATCAATTCGGAAGTTCAATTATCAAAAGTAACTTATAAGTACGAAGATCTGATCTCTTCCCCCCCTTTTCTCTCTCTCTCTCTCTCTCTCTCTCTCTATATATATATATATATATATATATAGTCTGACTATTATATTTTTAAAAGTATCAAATAATTTGTGCTTGTAAATTATATATATAGACCAAATTCCGATTCGACCGTCGGATCTTCCAGAAATCAGCGAAGAAGTTGGGCGGGACCCGCGACAAATGTGAACAGTAAATGAACAGTAATGAACAGTAAACCCTAGATTTTAATTTCCCTCGATGCCAACGTTGGCCAATCCACTGTTTGGAATCTGAACATATCGATCCAGGTAGTTGATTTGATCGGTTTCATCGATCCGAACGCAATGGCGCTGACGGAATTTTCGTTTGACGACCCTAGAGTCTCAAAAAGCATGAAAAGCTATAAATTGTACAGTATATTATGGACCAGAAATTTATCCGAACATCTCGTTGAAAAATGAAAATCGCTACCTGATAGGGTTCGTCGAGCCGGACGTCGTGGCGAAGTTCGTTTTTCGATTTGACGACTAAAACGCTTCGAAAAGCGTGAAAACAGTGGAAAACATGATATTTTGCGTGAAAACCCAATATTTTATGCATCGGTTTGCGTGCCACCTTATGGACAAGGACTAATATGTGAGATGAAGATTTCTGTGAAGGGCTTAGGTCTGAATAGCCATTGTATGGGGGGTTTTTAGCATTTTGTTCAATACACTATATACATGCATCGAGTGGTGTCTCTTGGAGAACCCTAAAACTGAAACCACCCCTCTGCCTCCCTCTCTGGAACCGACGCCTCCACCATCTTCTCCAACCGTCACGCCGGCGCCACCACCGTCCAGTCGCCGAAAATGCTCGGGAAGACCAAGAAAGTTGGGTTTCTTCTCGGTCTGGTGTTGTGGGAGGCATCAAGAAGGAGTTTTGGTTGATCCAAAGTGAGTCTGGGTGTTCCTCTGTGAAGCCGTGACCGAGCCCAAACCTTCCCGACGTTTCGCTCTGCCGTGCGCCGCCGCGGGGAGGGGAAGCCCTCATTCATCTTCTCCGGCAAGGTGAGGTTATGGAACTTATTAGTTTTAAGTGGCTCAAGAGTCCGTCCATATGACTCCTTATGTTGAGTCGATCTTACCTGTGTAGCCCGAGCCGTCGCCGTCATCCCTGTTGCCGGCGGGAGCGACTTCTTGCCGGAAGTCCATATTTTGGCCGATCTTGGGCGCAGTCTTCATCCAACCGGTGAACCAGAGATCAAGACTGTTGGAATTGGTCTTCTCGTCGACTGCAACCTCCCCATCAAGTTTCGTGGCGATCGGATAAGGATCCAAGTCGCGGAGGTGAGCCCTAGAACCGGGTTATTTTGTACTTTGGCCGATCTTCGCCGCCCGGCTCCGCCGCTCACCCGAGTCCCCGGCCACCACCTTGAAAGGCTTCCTTGCACCGAGAGAAGCACTTTGGTCCAAGTTGCAGGGCCTCTTGTGCTCTGGTTGGATATCCGCCATTAGAGCACCTCGGGGTCTTCCGAGCTCGAGCTCCGGCGATCGCCGCCGATCAGTGGCACAGGTAAGTTTGTTGGGTTATTTAGAAGCTTCCCATGCCATTGCATGAGAGTTTTGACGTGGGATTTCTCTCCCCTGTAGTTGCACCAAGTGAGTAACCCGAGGTCGAGCTCCGGCCACCGCCGTCGCCTCTGGCCGCTGGCAGTGGGCCAGACCTTGTCAAAACTCTCTCTGTGAGGGTTTACTA
The DNA here is from genome assembly GCA_029168755.2 of Tillandsia fasciculata. Lineage (NCBI taxonomy): Eukaryota > Viridiplantae > Streptophyta > Magnoliopsida > Poales > Bromeliaceae > Tillandsia > Tillandsia fasciculata. The sequence goes on along the minus strand of CM054943.1, from coordinate 10,317,738 downwards.
ACCTGTGCTCACCTTTTTCCCCAGGTCTGAGCCTGGTTTGATCAAGTTTTCCCGAAACCTACCCATTGTAATTTACGGCATAGTCAACGGCTTCCTGGTTTGGAAGAACGAGTCGAAACAACGGTTATAATAGTGTATTTATAGCAACATTTCGATGCAGGAAATTACGATTTGGTCCCTGTCCGCCCAAACATCAAAAATTATGATGTTTAGGGTCAGCAGGTGTAGTTGGGCGGTATTTGGATATTTATAGACCATTGGTGGGTCATGATTTGAGGTTCAGTGGATTTTCGGAAATTCCGGTAAAAGCCTGGTTTCGGCTAAGTTCCCCCGTGTTAGCGTCATATTATTATAGTGTTGTCGGGATGGGTATGAGTGAGTCTGTTTCTGATTACAGTTTTTGTTCAAGGCCCAGCAGTTCAGCACCAGCCTCCCAGTAGTCTACGGGAGTCGAGATCGGCCTACATTGAGGTGGGTTTATTTTCGGTCCGGGCTTTATCTTTTCGACCCTCTGGTAGCTTTAGTCTAGTCGGATACATGTTCTTGATCTAGCCCTGATTATGCCTACATGTCTTGTATTCCTGGATGATAGACATTTACTTGGACATTTCCTGTATATCTGTTCAGCAGTTCATATATCTCGGTATAGTTGATTTCATGGTCTGATCATGCCTGTTGATTGTTTATCACATTTTGATTATCATATCTGTTACCATGTTATACTGCATTTATATCCAGAGATACTTGCTTTTACATTCCAGATATGCATGATAGACCTATGATTGATAAATACAGACATCTGTTTCCCTGTTGGGATCTCGGCTCGTTGCCGACTACCCGGTCGTTGGACCGCGAGCTTGAGCATAGCATTATGATCGCCACGCACTACTATACTTCACGTACACTGACGGTTTGGCCACCGTCAGTGTTCTTTACCGGTAAAGTGGTCTAGAGGAAGGACCCGTGAGCCTTTTGCATCGGGAATGCTTGGCATCTGTGAGTGCAGGTGTGGTGTTCCGGAATCCCCGTGCGACTCGACCGTGTGGTTGGTGGTGGGGAAACACCTATTTTTGGTGTATCAAGTGCGTTGTGCGTCGAATGGATGCCAAAAACGAACTCAGCGCACGAAAACAGTCAAAATCGGCTATTTTCAGGCATAAATGGGCTAACGGGCCCATTTTTTGTCGCGGGCCGGTCCACGGCCCACCTGCGTGTACCGGGAGCAACGAACCCGTGCTGCTCCCACGTGGCGAGCGCGGGTTAGTCGAGCCGGTCGCAGGCGCAGGCGGGGGCGCGGCGACCCAGGCACTGGTGCGGGGGCGTGGGCGCACGTGGGAGGCGCCATCGGCTGATCCGCGTTGGGGCGCGTCGGCCGAGGCGTTGACGCACGCGGGGAGCAGCGCGGGCCAGCGCGGGAGTCGCGCGGGTGGCGACACGTGGCGGGGCCCGATTCGCCCGCGACGTGCGATGGGACGCGACGCTGGGCGCTGGTCGCCGAGTGGCGCCCGTGGCGGCCTCCGGGTGGACGCGCGCGGAGGCTATGGGGGCCGTGCTGCCACGTGTCGGCCCCCGGTTTGCTGCGTGGGGTGGGAGTTTTGGAGGGGCTACTGTATCGCGCCCGATTAGGGGGTTTCGGGCGCCCGAATTCCATATTCGGGCGCCCGAATCTTGGCACTTTGGGCTATTTAAGCCCAAAACGCCCCCTTTTCTCCCTTTTTTCCTCTCTTGCTCCGTCCGTGCACGCGAGTGTGAGAGAGAGTGAGCGTTTGGGAGAGTTTTCGGGGTGCCGCGAGCGCACCGTTTGTGCCGTGGGGCGCGCGCGAGGTGTTCCTTGGAGCCGGGCGAACGTGCGGGTGCTTGTTTGACGATGCGCCGACTTTAAGGTTGGTTTCGCTCGTCTTTTTGCGGTGTTTTTCGGCACAGTTTTGGGGTTTACCCTTTTGGATTTTGGATTTGACCCTTTGTCCTTGTGCTTGTTAGGGACTGTTGTTTACCCCACCGTTTTGCGTGCGGACTCCGGCGGCGTGCTCCGTTTTGCATGCGGACTCCGTTGGCGTGCACCATTTTGCGTGCAGACTCCGACGGCGTGCTCCGTTTTGCGTGCGAACTCCGGCGGTGTGCACCGTTTTGTGTGCGGACTCCGGCGACGTGCACTGTTTTGCGTGCAGACTCCGGCGGCGTGCACCATTTTGCGTTCGGACCGCAGGAAGGCAAGGAAATCGCGCGGATCCCAATTGCAAGTGTCTACGAGCAATTGGTGGCAAACCGAGGTGGGTTGGATTTTTCTTCAAGTCTGTGGACTTCTTTCTAATTCTATTATGATATGATTCAGCATGCTAGAATAAGTGCATTATTTGGTATTTGTAGAGTTATTGGAACCTTGACTAGCACCCCCATCATATGTTGGATGTGTTTAACCAGACCAGTAGAGAACCTTAATCTGGGCTAGGTTCTTTTGTGCTTTAGACATTCCACACATTGCATTTCTTCCTGGACATAGAGTTCCTTGCCTGGGTAGTGGGCCGAGTGGTCAGGTTATTGTGGGACGTATGTTGCACTCGGGCCTGGGGGCTGAGTGGGGTCTGGTAGCTGAGTTAGGCCAGTGTTAGTGTTTTAGGAACCGTTTGGGTAAACGATGGTCCCGGGTCCATGGGTATTTCTCCGTTTTGGTCGTCACCATCAAGTTGTGATCGTGGTGCGCGTGTGTTATCAGGATCTTGAACCCAGAATATTTTTTGACACTCATGATTTTAGTAAAGCAGTGTTTTTCCTTCCGAATTTCTAGGGGTCGCCGGAGCTTGTTCTTGTTTGATTGGGCGAAGGCATCAACCCTTGGGAGTCCGGAAAATAAACTTGTTTTTAACTGATTTTCTCAAAAACTAAAATCTATAAAAGTTGGTTTTCTCAATTGAAGACGGTTTTCAAAAAGGGGTTATTTTTATCCTCACCCCGAGGGGGTTTGAGTGGAAATGATATTTTACAATAAAGGTCATCTTTTCTTATAAACTTTCTCACCCGAAAGGGGTGAGTGATCTGGGTTCTAAGGGTTGATTTCATTCTTGGGTCGAAAACAACGGGAGGCTACGCCTATAGCATGTTCTTGTTTGATTGGGGTCATACGTATTAGTTTCCCGGGGTTTTCGGACCCTTCGCTGTTTTGGCTGTAGAGCACCTCCAGCCCGTGAGTTTAGTGTGTTGAGATGGTTTCCCACTTTAACCGAGGGAGCCGAATCCCGGAACGGTAAGGGATCGAGAACTTCGATAGGCTGAGCCTAGAGTCTGTTCTTGTTTGATTGGGGTTCTAAGCACCGGCCTAACGGGATTCTCGGACCCTTGCTGTGTCAGTCGGTTCTTCTCGTCTATGAGTGGGGTGTCATTGGGAGCCGTTTGGGTTGACGGCGGTCCCAGCTGTTGTGTACTTTCTTTTAGTGGGTTAGCGTTGTGAGATTGAGTCGTGGAGGGTTCTCCGACTGAGTGATGGTTATTTGGGTGTTCGAGTTTCCGATCTGTTTGATCGTGGATTGTAGCCTGCATGTGCCGCTTTTGCCAGATGAGACACGCTTGAGCTCGGTGGGGTCGCTCCCCTCGAGTTACGCTCCGGATGCGATGATGATGATGCGCCTAGTTGATACACTAGAGGTCGCTTTGCGTGATACTGAGATAGTCCGATGGGACGCCCTGGTTGATACACTAGGGGGCGCAGGCTTGACTGGACCCGATGTGGCAGTCACTGAGATTTGGGTTATTGTGAGTGAGTGGATGCATAGCATGTTCTTAGTAGAGTTTTTCTTTGAGCATGGTACTTGAGACATATTAGTAGTAGCGAGTGGATGCATACCATCATCTGTGTTTTTCCCCATTGAGCATAGTAGATAGAGGCATGATAGCTGTAGATACTTTTCCAGCTTAGTTTTCGTTATCACAGTCTTTTTCTGTTATTTTATGCCTCTAGTAGACTTAGTGGGCAGACCGTGGGTCTTGGAGACGGTACCCACTGAGAACTACTGTAGGATGTAGTTCTCACACCCTCTGTCGGTGACAGGTTGCCGAGGTTTTTTCTTCCGTTCCTGCCCGAGCTGGCTTGACGGACTGAGGACAGGGAGTCGCGAGATAGATCCCTACCAGCATAGTTCCTTTAGAGTGAGGTAGATGTACCATCCCGGACTGTGGGATTCACTGTGTATTGTTATATTACTAGTTTTAGTTATCTCCCTTTTTGGATTCATAGATGTTGTATAGATGGACTTTGTATTTATTTCAGTTTTATAGTAGTTTGATTTATATTTACAGTTTTTATTTTCCGCTCTGATATCTGTGTAGCTGTAGTACTATCTTTTGCAGGTTGGACGCTTCGTCGTTGCGGGGCTTCCCGTATCGACGGCGGATCTGTTGGCGAGCCCGGGTCGCAGTTTCGACCCCGGGTCGCAGTTTCGACCCCGGGCGTGACAGCAGTTACTATCCGCAGATTTTAGTATCCAGTAGGTACGATTAGCTATTTCTCGGCTGCTTGTGATCAGTATACTTGATTATCAGTAGACCTGTTGTCTGATTATTCAGCTTCTACTCTGTATACTTTGCTTATCAGTAGATCTGTTATTTGATTATTCAGCTTCTGCTCAGTATACTTTGACTATCAGTAGACCTGTTATTTGATTATTCAGCTTTTTATCCACTGACCAGTTACTATCCGCAGATTTTAGTATCCAGTAGGTACGATTAGCTATTTCTCGGCTCGTCGTGCTACTGGGATACACTGTCGATGTATCTCACACTCCCTGGGTGACCATTTTTCAGGTCCGTCACACTCCCTGGGTGACCATTTTTCAGGTCCGTCGGGTGGAGGGATGTCGGAACGTACGAGTGAGGCTGTCACGATAGAGCTGTCCCCCTGAGGATCATCATACCTTGGATTTGATCATTAGTAGTTTTGATCCTCATACCTTGGATTTGATCATTCGTAGTTTATTTTATCATCATGATACATTAGTTTACATTAGTTTTGCTTTACATATTTTGAGGACTGTATGACTTATATAGATGTCTAGAACTGATTGGGTTTTATTATGTAATTTAGTTTAAGTTGTACTTGAACTCTGATTGAGACTCGCCACATACTTCCGGCTGGTTATTGGTTCTGATACCAAATATAACGATCTGACCCACTAGCAATAATAACTCGTTGGACCCAAATCACAACCCAAAATGCTCAAGCCTAGTTATTATTACTAGTGTTCATGTCTTATATATACTCAAACACATCCACAGTTTCATCCGATATGGGACTATTGGGGTGTCACATTTCTGCTGATAAAAAATTCGGCGGAGGACAAAATGGGAGAAAATTCAAAGAAATAACATACACGCAGAAAATACTGCAACATCTAATAAAATTAATATAAAAATAAGAAAATTTGAAAACCTATTACTAGCTAATCAAGTAGTTCAAATAATCAAAGGTACGGCAAGAGTCATTATTTGCATTCATTAAAAAAATTGTACAAAATTTATAATTTTTAATCAGGTAAATTACATTTGTATCCCTTAATTTTGGACCGCAACACCAATTTAATTTCTAAACTTTAAAATTTCTCAATTAACCGTCTATAGTTTTATAAATATAATAATAGTTAAATTCTAATTTTTAAAAGAGTGCCAATTAATTAAGCCGTTGGTTATTTTTCATCTTTAAAATCTAATAAAAATAACATGATACCATCTACACATGCATTCATTCACCACGACTGAGAGTTATTAATCATCTTTAAAAGAGCGCCAGTTAATTAAGCCGTTGGTTTATTGTTAATTAATTGATGCCAATTAATTAATTAAGCATCAATTAACAAACTTACATGTCTCACTTTAGAAATAATCAATGGTCTAAAATTAATTCGGATGATGAGAATATTATTAATTAAGCTTTTTAAATGAGATATATATAGTAATAATTAAATTTGTAGGTAGTATTAAATAATGGAAAATGCAAGGTTATTTTAATTGTAAACTGTAGACTTTTAATTGTAAGGTTTGAAAATAATGGGATTAAATTGGTATACTACGAATATAATTAATTGTAAGGTTTGACTTAGACTTTTGTAAGTCTTCCCGTGTTAATTAATTGACACTTTTTGACTTCGATTTTTATAGTCTTGCCGTGTTAGATTTCTCTAGCTGAGCAAAAAGATCTACTATCACAAAAAGTAAAAACTCCAAATAACTAGCAACAAAAGAAAAAAAAGAAATTTTAAAATTTGAACAACTTAAAAGTTTAGGAATATTGCAGTGTTCAAACAAACTTACTTTCATATTTTAGATGGTATACAAATTTGAAAACAACTTAAAAGCCTTTCTTCTCTTGTTATTTTATTTTTTATAATAATAATAATAATAATAATAATAACTATACTTAATAGCAGCAATAGAACTACTACTATTATTATTATAATAAAATAGCATGAATTTTTACATATACTATATTAAAATATATTATTTTGTATTATATATATAGAGTTCGGTTACTGTATTTTTATGAGTACGATCGTCTTTGTACTCATAAGTCGTTTTTGATAATAGAGCTTCCGAATCAAAAATTTATACCGTTAAGTATAATTTAAAGTATTTAAAAGTTCTAAAAATTAAATTTCATAATTTTTCGACATCATTTTTCTTACGATTGAAAGATATCAAATTTGACAATTTTTAACGACCGGTATATAATACTCGCTAGTTTATCGGTGTATAAGAATCAGAACTTACTGAATTTTTGATAGAAAATTTTATTCATTATCTAGATAAAGATCAATAATTTCGATCTTAAATTAAGAAAAAAAAATCATTCCTCTATTTTAAAGAGGTCGTTCGATTTTGATCGTCCATTTTATGCTTAATTATTTGGTAAATTTTATTATAATTTTAAAAATTATAAAATTTATTTTCTAGAAGTTTTAAATACTCTAGATCATCATTTCGGAAGTTCAATTATCAAAAGTAACTTATAAGTACGAAGATCTGATCTCTTCCCCCCCCCCCCCCCCCCCCTCTACTCTCTCTCTCTCTCTCTCTCTCTCTCTCTCTCTCTGCTCTCTCTCTCTATATAATAATATAATATTATATATATATATGTCTGACTATTATATTTTTAAAAGTATCAAGTAATTTGTGCTTGTAAATTATATACATAGACCAAATTCCAATCCGACCGTCGAATCTTTCAGAAATCAGCGAAGAAGTTGGGCGGGACCCGCGACAAATGTGAACAGTAAATGAACAGTAAACCCTAGATTTTAATTTCCCTCGATGCCAACGTTGGCCAATCCACTGTCACGCCCCGAGTTTAAAAATCCAGTCTGAAATTTTTTTTTTTTTTTTTTTTTTTGAATAAAATCAGAGTTTGCAAAACGGGCGTAACAGACCGCCACACATATAGGAAATTCCCTATCCAAAAGGATAGGGTCTCTCCTATACATGTACGGCTAGGCTAATCAATCATCAATCAGAGAGCAATAAATATCTCAACTAAGCAATACTAATCATCAGGAATAATCAGGGATCATGTAGATAATAATCGGCTGATCGTGAATAGAAAATCTCAATCACAAGTCTCAAGTAAATCAGGATCTATCGGAGATAATCATAGAGCATGCATATCGAAATCAGACTAATCGTCAACAGATAATCTCAAGCCCAGGTCTAGTCAGGTCAATGTCAATCAGAGGGATCATGCTATGTCAAAAGAGATCAATATATGTCAGGCTAAGTCACATAGGTAAAATCAGCAGGGAAGTCAAAAACAGGGGTCCGACAAACCAAGCAACTAGAGGGCCAAGAAGCTGAGGCCCGGTTCGAAGATAACCCACCTCAATGATCACGGTGGCTGCTGGATGGCTCGCAAGACGGCGGCTGACTGCTGGGACCTGAATCATAAGCACATGTCAGAAAATAGACTCTCAGACATACCCAACCCACTGACACACTATGTGCAGACAAACTAAACAGGGGACCTTGCTGAAGTCCCGGAATTTTTCGAACTTTCCGGAAAACCGCCGATAGATCCACTATGACCCAATCAGTGCTGAACAATAACCAAAACTCGTGAAACTTCACGTGCTGCCCAAGAATGTCTAAGTTAAGACATTTAGGCTCTATCACCAGACTCTGGGTAATCCTGTGCACCGGCAAGGTTATAACCACTGAAACACTCCCGGGAAGCCCATTTGGCACCGGAAGTTGCAAACGAGAAACTAAAATCACCGGGCTCTTTAGAACAGCACCGGGAACAGCCATGTATACCTGGCATCATCAATTACTCACTGCAATTTCCTGACTTGCATGATTAACGCCGAATCGCCGTTAAACCGGCGATTTTGCCGATTTACGGTTCGGGATCCAATTCCCGCTCAACAAAAAGCATCGGACCTCCAACAAGAGGTTTAGAGATCATGTGTACTCTGTACACAGCAGCTAGTATGGTCACAATTGCATTTAGGCCCCCGGGATTTTACCAAATTGCATAAAAGCATGCAATTTCATGCTATTTTCGCTTGTATTTAATTTCGGAATGCTATTTTAACGAACCGACACCACCAGCAGGTGGCTATCGACTTGCTGGACACCGTGCTCACCTTTTGGAAGCAACACGAAACCCGAGTAAAACTTCGGGCCAACAATTTCAATATTTAATGGCTCAATTTGCTACTTTTAATACCTACACTCGACCAAACCCAATTTAGATGCAAGCATCATGTTCAGCAGACCAAAAGAACTCAGAGGCTCACCAACTAGGTACTGCAGGGTAACCGGAGACGTCGCTGGAGCAACACGACTCCAAAAACCTAAACTTAAAGAGCTCTATTTGCAAGCTCACACCATCTACTCAGCCATTTGCTGCAATAGAGTGAGCATCAAGCTCAGGAAACTAAATGAAGCATTTTTCATTTTATACTTGGAACCAAATTCCAAACAAAACCTCTTTTAGGCATTTCATCAAACACCTAGGGTGCAACAAGCTTAATACACAACCATTGAAGACAAAAATGGTGGAACTGTACACAAGGGCTCTGGACCTCAAGCACAAGCACCAGTAGGTGCTACTTGACTCTAAGAAGCTTGCTGACTCACGACCGGCGGCGCGACACGGTGGCGGCGGCGACGGGGGCAACCTTGGCCGGAATATGCACCATTAATGGTGGAATCATCACAGACCAGTATGGGTTGCATGCAAGGGTACCCATGGCTCTGTCTCGACATGCTGAAGCAAACTGGGCTGGTGGCCGGCGGCAACAAGCGGCGGCGACGGCGGCGGCGCAACCTCGGGTGAACCCGAGATAAACCGGAGCTAGGGCATCAAACTGCGAAGCGCACACAACACCATATGCCATGAAACTTCTTGGGGAGGTTCTCTAGGCCCTACAGAATTTTCCTATCATCTTGGTTCAAAGCCCGAGCCATCCGGAGAAGCGCGCGCGAGGGGCGGCCCATTCTAGGGTTCCGGCGGGTGCATTTTCCCCGCCGGTGACCGGGAGCACTCCCGACTACGGGGTCAGCATGGGACATCCCCACGACAACACTAATCTACTGCAGTAGTCTAGGTAGCAAGGAAAAATCAAAATAACGAGACCTCACCTTGGTCGGAACCGAGGAAGAAGGAGATGGTGGCAGCGGCGACGCGCGGCCACGGCGGAGCACCGGACCACCACGGCTAGTCTTCTGGATGTAGGGCACACCCGCAGAAAGGTCTGGGCACAGGTCTAGGGCTTGGGTGTTTCTCCTTCTCCCACAAGCCGAGGCTCAAGAAACGCCTAACTTCTTGCTTTTCCGGCGACCCGAGGCGGCGGCCGGCGGTGCAGTTGTGCGGGTGAGGTATCAGAGGGAGAGAAGGAGTCGTGGGTGCGGCTGCAGTTACAGGTGGGCTGCGGCTAGGGTTCTCTCAAATGCAATCCCTATAACACTAATACACCTATTGCATAAAATGCTAACTAGCCCTCCAATTCTATGTATTTTCACTTGGGTCCTTTACTGTAGAATAGAATCACAAGGAAGTCCCTCTTGAACAAGTCTGGAGCAAAACAACACATAAAATATAAGGACTCTTCGCGAAAAACTACAATTTTTCCCTATTTCACGCTTTACGAGACAATCGGGTTGTCAAGCTGAAAAACGGACACCACCACGACGTCCGGCTCGACGAAACCTATCAGGTAGCGATTTTGGTTCGCTAAAATTCAACTTCATAATTGTTAAATTCCGTCTTATACTGTAAATTATACAGTTCGGCATGCTTTACGATGCTTTAGGCTCGTCAAATGCAAATTTCGTCAGTGCCATTGCATTCAGAACGACGAAACTGATCAAATCGACTACCTGGTTCACTATGTTCGGATTTCGGACAGTGAATTGGTCAACGTTGCAACCGCCGGAGTACAAAAATTGGGGTTCACTGTTCATCTACAGTAATCACTAATAGCACTGTGCGCACAGCCACTGTTACATTGGTCGCGGCTATTTGCCCGCTTCTTCATCGATTTCTGGAAGATCCGACCGTCAGATCAGAAAGTGCTGAATATGGTTTTCACTCGATTCGACGAGACGGTCGTGCTGGTGATCTCGGATTTTCGAGATTTGGCTCGGATTGAAAAGCGACATTTTTGGCCCATTAACTGTGCAATTTACACTGCAGAAAGGGGCACTGAGGCTACTCTTGCCATTCATGATTCAAAATCGACTAGACTTTTATTCTTTTCCTTTTCATTTAATTACAAAATTTCAAGTTCTTACATCCACTCTTTGGAATCTGAACATATCGATCCAGGTAGTCGATTTGATCGGTTTCATCGATCTGAATGCAATGGCACTGACAGAATTTCCGTTTGACGACCCTAGAGTCTCGAAAAGCATGAGAAACAATAAATTGTACAGTATATTATGGACCAGAAATTTATCCGAACATCTCGTTGAAAAATGGAAATCGCTACCTGATAAGGTTCGTCGAGCCGGACGTCGTGGCGAAGTTCGTTTTTTGATTTGACGACTAAAATGCTTCGAAAGGCATGAAAACGGTGAAAAACATGATATTTTGCGCGAAAGCGAAGGACCCACAACAATGACGGAAGGCCCCGAATAATCGACCCTCAAGCAGAGTCTCACGAAATCTTCCCTCTTTACCCCTTCTATGTGATGAATGCTGATACAACTTATAAAGCACGTTTTAGTTCTGAATTTTTTTTTTTTTTCAATGGCCGCTTGAGATAACTTGCCTCTGCTGATCAGGTAGTATATCCCAAACTCAATGGGAAGAAGCCTCTTCTTTATCGAAAGAATTCAATAAATTTAGGGGAAGGAGACAAGGGCGAGGCACCGAACATGTTCTATCCTCAACCTCCATCCGTCATTAGTAATCTCAATCCGCTTTTCCTATTAACTAGTACACTGCGCGCTACAACTAGCAGCCCCTTTACTAGTAAGGGAAAACGCTAGCGCGCTAGCTAGCTACAACTAGTTATAGCCCCTATTTGACTTTGGGATATTGCCTTAGCTAGGTTAGGTTGGCTCCTAGGCTAAAGCAACTATGGACAAGGACTAATATGTGAGATGAAGATTTCTGTGAAGGGCTTAGGTCTGAATAGCCATTGTATGGGGGGTTTTTAGCATTTTGTTCAATACACTATATACATGCATCGAGTGGTGTCTCTTGGAGAATCCTAAAACTGAAACCACCCCTCTGCCTCCCTCTCTGGAACCGACGCCTCCACCAACTTCTCCAACCGTCACGCCGGCGCCACCACCGTCCAGTCGCCGAAAATGCTCGGGGAGACCAAGAAAGTTGGGTTTCTTCTCGGTCTAGTGGTGTGGGAGGCATCAAGAAGGAGTTTTGGTTGATCCAAAGTGAGTCTGGGTGTTTCTCTGTGAAACCGTGACCGAGCCCAAACCTTCCCGACGTTTCGCTCTGCCGTGCGCCGCCGCGGGGAAGCTCTCCATCTTCATCTTCTCCGGCAAGGTGAGGTTATGGAACATATTAGTTTTAAGTGGCTCAAGAGTCCGTCCATATGACTCCTTATGTTGAGTCGATCTTACCTGTGTAGACCGAGCTGTCGCCGTCATCCCTGTTGCCGGCGGGAGCGACTTCTTGCCGAAAGTCCATATTTTGGCCGATCTTGGGCGCAGTCTTCATCCAACCGGTGAACCAGAGATCAAGACTGTTGGAATTGGTCTTCTCGTCGACTGCAACCTCCCGATCAAGTTTCGTGGCGATCGGATAAGGATCCAAGTCGTGGAGGTGAGCCCTAGAACCGGGTTATTTTGTACTTTGGCCGATCTTCGCCGCCCAGCGCCGCCGCTCACCCGAGTCGCCGGTCACCACCTTGAAAGGCTTCCTTGCACCGAGAGAAGCACTTTGGTCCAAGTTGCAGGGCCTCTTGTGCTTTGGTTGGATATCCGCCATTAGAGCACCTCGGGGTCTTCCGAGCTCGAGCTCCGGCGATCGCCGCCGCTCCCAGTCGCCGATCAGTGGCACAGGTAAGCTTGTTGGGTTATTTAGAAGCTTCCCATGCCATTGCATGAGAGTTTTGACATGGGATTTCTCTCCCCTATAGTTGCACCAAGTGAGTAACCCGAGGTCGAGCTCCGACCATCGCCGTCGCCTCCGGCCGCCGGCAGTGGGCCAGACCTTGTCAAAACTCTCTCTGTGAGGGTTTACTAACCTGTGCTCACCTTTTTCCCCAGGTCTGAGCCTGGTTTGATCAAGTTTTCCCGAAACCTACCCACTGTAATTTACGGCATAGTCAACGGCTTCCTGGTTTGGAAGAACGAGTCGAAACAACGCTTATAATAGTATATATATAGCAACATTTTGATGCAGGAAATTACGATTTGGTCCCTGTCCGCCCAAACATCAAAAATTATGATGTTTAGGGTCAGCAGGTGTAGTTGGGCGGTATTTGGATATTTATAGACCATTGGTGGGTCATGATTTGAGGTTCAGTAGATTTTCGGGAATTCCGGTAAAAGCCTGGTTTTGGCTAAGTTCCCCCGTATTAGCGTCATATTATTATAGTGTTGTCGGGATGGGTATGAGTGAGTCTGTTTCTGATTACAGTTTTTATTCAAGGCCCAGCAGTTCAGCACCAGCCTCCCAGTAGTCTACAGGAGTCGAGATCGGCCTACATTGAGGTGGGTTTATTTTCGGTCCAAGCTTTATCTTTTCGACCCTCTGGTTGCTTTAGTCTAGTCAGACACATGTTCTTGATCTAGCCCTGATTATGCCTACATGTCTTGTATTCCTAGATGATAGACATTTACTTGGACATTTCCTGTATATCTGTTCAGCAGTTCATATATCTCGGTACAGTTGATTTCATGGTCTGATCATGCCTGTTGATTATTTATCACATTTTGATTATCATATCTGTTACCATGTTATACTGCATTTATATCTAGAGATACTTGCTTTTACACTCCAGATATGCATGATAGACCTATGATTGATATATACAGACATCTGTTTTCCTATTGGGATCTCGGCTCGTTGCCGACTACCCGGTCGTTGGACCGCAAGCTTGAGCATAGCATTATGATCGCCACGCACTGCTGTACTTCACATACACTGACAGTTTGGCCACCGTCAGTGTTCTTTACCGGTAAAGTGGTCTAGAGGAAGGACCCGTGAGCCTTTTGCATCGGGAATGCTTGACATCGGTGAGTGCAGGTGTGGTGTTCCGGAATCCCCGTGCGACTCGACCGTGTGGTTGGTGATGAGGAAATACTTATTTTTTGTGTATCGAGTGCGTTGTGGGTCGAATGGATGCCAAAAACGGACTCAGCGCGCGAAAATAGTCAAAATCGGCTATTTTCGGGCATAAATGGGCTAATGGGCCCTTTTTTGGTCGCGGGCCGGTCCACGGCCCACCTGCATGTACCGGGAGCAACGAACCCGCGCTGCTGCCATGTGGGGAGCGCGGGTAAGTCGAGCCGGTCGCAGGCGCAGGCGGGGACGCGGCGACCCAGGCGCTGGCGCGGGGGCATGGGCGCACGTGGGAGGCGCCACGCGGCCGATCCGCGTTAGGGCGCGTCGGCTGAGGCGTTGACGCACGCGGGGAGCAACGCGGGCCAGCGCGGGAGTCGCACGGGTGGCGACACGTGGCGGGGCCCGATTCACCCGCGGCGCGCGATGGGACGCGACGCTGGGCGCTGGTCGTCGAGTGGCGCCCGTGCCGCCACGTGGCGGCCTCCGGGTGGACGCGCGCGGAGGCTGGGGGGGCCGTGCTGCCACGTGTCGGCCCCCGGTTTCCTGCGCGGTGCGGGAGTTTTGGAGGGGCTACTGTATCGCGCCCGATTGGGGGGTTTCGGGCGCTCGAATTCCATATTCGGGCGCCCGAATCCTGGCACTTTGGGCTATTTAAGCCCAAAACGCCCCTTTTTCTCGCTTTTTTCCTCTCTTGCTCCGTCTGTGCACGGGAGAGGGAGAGAAAGTGAGCGTTTGGGGGAGTTTTCGGGGTACCGCGAGTGCACCGTTTGTGCCGTGGGGCGCGCGCGAGGTGTTCCTTGGAGCCGGGCGAACGTGCGGGTGCTTGTTTGATGATGCGCCAACTTTAAGGTTGGTTTCGCTCATCTTTTTGCGGTGTTTTTCGGCACAGTTTTGGGGTTTACCCTTTTGGATTTTGGATTTGACCCCTTGTCCTTGTGCTTGTTAGGGACTATTGTTTACCCTACCGTTTTGCGTGCGGATTCCTGCGGCGTGCTCCGTTTTGTATGCGGACTCCGGCGGCGTGCACCGTTTTGCGTGGAGACTCCGGCGGCGTGCTCCGTTTTGCGCGTGGAGTCCGGCGGTGTGCACCGTTTTGTGTGCGGACTCCGGCGGCGTGCACTGTTTTGCGTGCAAACTCCGGCGGCGTGCATCGTTTTGCGTGCAGACCGCGGAGAGGCAAGGAAATCGTGCGGATCCCAATTGCATGTGTCTACAAGCAATTGGTGGCAAACCGAGGTGGGTTGGATTTTTCTTCAAGTCTGCGGATTTCTTTCTAATTTTATTATGATAGGATTCAGCATGCTAGAATAAGTGCATTATTTGGTATTTGTAGAGTTATTGGAACCTTGACTAGCACCCCCATCATATGTTGGATGTGTTTAACCAGACCAGTAGAGAACCTTAATCTGGGCTAGGTTCTTTTGTGCTTTAGACATTCCACACATTGCATTTCTTCCTGGACATAGAGTTCCTTGCCTGGGTAGTGGGCCGAGTGGTCAGGGTATTATGGGACGTATGTTGCACTCGGGCCTGGGGGCTGAGTGGGGTCTGGTAGCTGAGTTAAGCCAGTGTTATTGTTTTGGGAACCGTTTGGGTAAACGATGGTCCCGGGTCCTTGGGTATTTCTCCATTTTGGTCGTCACCACCAAGTTGTGATCGTGGTGCGCGTGTGTTATCAGGACCTTGAACCCAGAATGTTTTTTGACACTCATGATTTTAGTAAAGCAGTGTTTTTCCTTCCGAATTTTTAGGGGTCGCCGGAGCTTGTTCTTGTTTGATTGGGTGAAGGCATCAAACCTTGGGAGTCCGGAAAATAAACTTGTTTTTAACTGATTTTCTCAAAAACTAAAATCTATAAAAGTTGGTTTTCTCAATTGAAGGCGGTTTTCAAAAGGAGGTTATTTTTATCCTCATCCCGAGGGGTTTGAGTGGAAATGATATTTTACAATAAAGGTCATCTTTTCTTATAAACTTCCTCACCCGAAAGAGGTGAGTGATTTGGGTTCTAAGGGTTGATTTCATTCTTGGGTCGAAAACAACGGGAGGCTACGCCTATAGCATGTTCTTGTTTGATTGGGGTCGTAGGTATTAGTTTCCTTAGGTTTTCGAACCCTTCGGTGTTTTGGCTGTAGAGCACCTCCAGCCCGTGAGTTTAGTGTGTTGAGATGGTTTCCCACTTTAACCGAGGGAGCCGAATCCCGGAACGGTAAGGGATCGAGAACTTCGATAGGCTGAGCCTAGAGTCTGTTCTTGTTTGATTGGGGTTCTAAGCACCGGCCTAACAGGATTCTCGGACCCTTGCTGTGTCAGTCGGTTCTTCTCGTCTATGAGTGGGGTGTCGTTGGGAGCCGTTTGGGTTGACGGCGGTCCAAACTGTTGTGTACTTTCTTTTAGTGGGTTAGCATTGTGAGATTGAGTCGTGGAGGGTTCTCCGACTGAGTGATGGTTATTTGGGTGTTCGAGTTTCCGATCTGTTTGATCGTGGATTGTAGCCTGCATGTGCCGCTTTTTCCAGATAAGACACGCTTGAGCTCGGTTGGGTCGCTCCCCTCGAGTTACGCTCCGGATGCGATGATGATGATGCGCCTAGTTGATACACTAGAGGTCGCCTTGCGTGATACTGAGATAGTCCGATGGGACGCCCTGGTTGATACACTAGGGGGCGCAAACTTGACTGGACCCGATGTGGCAGTCACTGAGATTTGGGTTATTGTGAGTGAGTGGATGCATAGCATGTACTTAGTAGAGTTTTTCTTTGAGCATGGTACTTGAGACATATTAGTAGTAGCGAGTGGATGCATACCATCATCTGTGTTTTTCCCCATTGAGCATAGTAGATATAGGCATGAAAGCTGTAGATACTTTTCCAGCTTAGTTTTCATTATCACAGTCTTTTTCTGTTATTTTCTGCCTCTAGTAGACTTAGTGGGCAGACCGTGGGTCTTGGAGACGGTACCCACTGAGAACTACTGTAGAATGTAGTTCTCACACCCTCTGTCGGTGATAGGTTGCCGAGGCTTTTTCTTCCGTTCCTGCCCGAACTGGCTTAACGGACCGAGGACAGGGAGTCGCGAGATAGATCCCTACCAGCATAGTTCCTTTAGAGTGAGGTAGATGTACCATCCCGGACTGTGGGATTCACTGTGTATTGTTATATTTCTAGTTTTAGTTATCTCCCTTTTTAGATTTATAGATGTTGTATAGATGGACTTTGTATTTATTTCAGTTTTATAGTAGTTTGATTTATATTTACAATTTTTATTTTCCACTCTGATATCTGTGTAGCTGTAGTATTATCTTTTGCAGGTTGGACGCTTCTTCGTTGCGGGGCTTCCCGTATCGACGGCGGATCTGTTGGTGAGCCCGAGTCGCAGTTTCGACTCCGGGGCGTGACAGCAGGGTTATGTCAGCCAGATATGGTGCGGATCAGTGGCACTAGCTTGAGATTCTGTGAGACCAATAGTGGCATTCTGATTGGGTACTTGAGTTTCTATTCTTGACGCATAACTTTTATTATCATGTTCTGTCACATGTAGTTATTTATTATGTACCCTATCTGCTCAGCTTCTTACTTGATTATTTACAGTCATATCATGATATGATTACAGCATTTATTTGATATCTGTAGTTATACGCCTGTCATCATGCTTGATTATCTGTAGTAGACATTTCTACTTATTTCAGCTTGTGATCAGTATACTTGATTATCAGTAGACCCGTTGTCTGATTATTCAGCTTCTGCTCTGTATACTTTGCTTATCAGTAGATCTGTTATTTGATTATTCAGCTTCTGCTCAGTATACTTTGACTATCAGTAGACCTGTTATTTGATTATTCAGCTTTTTATCCACTGGCCAGTTACTATCCGCAGATTTTAGTATCCAGTAGGTACGATTAGCTATTTCTCGGCTCGTCGTGCCCACTGGAATGCTTATCAGTAGATCTGTTATTTGATTATTCAGCTTCTGCTCAGTATACTTTGACTATCAGTAGACCTGTTATTTGATTATTCAGCTTTTTATCCACTGACCAGTTACTATCCGCAGATTTTAGTAGACCTGTTATTTGATTATTCAGCTTTTTATCCACTGACCAGTTACTATCCGCAGATTTTAGTATCCAGTAGGTACGATTAGCTATTTCTCGGCTCGTCGTGCCCACTGGGATACACTGTCGATGTATCTCACACCGGTGACCATTTTTCAGGTCCGTCGGGTGGAGGGATGTCGGGACGTACGAGTGAGGCTATCACGATAGAGCTGTCCCCCTGAGGATCATCATATCTTGGATTTGATTATTAGCAGTTTATTTTATCATCATGATACATTAGTTTTGGGATGTCGGGACGTACGAGTGAGGCTATCACGATAGAGCTGTCCCCCTGAGGATCATCAGCAGTTTATTTTATCATCATGATACATTAGTTTTGGGATGTCGGGACGTACGAGTGAGGCTATCACGATAGAGCTGTCCCCCTGAGGATCATCAGCAGTTTATTTTATCATCATGATACATTAGTTTTGCTTACATATTTTGAGGACTGTATGACTTATATAGATGTCTAGAACTGATTGGGTTTTATTATGTAATTTAGTTTAAGTTGTACTTGAACTCTGATTGAGACTCGCCACATACTTCCGGCTGGTTATTGGTTCTGATACCAAATATAACGATCTGACCCACTAGCAATAATAACTCGTTGGACCCAAATCACAACCCAAAATGCTCAAGCCTAGTTATTATTACTAGTGTTCATGTCTTATATATACTCAAACACATCCACAGTTTCATCCGATATGGGACTATTGGGGTGTCACATTTCTGCTGATAAAAAATTCGGCGGAGGACAAAATGGGAGAAAATTCAAAGAAATAACATACACGCAGAAAATACTGCAACATCTAATAAAATATAATATAAAAATAAGAAAATTTGAAAACCTATTACTAGCTAATCAAGTAGTTCAAATAATCAAAGGTACGGCAAGAGTCATTATTTGCATTCATTAAAAAAAATTGTACAAAATTTATAATTTTTAATCAGGTAAATTACATTTGTATCCCTTAATTTTGGACCGCAACACCAATTTAATTTCTAAACTTTAAAATTTCTCAATTAACCGTCTATAGTTTTATAAATATAATAATAGTTAAATTCTAATTTTTAAAAGAGTGCCAATTAATTAAGCCGTTGGTTATTTTTCATCTTTAAAATCTAATAAAAATAACATGATACCATCTACACATGCATTCATTCACCACGACTGAGAGTTATTAATCATCTTTAAAAGAGCGCCAGTTAATTAAGCCGTTGGTTTATTGTTAATTAATTGATGCCAATTAATTAATTAAGCATCAATTAACAAACTTACATGTCTCACTTTAGAAATAATCAATGGTCTAAAATTAATTCGGATGATGAGAATATTTATTAATTTAAGCTTTTTAAATGAGATATATATAGTAATAATTAAATTTGTAGGTAGTATTAAATAATGGAAAATGCAAGGTTATTTTAATTGTAAACTGTAGACTTTTAATTGTAAGGTTTGAAAATAATGGGATTAAATTGGTATACTACGAATATAATTAATTGTAAGGTTTGACTTAGACTTTTGTAAGTCTTCCCGTGTTAATTAATTGACACTTTTTGACTTCGATTTTTATAGTCTTGCCGTGTTAGATTTCTCTAGCTGAGCAAAAAGATCTACTATCACAAAAAGTAAAAACTCCAAATAACTAGCAACAAAAGAAAAAAAAGAAATTTTAAAATTTGAACAACTTAAAAGTTTAGGAATATTGCAGTGTTCAAACAAACTTACTTTCATATTTTAGATGGTATACAAATTTGAAAACAACTTAAAAGCCTTTCTTCTCTTGTTATTTTATTTTTTATAATAATAATAATAATAATAACTATAGTTAATAGCAGCAGTAGAACTACTATTATTATTATTATAATAAAATAGCATGAATTTTTATATATATTATATTAAAATATATTATTTTGTATTATATATATAGAGTCCGGCTACTGTATTTTTATGAGTGTGATCATCTTTGTACTCATAAGTCATTTTTGATAATAGAGCTTCCGAATTTCATCCTAACCACACATCTTTTCATCCAAGGACTAAAACTTATAAGCACCAATGACTTTGTACTTTTAAAAAACATAGAAACTCAATTATATATATATATATATATATATATATATATATATATATATATATATATATATATATATAGCGCCCCTACCATGTGGGACCCAGATAGAATACTCTCACCAGCAAAGTTAAGATTATAGATATGAGAGAACAAAAATATAATAATAATTTTGGTTTTAAAAGAAAATTGTAAATATATTAAATGAGACAAATATGTGTAATAAAATATTTGTTTTATGTTATCTCTATTTTTCTTTCGCAATTCTTGTATGAATTTAGTTTTAGTTTAAATATCTCGAATTGTATTAATTATGATGTTCTGGACGGATAGAAAAAATTCTAGTCTGAGCACTCATTCTTATTTAAAAAATAGGACGGGATGTGACATTAACGGTTATACATGTGATTTTTCAGCCTTTAACAGTTAGTTATTGTATTTTGTTCTGCGTAAAACAAAGCTAAAAATTATTTTCGGTATGAAAAATACCTTTCTGTTTGTTTGGTTCGACATAAAAAAAAAAAAAAAAAAAAAAAAAAAAAAAAAAAAAAAAAAAAAATCATAATAGTATTTTTTGGATTTAGAAAAATTTTGAAGTTTTTATCTTTTTCTATTTTTCAGCGAAAAACGAAAACTCAACCTCAGTAAAAAATTTTTCATTCATTTTTTTTTACGGAACCAAACAAATGATGATTTTTTTTTTCAACCAAACAAATATGGATGAAAACTATATTTTTTTTATAAATCAAATACTACAAAATGTAAACATGAAAAACTATTTTTTACTATTTTACCTACAACCAACATCCCCTATGTACGCAAAATTTGTTGACCATAAGCTGCCAGGCGACATGAATTTCATAGACTATATAAGTTGCCCCAACGAGTGGTTCATATTTAGACATATCTGCCTTTGGTGAGATTCAAGGCATACACAAACATGGGGCTTTACTATCACCACTCTAATGATTTTTCACGGCGAGCTCTGATCACCTGGATTGCGCTTGTAATAACAATAATCATGATATTCATCGGCGGCATATTTGGTGTTGGATGTCCTCTCCAAGAGTATGAAGCTCTTTTAGATTTCAAAGCTTCTTGCAACGGAACGTCTCCTTCGTCGTGGGGAAAGCAGAGAGATTGTTGTCTCTGGGAGGGAGTTATCTGCAGTAACAGCACAGAACAGGTATCCGAACTGCATCTATCAGAGTTTTTTAGGCAGAAAGGCCAAAGTTGGCAATTGAATTTGAGCATCTTTTCTTCATTCCGTGAGCTGCGACATCTTGATTTATCTGGGAATTCTTTCACAGGCCCAATCTCAAGCACTTGTAAGCCACTAGCATACTCCTCTTGGGATCGTTTGGTTCAACATAATTATACATATAATTAATGTAGTTGAAGATGCATATGATACGTCATTTTAAAAATACAATAATTTTAATTATATGTATTTTATTTGGTTGAACGTAGTAAAAAACAGCACAGGTATAAATACTTTTTAGGCTATATGTGGTTGAGAAGTGCATTTATGAATTTATATTATTTTATACATGGGACATTGAAATTATCTCTCATGTAGAAAAGAAAAAAAAATAAAAAATCTATTTGAAAAGTTATTAGAAAGGTAATTTTGCCTTTATTTAAAATTACTCTTTTGAAGTATTGCAAGTCAGAATTGCGGTCAATTTGGATGTAGTTCCAATTGTTGCAGTTGAGTCTTCCTGTACAGTTTCAACTGTAATAGTTGAATTTATATATATATATATATATATATATATATATATATATATATATATATATATATATATATATATATTAAAATAAACACGAAATTTGAATATGTATACAGTTACAACTACATACAACCAAAAAAACCCTTTATTTTGATTTTTTTCCTTTTTCTAACTAGAAGTTAATAATTTTCTCTCTTATTTTTTTGCGTCTTCCTTTCTACTTCGTAATATTTTATAAATACTATATTATTATTTAGCACAGATATATATATCAGGCCTTAACAAATAAGTAAGTCCACCATTTGAGCAGTAATCAAAATATTGTTAATTAGAACCTGCTATCTTTTTATAACTAAAGCTCACTAAGAGTCCTAAGATATATATATATATATATATATATATATATATATATAATATATATATATATATATATATATATATATATATATATATATATATATATATATATTGTAACGACCCGGCCCACTAGCATAATAACTCGTTGGGCCCATACCATAGCCCAAAATGCTTAAGCCCAGTTGTTATTACTAGTGTCCATGTCTCATATAAACCCAATCACAATTCCATCCACATCCGATGTGGGACTATTGGGGGCGTCACAGACTCCCCCCGTTTAGGCCTGACGTCCTCGTCAGCCCAACACACACACAGCAGCCCAAGATCACCAGGCGATGTGAGACTCGTCTCGCTAGCCTTGTCATCTAGACCCAGGCTCAGCCGAGACTTGCCGCACACTTCCGGCTGGTTATTGGCTCTGATACCAAATGTACGACCCGGCCCCACTAGCAATAATAACTCGTTGGGCCCAGACCACAGCCCAAAATGCTTAAGCCCAGTTATTATTACTAGTGTCCATATCTCATATAAACCCAATCACAATTCCATCCACATCCGATGTGGGACTATTGGGGGCGTCATATATATATATATATATATATATATATATATATATATATATATATATATAATATATATATATATATATATATATATATATATATATATATATATAATATATATATATATATATGTATGTATGCTGTTGATGTTGATATTTTCTCTTGCTGACTTCTTGTGTCTTCTTTCCAGCCTTAGCAGGATTGAAGAAGCTAAAGGAGTTTGATCTTAGTTGGAACCAACTTACAGGAGAGATCCCGACATCTTTGGGATATCTAACATCTCTGGAAGTCTTGAATTTGGGCATCAATATTAATTTAAATGGCTCACTTTCTTTTTTGAAAGGTATGGTTTTGATACTGTAATTTCAACATGCCTCTTTTGAAAATTATGCAATATAATAAGTATATATCTTATAAATACTTAATTAGTTATATGCGTTAAGAAGTGCATTTAGAAATTTTTATTATTTTATATACGGGGCAATGAAATTACTCCTTATGTAGGAAAGGAAAAAAAAAAATCTATTCAAAAGTTATTAGGAAGGTAATTTTGTTTTTGTTTAAAATTACTTTTTTCAAGTATTCAAAGACCAATTTGGGCGTTGTTTCAATTATTGCTATTGAGTCTTCTCATACAATTACAACTGTAATAGTTGAATTTAAATGCATGAAAGCAAAAAACGAATTTGAATATGCATACAGTATAGTTGCAACTATATACAACCAAACAACTCCTTATTTTAATTTGTTGGGTTTTTTAGAAAAACTAGAAGTTAATAATTTTCTCTTTTATTTTGCATATTCTTTTCTAATTCAAATTTTTTTTTTTATTACTATAGAATTATTTACAGATTTTTATATATTACTAGTTTATACACGTGCCATGCACATGTAAGAATTTGAATAAATAAAAATTATTTATAATTTATTGCGTATGTTTATTTTTATAAATCAAATCATTTGTAAAATATAATTTAAAATTTTGAATAATTATTTTAATGAAATAATGTAAATTTGAATACTACAATAATTTTATAATAAATTTGTATTTATATGGTTAATTGATAAAAATATTTAATTAATTGGTTAATTTTTTCATGACATTTACACTATCTATTTATTTATATAAATAAATTGAGTTATTTAATTTTCATAAATACATATAACTCTAAGTTAGTCATAAAAATATTTACTCAATAAATATATAAAGGACCAGAAAAATTACTATAATTAATAAAATAAAATAATTTTACGTAGTAAGAAAGAAAAATCAATATAATTATGCTTATTAAGAGAGCATACTTTTTTTTTGAGAAAAAAGATGTGAAACAACTAAACTTCGAACTCAGGTCTCGGATATCAACCACCAAGCCCTTTGCCGCTTGCACTAGGGACGATTGATTTAAAAAACCACACTTAAGGTTATAAAAATTCAGTTTTACATTATTTTACTTTAATATTATAATTTTATTTTTAATCCATAAAGAGGATACATAAAAGATTTAAAAAAAATTATTTATACCTAAAAATAATTTACTCTCATTTTGATTATACATAAAAGATTGAATTGAATTGAATTATTTATACATAAAAGATTGAATTGAATTATTGTAGGTCTTTCGAATTTCAAAACAGAAGGCAAGTCTAAATTTACAATTTGAATATAAAATTTCAAATAAAATATTAAAAAATTAAACTTAATAATGCATTTATTTAATATTTGAAATCATATTTTCATTAAAAAAATTTACCACACTCTAATTAACAACTTTATATTAGATTATCCTTTTAATATATCTTATATCAACAAAGTTTTTATTAAACTCAAATTTATATTTATCTGTGACGCCCCCAGTAGTCCCACATCGGATGTGGATGGAATTGTCATTGGGTTTATAAAAGACATGGACACTAGTGATAATAACAGGGCTTAAGTATTTTGGGCTGTGGTTTGGGCCCAACGAGTTATTATTGCTAGTGGGCTGGGTCGTTACATTTGGTATCAGAGCCAATAACCAGCCGGAAGTGTGTTACGAGTCTCGGCTCAGCCTGGGTCTAGATGACAAGACTAGCGAGACGAGTCTCACATCTCCTAGATGACAAGGCTAGCGAGACGAGTCTCGCATCTCCTGGTGATCTTGGGCTGCTGTGTGTGTGTGTGTGTTTGGGCTGACGAGGACGTCAGGCCTAAACGGGGGGAGTCTGTGACGCCCCCAATAGTCCCACATCGGATGTGGATGGAATTGTCATTGGGTTTATAGAAGGCATTACACTAGTAATAATAACTGAGCTTAAGTATTTTGGGCTGTGATTTGGGCCCAACGAGTTATTATTGCTAGTGGGCTGGGTCGTTACATTACCATTTGTGACACCCCCGGAATTTGGATTAGTCCTCTATATAAATGATATAATAGGACTAAAATCTCTAACCCGGCTATAGCATTTTGGATGGTAGCAAGATCCAAGAGGAACATGAGAGTTAAGCGTGCTAGAGCTAGAGTAGTTCTAGGATGGGTGACCCCCTGGGAAGTGGGGCGTCACAGTTGGTATCAGAGCCATTCACCAGCCGGAAATGTGAGATGAGTCTCGGCTGAGCCAGGGTTATATAGCGGGTAGAGCGAGGCTCCCCGGCTAATGACCGTTGTGAGTGGAGTGCAGCTCCTCACAAGGTCGGCTAAGGCTAGCGAGACGAGTCTCACATCGCCTGGTACTTGTGAGTGTGCTTGAGCCTGACGTGGACGTCAGGGCTTAAAGGGGGGAAGAATGTGACACCCCCGGAATTTGGATTAGTCCTCTATATAAATGATATAATAGGACTAAAATCTCTAACCCGGCTATAGCATTTTGGATGGTAGCAAGATCCAAGAGGAACATGAGAGTTAAGCGTGCTAGAGCTAGAGTAGTTCTAGGATGGGTGACCCCCTGGGAAGTGGGGCGTCACACCATTTATATATAATTCAACGTAAATAAAATTTGAGTTTAAAAGTTACCCTTAGATTAATATTCACATTTTATATTTCAAAAATTAAAGTTCCAATAGGAATTTACACTTTAATTAAAAATTTAAATTTATAATTTAAATTTTGATTATAAAATAATCTCTTTGATGTATTTTTTTCTCAACTTTCCTCCAGTAAGAAAAGGAATTTTAGTATATTACTTTTAGCAGCTTTTAAATATTAAAAAAAATTGACATGATCTCTTAAAATAATTTTTTATAAAATAGAAATTTAAATTATTTTGTATAAAATAAAATTTTAAATTCAAATTAAAAAATTTAAATCTCAACATATCTCACAAATAATACTGAACAATTATTTTAATATCTTTTGTATTAAAATGTATTCAAAATTGCCAAAATAAATCAAATTTAAATTAAAAAAATTAAGAGCAACTTCAACTTCAAATTAAATAATTGAAATAGTAATATTTTTTCAAGATAAAATATAAATTTGAACTCTAATTTAAACATTCAAATCACAACCCATATAAAAATTTATTTTTAAATATTTTTATGCCATAACAAATTTTTAATTAATCAAAATTTGAAATTTGAATAAGTTCAACTTTGAATTTAAAAAATATATATATAGCAACACAACTAGCGAAATAAAGTAAAAATTCTAAGTTGATTTAAAAATATGAAATTACAACCTATTTAATTAATTTATATTAGATTAACTTTTTTTTTTATTTGTTATACCAAAATAAATTTATAGTTAATTAAAAATTTTAAAATTTGAGATCAATATCTAAACTTAATTTTGAATTTGAATAAAATTTAATATCGTAACACATCCAACAAATTGAATATTATATTAAATCAAATAGATAAATTTTCAGTAATTAATAAAGAGTATAGAATAAAATTTGAATGAGGAGCACTCTTAACGATAATGATAAGATGAAAAATTAATAATAATTTAAAAATAACTTAAGTTTAAGTTCACAATTTGAACATAAAATTTTGTTTAAAATATATAAATTAAAATTTTTAAGTTATAGTTTAAATCTAATCTCAAGTCTAATTATAAATTTATAATTAATTGATTTCAAAACAAATTTCATCAAACAATACTAATGAAAATATTATAATTTCACAAATACCTAATCTTATTGGATTTGTTGGATGCTAGGAGAACTTGGTACAAGATAATTTTCTGGCTTAGTAGTTTGACCTTACTAAAACTCTAAACTTAACTATTTATACATACTCAAGTGACCTGTCACCTAGTCTTATAAATTTATAAAGTTATTAAATTTTTATATAAATTCTTAAACTACCAACTCTTGGAATTCTTTAGGTTTAATAAACTTTAGAATTCTTCAAACGAAAATTTGACTTCTCAAAATAAATTTTATATTCCTAAATAAATTTATAATTAATAAACTATATTAGATTTTGAATTCAAAATTAAAGCTCAAAGTAGACTTTGAATTAGATATTTGAAATAAAATCATAATTAATAAAATAAAATGCAAATTTAAATTTTAATTAAAAATTTGATATCCTAATCTATTTAATGAATTAATAGTAAATAATTTTTTAATATTTTTATAACAAAATATATTTATAATTAATTAAAAATTTTAAAAACTAATTTCAAACTTAAACTCAACTTTGAATTCAAATTAAAATACAATTCAAAATCAAATTAAAATATTAACTTATATAATTAATAAAAATAAATATATTTATTGAGAGAGTATGTGAAAGGCCGTAAAAATTTAATTTTTATGAATATTTAAATTAATATTAAAAATTATATTTATGAAGAGGGTATGTGAAGAGTTTTATTGATATTTATTAATAGGTAAATATAATTTACTAAAATATTTTTATTAATAGTAAATGATTTTTTTAATATTTTTATAACAAAATATATTTATAATTAATTAAAAATTTTCAAATTAATTTCAAACTTAAACTCAACTTTGAATTCGAATTAAAATACAAATTCAAAATCAAATTAAAATATTAACTTATATAATTAATTAAAATAATTAAATATATATTTATTAAGAGAGAATGCGAAAATCATAAAAAATTTAATTTATAGATATTTAAGTTTAAATTAGAAATTATATTTATGAAGAGGGTATGTGAA
>CM054943.1:10213985-10289978 GCA_029168755.2 Tillandsia fasciculata | reverse complement strand
AATCCGGCAAAGAAGAAGGCGATGCAAGTCGTCACTTGGGATGACAACTCAACGTCAAATGAGTCATCCTCAAGTGATGAAGAAGACAACGCAACGGCGTTCCACGCGTCCACACTCTTCACCCTTCATGTGCTTGATGGCAAGTACCTCCGATTCCTTGTCCAACTCCTCCCATGTTGAAAAGAACGCTACGGACAACGAATCGAGCAATTCTGAAGGTGAAGATTTTGCTCTTGCCTACCATAAGCTTTTGAGGGATTCAAAGAAACTGGCAAAGCAAAACCGGAGTTTGAGAGGGAGATTGCAGGATCTCGAAGAAGAAGCAAAAAGGGCATCTTCTCTCTCAAACGCTCTTGAAGTGGAAAGGGATAATTTAGCCAAAGCAAATGTTTCCCTTCAAGAGAAAATGAGCTTTTGAGAAAGAACATGAGAAATTGGTGGATAAAGCGAATTATTTCTCAAAGCTCTACGACGAGGCTCAACGGGATAAAATGGAAATGACAAAGACCATTCTCCAACTAAAGGATGATTTAAAGCGATTCTCTTCAGGAAGGAGTAAGTTGGATAGGCTTCTTGGTCTTGGTCAAACAAATCGGTTCGGCCTCGGATACACTCAAACTGGAGACAGTCCAAGTTCGAGTGGGACAGTTTTTGTGCCTCAGTCGGTACCTCCTCCTCCGACACTGGAATTCAAGACAAGCAACGACAACAAGCCTACTTCATCCTCCTCGGGATCGTCAAGAACTAAGGTATGTTTTCGTTGTGGTATTTCAGGGCACATAAGAGAAATTGCAAGACGGGAGCCAAACGCTCACCTCAAGCACTTCTTGCAACGACTACCACAAAGGTGATTCCTCAGAAATCAATTGCAAATCTTTCAAGGAAAAGAGCCTTGGTAGTTCACCGCTCAAGACGACATCATCTAGGAGCAGCAACTCTTCTAACAAGACGCTTTCGCCTAGGAGATTAACTTCACGACCTTTACCAACGCATTCCAAAAAGGTTTGGGTGCGCAAAGGTGAAATTTTCCCTTGTCTTGTTACTAATATTTCCTTGCATGCATATGATAGTTCGTCTTGGTATCTGGATAGCGGGTGTTCCCGTCACATGACCGGTGACAAAAACTGTTTTCAAACCTTTGAGAAAATCTCCGGAGGACTTGTTGTTTTCGGAGACGGTCGGTCTTCCAAGATTGTTGGAAAAGGAACTATCGCTATTCCGGATGGCCCGGTTCTAAATAATGTGTTATTTGTTAATGGCCTTAAGACTAACCTCATAAGCATAAGTCAACTTTGTGACAATGGTTATTCAGTTAATTTTTCATCTGATGAATGTACTGTAACTGATAAGGACCATGTTTTCTTTTTAAAAGGGGTTAGATCAGAAAACAATTGTTATGTAGTTCCTCATAAAATTTCTGAAAAATGTAACCTAGCTTCTTTGAAAAATGAAACTCTTTGGCACGAAAGGCTAGGTCACATAAACTTTAAGGAACTTGCTAGAATTTCAAATAAAGATGTGGTCAAGGGGTTCCTAAACTTACATTTGAACAAAACATTGTGTGTGACGGTTGTCAAAAGGGAAAACAGTCAAGGACTGCACACAAGAACTTGAACCACATTGGTACAAAACGGCCTTTGGAACTTTTGCACATGGATTTAATGGGGCCAACTCGTCAACCATCTTTGGGAGGTAAATGGTATATTTTCTTATTGGTTGATGATTTCTCTAGATATTCTTGGGTAGCATTTTTAAAAGAGAAAGCTGATACTTTTGATTCTTTTCACGAGATTTGCCATCGTATTATGATTGAAAAGAATGAAAAGATTACTCGTGTTAGAAGTGATAGAGGTGGAGAATTCATAAATTCTAAATTCATTGATTTTTGCACTTCAACGGCATTAAACATGAATTCTCAGCACCCTATACACCTCAACAGAATGGTGTAGTCGAGCGCAAAAACAGGGTCGTACAGGAGATGGCACGTGTTATGCTTCATAGCCGGAACTTACCGTTATATTTTTGGGCTGAAGCGGTGAACACTGCTGTCTATGTAATTAATCGAGTGTATTTGCGCCCGGAACTTTAAATACACCATATGAACTATGGTTTTGTAGAAAACCGAATATCAAATATTTTCGTATCTTTGGGAGTCGGTGTTTTATTTTACGTGACCGCGAAAATCTTGGAAAATTTGACTCTCGAAGTGACGAAGGGATTTTCTTGGTTATTCTACAAACAGTAGAGCATATCGAGTTTTTAACTTAGAATCTAAGACGATCGTAGAATCGATAAATGTTAAAGTAGATGAAGCTTTTCACTTTGCATCTGAAAAATCTACCCTCGATATCTCTCTTGATGATGATACACCTGCTAATGCATCTTCTAATAACAATTCTTTCGATAATAATGATGCATCTAACGGTTCTTCAAGTTTATCTGATGTGCAGGAATCATCTCAAGTACCTCCGAGTACTCCGTTACCTCAAACGTTACGCATCTCCAAGGATCATCCTGAATCGAACATCATTGGAGACCCACAAGAAGGAGTCAGAACTCGGAGACAATTGGTTTGCGGATTCGCTTGCTACGTATCTTTAATCGAACCAAAGAATGTCGATGAAGCTCTTCAGGATGACTACTGGATTGAAGCAATGCAGGAAGAGCTCCATCAATTTGAGCGAAACAAAGTCTGGGAATTAACGAAGCCTCCGAAGCAACACAATGTGATAGGTACCAAATGGATTTTCAAGAACAAGAAAAATGAGGATGGTACTATCATCAGGAACAAAGCACGTAGTTGCTCAAGGCTACTCTCAAGTAGAAGGTATAGACTTTGATGAAACTTTCGCCCCTGTAGCTAGACTCGAGTCCATTCGTATCTTATTTGCGATAGCTTGTCATTTTAAAATCAAATTATTTCAAATGGACGTTAAGAGCGCATTTTTAAATGGGTTTTTAAATGAGGAAGTTTATGTGGCTCAACCGAAAGGTTTTGTAGACCATAAACTACCTAACCATGTTTTTCGTCTGAAAAAGGCTCTTTACGGTCTGAAACAAGCACCGCGAGCATGGTACGAAAGGTTGACAAAGCACCTTTTGGAAAAGGGCTATACTCGAGGGGGAGCTGACAGGACTCTCTTTGTGAAGCATTATCAAAACAATTTCATTGTAGCACAAATCTATGTCGATGACATTGTATTTGGTGCAACAAGAGATAATGATGCTTCTAAATTCGCGAGACCATGGAAAGCGAATTTGAGATGTCCATGATGGGCGAATTGACTTATTTTCTTGGATTACAAGTTAAACAAAATGATGAAGGCATTCACTTGTGTCAATCCAAGTATGCAATGGAGTTGGTCAAAAAGTTTGATCTAGAAAATTCTAAGGATTTTCCGACTCCAATGGGAACTAGCCATAAGGGACTTGGAAGTGAATCACATAGTGAGAATGTAGACGAGAAACTGTATCGCAGTATGATTGGAAGTCTACTTACCTCACGGCTAGTCGCCCGGACATATCCTTTAGTGTTGGGATTTGCGCGAGATATCAATCAGCACCGAAGGAGGTTCACCTGAAAGCGGTGAAACGGATCATCCGATACATCAAAGGAACGATAAATCTCGGAATTTGGTATCCTATGGGAACAAGTTTGGATATTGTTGGATACTCAGATGCCGATTGGGCAGGATCAGTGGATGATCGGAAAAGCACGAGTGGTGCATGTTTTTATCTTGGCCATTGCCTTGTTGCATGGCACAGTAAAAAGCAAAACTGCATAGCACTCTCGACTGCCGAAGCGGAGTATATTTCAGCGGGAAGTTGTTCAACCCAATTGATTTGGATGAAAAGCGTGTTGAGCGACTTCCGGATTTCAGCAACTTCGGTAACAATTCTTTGTGACAACACTAGTGCCATAAACATTTCGAAAAACCCTGTGTTGCACTCAAGAACAAAACATATTGAACTTAGATATCATTTTCTTAGAGAGCTAGTTGAATCAAATATTCTTCAACTTTCATATATTTCAACTGAGGATCAATTAGCTGATATCTTAACAAAACCTTTGGATCAAAAACGTTTTATTCACTTGCGTAAAGCAATTGGAATGCTTTCCTTGAAATAACCTTTTTGAAACTTTTGCTTAGGTTAGGTTTTGTTTTTGTTTTTATTTTGTTCTTTATCTATGTTTGTACATAGGACATTAATTGAGCATTGATCATAATTGACTTTAATTGCATCTTTTCACGCATTTAGAAATTTATTATGCTTTTGATATCATAATATTTCAATGTTGCAATGATCATTTATGTTAATTAAGTCATCTTTTAAGTGATCAAAGTCAATTTCTCTCTCAATGATCTCTTGGTATAGTCATTATCTTATTTGATTGCTTAGTCGAGTATGAATGCGAGATCAATTTTTTGGTTGAATATGTCACGCCCCGGTCGAAACTAACCTGCGACCCACCCGCCGACAGATCCGCCGCCCCTACGGGAAGCCCCGTAGAAACGTAGCGTCTAACCTGCAAAAGCTCATCTATACTATACAGATATCAGAGCTGAAAGGAAATACTGAACTGAAATAAAACAACTCTAAGTATAAGTACAGACCAAGTCCTCACATAAATACATAAGTCTCTCCAAAATAAGAAGAGTACAACTCGATCCTCACTACAAGATCACTCAACACATCTCTCAAAAGGTGAGGGTACAGCTACTCTCAGGAGACACCTGGTAGGGATCTAACTCGCGACTCCCTTACCTCGATCAGCTGGATCAGCAACCTGTGCAGCAGGAACAGAAGTAGAGGTCCCTGGGGAAAATACACCACGACGGGTGTGAGAACTACGTCCCAAGTAGTTCTCAGTGGGTGCCGCCAACAAGCCTGACGGTCTGCCCACTAAGTCCACTAGAGGCATAAAGTAACAGATGCAATACTGGAAGGAAATGCTGGTAAAACAACACTACAGCTACTATGCCTCTAACTAGATGCTCAAGGGTGAAACAGAAAAAACTGGTACCACTACTAACTCTCAACTCAAATCACCCAATCTACACTGACTGCCACATCGGGTCCAGTCAAACCTGCGCCAACCTACTGCCGTTACGTCCCGGAGGAGCGGACTTACGTAGGACGTCCGTGGCTGCCAAAAAGGCCCCCCAGAGGGACTGCATCGACAAAACCGCAATAGCAAGTAACCCGCCTAGCTCCGGAGTGGCACTCGAGGGGCGCGACCCCACCGAGTAAAGTATCTGCGCATCTATGTCGAGCTCAATGTGGCCCATGCAGGCTATAGTCCAAATCCACGATCAACAAGATCGACTGTAACCAACGAACCCTGTCTCACTCACTGGCTGGAACACAACACAGCCGAGACCCCCCTGTCCCTCAGACAGTAATCCAAAGACACTCTGATCAATAACTCACTAACTGACCCACTCGGTCCCCCGACACGAGTGCCAATGCCCCCACAACAACCCGACCCCTCGGCCCCCTATCTGGGCGAGGCAAAATCTATGTCCAGAATGAAATGATAATGATAGTGTGAGAGTGTCTAAAGCAGTAAAATGACCTAGCCCAGGTTGGAGTTTTCTACAAGACTGGTTGAACATGCAGCATATGACAGGGGTGCTAGGTCAAGTCCAAATATAGCAACAACAATTATCTGGTGGAGTAATAATAAAATCACATGCTCAACTGTGTATGCCAGAACCTGAAATCATACTTTCTAACATGCTATACATGGGATAGTGGAACATGAAATCCCTACACAGCTAGAATTAATGTGCAGATCGCAAAACTGGAAGACAAAGCCACCCACCTGATCAGTCGAACTGTCAAAAATCCTACAGCTGATAATACCAAGATGGCAGCTACACAGAGTCCACTGGGTCCAGCACAGTCCACACTGCTCCTGGGTACAAAAACCCGAACTGTCGTTACGCAATATTCCTCCCAAAACTGTCGGATTTAATATACATTAATTCAGCTGCGAAGATGGGCAAAAATCACCTGCTGAAGTCCTCAGAAAAATCCGAATAAAATATGCCCGCGATCTACGCGTCGATAGCTTCGAAACGACTACCTGCACGTCCAAATCCGAGTTTTCTACGCTGAGATATAAATCCGGCAAGAAAATCACCTCAAACACAACTGTAGAAATTTCCACAGATAAACATTCAGGAAGAAGGAAGATTCTCACCTTCGAAGCAACCTCATAAAATCCTGAGAAAAATCCAGGAGATTTCTCGCGAAGAGTAGATGAATTTAGCCTCTTGAATCACCCTGATCCGATGTCGGTACGCGAAGATATGGCCGAAACACTGCGGCGCTGTCCAAAAATCCGCGAAGAAAAAGAGGCAACAAAAAGCTCAAATACCTCCAAAATCCGAAAAGAATTTGAGAAAACTCTGAATATCAAAATTAGAGTCCTACCTGTCGTGAGTCTAACGGCGCAAAAATCGTCGAAATCGGGTGTCGGATAAAGCCAGGAGAGTCTGTGCACCGAGAAGACGCAAAACGGGTCGATGATGAACAAAGTCGCGCCGCGCCGGAAAATGGCCAACCTCGAAAACCGTGCACAAGAAAGTTCCGACAAGCTACCGTTGGATTCAGCTCTGGCAGAGGAAAAACTTCCTTAAGGGTCCACTGTGAAATTCCACTCAGAAAACCCCCAAATTGCCCTTCAAAGCCTCAAATTTAGGCTAAAAACCCCTTAGCGGATCCGGGTACACCCTGTACCCGTCCGGCAAAGGGGGTCGGACCGCCTCCCGTCCGACCGCCGAAGCCCCCGGTCGACACGTGCCCCGCAAACAGGGGACAGCTGTGCGGGGGCCCTCCGGCGCGCCGCGTGTCCCCTCAACAGCGGCGGGGCACCGCGGGTGGCGACGCGTGGCGCAATGCCACGCGTCGGCCGCTCCGCCGCCCCCGCTCACCGCTTAAGGGCCCTGTGGGCCGGGAGCACAAAAGCCCGCCAATAACCGCCTGCCACGCGTCCTGCTCCCGGTCCACGCGCCGCTCGCCATTTTCCTTGGACCGAGCCGCGCGCACCCGCCAATCCTGCTGTGCCACGTGGCCCGCCCCGCGGTCCATGCACCCGCGCGCCTTTCCCGTGGACCGAGCGGCGTGGGCCGGCCAATGAAAGGCTGCCACGTGGCCCAGGCCGGTCCACGGTCACTCCCATGCACCCGATTTTCCCCGAAAACTTCCGGTAGCCCGTTTTTTGTCATCCGGACTCCAAATTTAACAAGCAAATAGCCGTTTTCAAGTGTTTTTCCGTGCTGAATCCGATTCTAACCTCTGTTTGGCCAAAATCCTTCCAGAAATTTCGGCAAACACAGCCGAAGGCCAAAACAGTAAAAGATACCACACAGGTCCAACAGTAGCACCTCTTTGATGCACCATGGGCCAGATACACCAACAATAGGTGTTCTACTGTAGATTCAGTCGGAAAGCTGCATGGGGTTTACGGTCTCCACATCCTCCCCCACTAAAAGGGAGTTTCGTCCTCGAAACAAAAGGAAAGTAAACCTGCGTACCTCAATCAGGAATCTCGAACAGAGCAGGGTAGGTATCCCGCATCACCGTCTCCAGCTCCCATGTAGCCTCTCGCTCCCCATGGTTGCTCCACTGGATCTTCACAAATGGAATGGCCCGGTTGCGCAATTCTCTCACCTCACGAGCTAGAATTCGCAACGGGCGCTCCTCGTAACCAAGATCCTCGCCAATCTCCAAGAAGTGAAGTCGATAATATGTGAAGGGTCGAAGACGTATTTCCTCAGAGCTGAGACATGAAAAACATCATGAACTCCGGCCAGGCGCGGTGGAAGTGCAACTCGTAGGCCACAGGGCCAACCCTCTCTAATACCTCGAAGGGTCCAATAAAGCGGGGACTAAGCTTTCCCCGAACTCCAAATCTCTTGACCCCTTTCGAAGGCGAAACCTTCAAAAAGACATGATCACCAATCTGGAACTCAAGGTCTCGCCGCCGAGTATCAGTGTAGCTCCTCTGACGACTCTGGGCTGTCTCAAGATGTCGGCGAACTAATCTGACTTTCTCCTCTGCCTCCAACAGTAGATCTGGTCCCAAAGTCCTCCTTTCACCCACGTCACTCCAATATAAGGGCGACCGACACTTGCGTCCATACAACGCCTCAAACGGAGCCATTTGGATGCTCGCTTGATAGCTGTTGTTGTACGCAAACTCAACCAATGCTAAGTGCCGATACCACCCTCCTCCGAAATCCATAACGCACGCTCTAAGCATATCCTCCAGGGTCTGTATGGTGCGCTCCGACTGCCCATCGGTCTGTGGGTGAAATGCTGTGCTGAAACGGAGCTGGGTCCCCAAAGCTGACTGTAGACTCGTCCAGAAATGCGACACAAACCTCGGGTCCCTGTCTGATACAATCGAGGCGGGTATACCGTGCAACCTCACCACCTCATCTAAATATAACTGTGCAAAACGGTCCAATGACCAGGTCATCTGAACAGGTAAAAAGTGAGCAGACTTGGTGAGTCTGTCCACGATAACCCAAATCGCATCGGCTCCACTCTACGCCCGCGGTAGTCCAACTACAAAGTCCATGGTGATGTGGTCCCATTTCCACTCGGGAATTGGAAGACTTTGCAACTTGCCAGCAGGTACTCGATGTTCTGCCTTCACTTGCTGACAAGTTAAACACTGCGCCACGAATCTGCCAATATCCCGCTTCATTCCAGACCACCAAAAGTGTGCCTTGAGGTCCCTATACATCTTAGTACCTCCAGGGTGGACGGTATAAGGCGTATAGTGAGCCTCTCTCAAAATCTGATCCCTGATCTCCGAATCTGTAGGCACACACACTCGGTCCCTGTACCGCAGTACTCCCGAGCTATCCACTGAAAAATCCCCTAACTGATCTGCCTGAATCTGCGATCTGATCCTCGTCAAGTAGGGGTCCTCACTCTATGCCTCACCAATCCTGTCCAACAGAGTGGGCTGCAAGACCATGGACGAGAGTCTAGCAGAGACCCCAGGGGAAACTACCTCTATCTGTAGACGCCTCATCTGCTCCACAAGTGGTGCCTGCTGAGTGATCATCATGCTCAAGCTCTGTGCTGATCTCCTGCTCAAAGCGTCTGCAACCACATTGGCCTTGCCAGGGTGATAAAGGATACTCAAATCATAATCCTTTAACAGCTCTAACCACCGGCGTTGCCGCAAGTTCAGCTCCTTTTGAGTAAATAAATACTTTAGGCTCTTGTGGTCTGTATAAATCTCACAGTGCTCCCCGTAGAGATAATGTCGCCATAACTTCAGGGCAAACACCACAGCCGCAAGCTCTAAATCATGAGTAGGGTAATTCTTCTCATAATCCTTTAATTGCCGTGAAGCATAAGCAATTACCCTACCATGCTGCATCAGGACACAACCCAAGCCGCTGTGTGAGGCGTCGCTATAGATCACAAATCCGTCACCCATCACTGGTAGTGCCAGAACTGGTGCTGAGATCAATCTCCTCTTAAGCTCCTCAAAGCTCTCTTAGCACCGCTCCGACCAAACAAACTTCACCCCCTTTCTCGTCAAGCTGGTCAGGGGAGTAGAGAGCTTCGCAAAGCCCTCTACAAATCGACGGTAATAACCTGCTAATCCAAGAAAGCTACGAACCTCAGTAACCGTCGTCGGTCTAGGCCAATCCCGAACTGCATCAATCTTCGTCGGGTCCACTGCCACCCCTGCGGCTGATATAACGTGGCCTAGAAAAGCAACCTCCCGAAGCCAAAATGCACACTTTTTCAGCTTGGCAAACAGCTTCTTCTCTCGCAGGAGTTGTAGCACGATCCTCAAATGCTCCTCATGCTCTACCTCACTTCGGGAGTAAACCAAGATGTCGTCTATGAATACAACGACAAACCGATCCAAGTACGGCTGAAATACCCGGTTCATTAAATCCATAAATGCAGCAGGGGCATTAGTTAGTCCAAAAGGCCCAACTGTAAACTCATAATGCCCATACCCGGTCCTAAAGGCCGCCTTGGGGATGTCCTCGGCCCTCACCCTCAACTGGTGGTAACCTGACTGAAGATCCATCTTCGAAAACACTGTTGCACCCTGCAACTGATCAAACAGATCATCAATCCGTGGTAGCGGGTGTTACGGAATTTGAGTTGGCGTATTTCGTGAATATATTAAGTCTTGAAGATTGAAGATGAAGAAACTTTGGATCATATACCTCAATCTCAAGAAAGAAGAATTCAAAAGGATCAGGTACGTTTAACTAAATAATTTTGATGATCCGAATACTTCTTATAGTGTAGAAACACCTGGAAGAGGTTTTAATTGCTTATTCATCAAAAACTGGACATGGGACATGTTCAGGATCCGGATCGTGGCTTTCAATCCGGATCCCGAAAGGTGTTTGTTCATACATTGCTGCAATCCGGATCACAGCTTGTGCAATCCGGATCCCGAATGGGGTGTTTTGTGAAAATGTATGAACGATCCGGATCGGGGATTATGATCCGGATCCCGAACAGGCTATTTTCTGGAAACCGCATTTTGTGCTTCTGCAATCCGGATCGTGGCTTTGCAATCCGGATCGCCGTCGGTAAAACTTTCCAGAAAAGTTTGTTTTTGATCCGAATATTCTTCCTAGGGTTTCTAACCTATAAATAGCCCTTCTATTTCATTTCTAGGGCATCGGAAAATAGATCCGCATTTCGATTTGAGAAAATAGCCGAAAAGAAAAATCCACATATATAGAGAAGAACGGAAATCATTAGATCTATTCTATGGTTCTTCATCTATATTGATTAGTTTGATTCTAGGTTTTCCATACTCACATCTTGAGTTGAATCAAACTAATGAATACTTAGATGGTATTTCCGATCTACTCTTGATCTAAGTATTCGGCGGATCATCACCACCCAAACAAACAACGATTTATCCCAAAATCGGCGCGTGGACTCGCGTGGCCTTGTGGATTCAAGGTGCAACCGCTCTCGTGGATTCGGAGCGAGGTGCGTTCGTGGATTCGAAGCGTGCCATTGGGTGAAGACCGTGGATTCGGTTGGACGTCGTGGACTCGACGTTGGACGCTGTGGATTCAGCGTTGGGCGCGGATCGTGGATTCGAGAAGCGTCGTGGAGCGAGCGGAGAAGATCTACTAGGAGCGTATGGTAAAAGGTTGAGTCGTCTGTGAGTACGTTATATCACCTTGTACGTGTGTTAATTCTAGTGGATTTCGCCGTGTTATCGGTCCCGTGGTTTTTTACTCCGGTTTGGAGTTTTTCCACGTAAAAATCTTGCGTGTTCTTTTATTTTTCCGCATTGGGTTTTATCGCACAATGATTTTTTGAGTGTTTATTGTTTACACCTATTCACCCCCCTCTAGGTGTTTTTTCCCCTATTTAGATCCTTATTAACCTAAACCCAACAAGTGGTATCAGAGCGGGAATAGGGTTGTAAACAATGGTTGAAGGTGGAAACATCAATCGACCCCCTTTCTTTGATGGAACAAATTATGCGTACTGGAAAGTACGGATGAAAGCTTTCTTAATTTCCATCGACGAAAGGGTGTGGCAATCAATTGAATTAGGATGGTCTAATCCAACTGAAATTTTAGATGATGTTCGCACCTTAAAACCTAGGTCGAAATGGACCAAGGAAGAGATAGACTTATCTTCTTACAATGGCAAAGGGATTAATGCTCTATTTAATGCTTTGTCACAAACTGAGTTCTCTCGCGTCTCGGCATGTGAGACTGCGAAAGAAATCTGGGATGTTCTTCAAGTTACGCATGAGGGAACTAACTTAGTGAAGATTCAGAAACTGCAAATGCTCACGAGCAAGTTTGACTCTATCTCTATGGCAGAGAATGAATCTTTCACTGACTATTACACACGATTGCAAGACATCGTGAACTCATGTGCTAACTTGGGAGAGAAGATTCCAGAATTTAAAGTTGTAAGAAAAATTCTAAGAACTCTTCCTGAACGATTTCGCCCGAAGGTTGCAGCCATTGAAACAATTAAACACCCGGACGAAATGCGTGTAGAAGAATTAGTAGGTGCTTTACAAACTTATGAAATGACTTTTCCTACTAACTATTCTTCTGGAAAGGCATCCTCTTCTAAGTCTTCAGGTTACGCATTGAAATCAACTAAAGAAGAAGACGCGGATTCATCCTCCTCGGACGACGACGAGAACATTTCTATGGAGGACTTTGAGAAGCAGCTCGCTCTCTTGACAAGGAAGTTTCGCCGCAACTTTCGAAGGGGAAATTCAAGCAAAACTCCATCCTTCGGAAAGTCGAAGAAAGGCAAGGGTTCTTCAAGCTACAAGTCAAGAAAGCAAGAGAACTTCTCAAAGGATAAGAAAAGTTCTGAGGGACAAGTTCAGTGTTTCAAATGTCGAGGCTACGGCCACATTGCAACGGAGTGTCCCAACAAGAATCCGGCTAAGAAGAAGGCGATGCAAGTCGTTACTTGGGATGACAACTCCACGTCAAATGAGTCATCCTCAAGTGATGAAGAAGACAACGCGACAGCTTTCCACGCGTCCACCAAATCTTCATCCTTCATGTGCTTAATGGCAAGTACATCCGATTCACTGTCCAACTCCACTGTTGAAAAGATTGCAACGGACGATGAATCAGATGATTCGGAAGGTGAAGATTTTGCTTTAGCCTACCATAAGCTTTTGAGGGATTCAAAGAAACTGGCTAAGCAAAACAAGGGGTTGAAAGAGAGATTGCAGGATCTTGAAGATGAAGTAAAAAGAGTAACCTCTATCTCAACCGATCTTGAAGTGGAAAGGGACAATCTGATTAAAACAAATGTTTCCCTTCAAGAGTCCAATGAGCAATTCGAGAAGAATTATATGGATATGGTGAACAAAGCGAATTACTTCTTGAAGCTCAACGGCGAGGCCCGACAGGAAAAATTGGAAATGACGGAGACCATACGCCAACTGAAGGATGACTTACAGAGATTTTCTTCTGGAAGGAGTAAGTTGGACAGACTTCTTGGTCTCGGTCAAAGAAACAAGTTCGGCCTCGGATACACTCAAACTGGAGACATTCCAAGTTCGAGTGGTACAGTATTTGTGCCTCAGTCGGTATCTCCTCCTCCGACACCGGTGTTCACGACAAGCAACGACAACGAACCTACTACATCTTCTTCGGAATCGACAAGAATCAAGGTATGTTTTCGTTGTGGCATTTCAGGGCACATAAGAAGAAATTGCAAGATGGGAGCCAAACGCACACCTCAAGCACATCTTGCAATGACTACCAAAAGGGCTATTCCTCGGAAAACAACTCCAATCAATTGAAGGAAAAGAGCCTTGGTAGTACACCGCTCAAGACGACATCATCAAGGAGCAGCAATTCTTCAAGCAAGACGCTCTCACCTAGGAAATCAACTTCACGACCATTACCGACGCACTTCAAAAAGGTTTGGGTGCGCAAAGGTGAAATCTTTCCCTGTCTTGCTACCAATGTTTCTTTGCATGCATATGATAGTTCGTCTTGGTACCTGGATAGCGGGTGTTCCCGTCATATGACCGGCGATAAAAACTGTTTTCAAACATTTGAGAAAAACTCCGGAGGACTTGTTGTTTTCGGAGATGGTCGGTCTTCCAAAATTGTTGGAAAGGGAACGGTAGCTATTCCAGATGGCCCGGTTCTAGATAATGTATTATTTGTTCATGGCCTTAAGACTAACCTCATAAGCATAAGTCAACTGTGTGATAGTGGTTATTCAGTTAATTTTTCATCTGATAAATGCACTGTAACTGACATGAACCATGCTTTCTTTTTAAAGGGGGTTAGATCAGAAAACAATTGTTATGTAGTTCCTTCTAAGATTTCTGAAAAATGTAACCTAGCATCTTTGAAAAATGAAACACTTTGGCATGAAAGGCTAGGTCACATAAACTTTAAGGAACTTGCTAGAATTTCAAATAAAGATGTGGTCAAGGGGGTTCCGAAACTTTCTTTTGAACAAAACCTTGTGTGTGGCGGTTGCCAAAAGGGAAAACAGTCTAGGACTGCACACAAGAATTTGAACCACATAGGTACAAAACGGCCTTTGGAACTTTTGCATATGGACTTAATGGGGCCAACTCGTCAACCATCTCTGGGAGGTAAATGGTATATTTTCTTGTTGGTTGATGATTTTTCTAGATATACTTGGGTAGCTTTCTTAAAAGAAAAAGCTGATACCTTTGATTCTTTTCTCGAAATCTGCAATCGTATTATGATAGAAAA
This sequence comes from Tillandsia fasciculata, assembly GCA_029168755.2. Classification (NCBI taxonomy): domain Eukaryota; kingdom Viridiplantae; phylum Streptophyta; class Magnoliopsida; order Poales; family Bromeliaceae; genus Tillandsia; species Tillandsia fasciculata. Next base: position 10,275,720 of record CM054943.1, on the reverse strand, counting down.
GAATGATAGGATTACTCGAGTTAGGAGTGATAGAGGTGGGGAATTCATAAATTCCAAATTCATTGATTTTTGCACTTCTAATGGCATTAAACATGAATTCTCCGCACCTTACACACCTCAACAAAATGGTGTAGTCGAGCGCAAAAACAGGGTCGTACAGGAAATGGCACGTGTTATGCTTCACAGCCGGAACTTACCTTTATATTTTTGGGCTGAAGCGGTGAACACTGCTGTTTATGTTATCAATCGCGTGTATTTGCGCCCGGGGACTTTGAATACACCATATGAACTTTGGTTTTGTAGAAAACCTAACATCAAATATTTTCGCATCTTTGGGAGTCGGTGTTTTATTTTACGTGATCGTGAGAATCTTGGAAAATTTGACTCTCGAAGTGACGAAGGGATTTTCTTAGGTTATTCTACAAACAGCAGAGCATATCGAGTTTTTAACTTAGAATCTAAGACGATCGTAGAATCGATAAATGTTAAGGTAGATGAAGCTTTTCATTTTGAATCTGAAAAATCTACCCTCGATATCTCTCTTGATGATGATACACCTGCTAATGCATCTTCTTCTAACAATTCTTTCGATAATAATGTTGATGCATCTAACGGTTCTTCAAGCTTATCTGATGTGCAGGAATCATCTCGTGTACCTCCGCCTACTCCTCTACCTCAAACGTTACGCATCTCCAAGGATCACCCTGAATCGAACATAATTGGAGATCCACAAGAAGGAGTTAGAACACGGAGACAATTGGTTTGCGGATTTGCATGCTATGTATCTCAAATCGAACCAAGGAATGTTGATGAAGCTCTCCAAGATGATTACTGGATTAAAGCAATGCAGGAAGAGCTCCATCAATTCGAGCGAAACAAAGTCTGGGAACTGACGAAGCCTCCGAAGCAACACAATGTGATAGGTACCAAATGGATCTTCAAGAACAAGAAAAACGAAGAAGGTACTATCATCAGGAACAAAGCAAGGTTAGTTGCTCAAGGCTATTCTCAAGTAGAAGGTATAGACTTTGATGAAACCTTCGCCCCTGTAGCTAGACTCGAGTCCATTCGTATATTGTTTGCGATCGCTTGTCATTTTAAAATCAGATTATTTCAAATGGACGTTAAGAGCGCCTTTTTAAATGGATTTTTAAATGAGGAAGTTTATGTAGCTCAACCGAAAGGTTTTGTGGATCATAAACTACCTAACCATGTTTTTCGATTGAAAAAGGCTCTTTACGGTCTGAAACAAGCACCGCGAGCATGGTACGAAAGGTTGACAAAGCACCTTTTGGAAAAGGGCTACACTCGAGGGGGAGCTGACAGGACTCTCTTTGTGAAGCATTATCAAAACAATTTCATAGTTGCTCAAATCTATGTCGATGACATTGTTTTTGGAGCAACGAGAGATAATGATGCTTCTAAATTCGCGGAGACCATGGAAAGCGAATTTGAGATGTCCATGATGGGCGAATTGAATTATTTTCTTGGATTACAAGTTAAACAAAACGATGAAGGAATTCACTTGTGTCAATCCAAGTATGCACTGGAGTTGGTCAAAAAGTTTGATCTTGAAAATTCTAAGGATTTTCCGACTCCAATGGGAACTAGCCATAAGGGACTTGGAAGTGAATCACAAAGTGAGAATGTAGACGAGAAACTGTACCGCAGTATGATTGGAAGTCTACTATATCTCACGGCTAGTCGCCCGGATATATCCTTCAGTGTTGGGATTTGTGCGAGATATCAATCAGCACCGAAGGAGGTTCACCTGAAAGCGGTGAAACGGATCATCCGGTATATCAAAGGTACAATCAATTTCGGAATTTGGTATCCTATGGGAACGACTTTGGATATTGTTGGATACTCAGATGCCGATTGGGCTGGATCGGTGGATGACCGGAAAAGCACGAGTGGTGCATGCTTCTATCTTGGCCACTGCCTTGTTGCATGGCACAGTAAAAACAGAATTGCATAGCACTCTCGACTGCCGAAGCGGAGTACATTTCTGCAGGAAGTTGTTCAACCCAATTGATTTGGATGAAGAGCGTGTTGAGCGATTTCCGGATTTCAACATCTTCGGTAACCATTTTATGTGACAACACTAGTGCTATTAACATTTCTAAAAACCCTGTGTTGCACTCTAGAACAAAACATATTGAACTTAGATATCATTTTCTTAGAGAGCTAGTTGAATCAAACATTCTTCAACTGTCATATATTTCAACTGAGGATCAATTAGCCGACATCTTAACAAAACCTTTGGATCAAAAACGTTTTATTCACTTGCGTAAAGCAATTGGCATGCTTTCCTTGAAATAAACTCTTTTGAAACCTTTGCTTAGATTAGGTTTTGTTTTTGTTTTTGTTTTGTTCTTTATCTATGTTCTGTACATAGCACACTAATTGAGCATAAATCATAATTGACTTTAATTGCATCCTTTTATGCATTTAGAAATTTATTATGTTTTGATGTCATAATATTTCAATGTTGCAATGATCATTTACGTTAATTAAACCATCTTTTAAGTGATCAAAGTCAATTTCTCTCTCAATGATCTCTTGGTATAGTCATTATCATATTTGATTGCTTAGTCGAGTATGAATTCGAGATCAATGGTTTGGTTGAATACCTTATATATTAAATAATTGATAGCCAATTGAGGGGGAGTCAATGAAATGTGAAATGCTCAAAAGATGTGGAAAGAGTTACATCCCAATGAGGAGTGTGAAAACTACCACCACATGGAGAAAATGAAAGAAAAAGATACTCCATGAATGAAAAGCAAATTTTTGTTTGAAAAATTGTTGATAAAACTCATATTGAAATACTTGACTCAGTCGTATTTCATGGTTGGTATAAGGTGGGATTTTTGATTTAAGATGCTCAAAGAGCCACTCCTTCAACAGATTGTCTAGATATATTATCTAACTTATCTGGGATTTCAAACATCTATTGATCTTGGTATTTCATTTTCTTTACTAAAATTGATGATTTGATAAAGGCATTACACATAAGATCAAGATAGATGTAATTGAAGTTGTTCAACTTTAAGTGTTTTAACTTTCGTAAATTTTCGTTTCATTTTTGGATATTTTTGATAGATTTTCATAATCTATTTCTTGTTGTATGAAACGATGCCATTTGTTTAAAGTTGACATGGTAAAGTGCTTACATACTTTTTCTGGATTTTAGTGTATTTTTCTAACTTTTTCTGAAGAAAAAGGTGTAGCCGATCCGGATCGGGTCAAGTGATCCGGATCCCGAACGCAGGATTTTTCCTGCGGGTGGCCGATCCGGATCACATTCTCGGCCGATCCGGATCACGGCTAGGGTTTTATATAGAAACATCCAGATTTTTGATTTCTTTACCCTAATCTCTGGTTTTCAAGTCTCTAGAGCTTCTCTCTCTAGATTTCTTGCTTTTGGAGCTTCAAAACTCAAAGTTCTTCGGATTCAAGTAAGTTTTATTGATCAAAACTCGGTTTTTACAGTTTTTCATCAAACGTGAGTTGAAATCTTGGATCTTTTTCGTTTGTGAATGGTTTTTGATCAAATTTCTTTTGAAATAAGAACTCTGGGTCAATTAGTTTTACTTTTATGCTGGGATTTCATCTGATTAACGAGTTTTTAGGCTTCGATTTCTAAAAATTCGGTTTTAGGGCATAAAAGAGGAATTTTTGTAAATCATGGAATTGATCTATTTTTAAAATTCTTTTTGGAAAACTAATTTGATTCTTGGCTTCTCTATATGATTATGATTGTCTAGGTACAATGTTTTAAATTTTTCAAAATTGACAATTTTTCATATGTTCTTGAGTTGGTTTCACAGGACACTTTTCGAAACTCAAAGCACTGGGTTCAATGGCATTTCCTTGATATTCTGTTACTGGTTTCGATGGTGCTCACTAGAGCAACTAATAAGTTGAAAAGGGCCAAGAAACTCCAAAGAAAAGGAGAAGTCGATGTTATAAGTGACACAGAACTTGAAGAAAACGGATGAAGTACACTGGGATATGTTGACGGATGATGATGATGATGAGGTTTGCCTACTGACTTAAAGCAAAAAGGAAAAGCACCATTGAACTCTGGAAAGCACCAATGTCTGCTCCAACTATCTCCATAAAACGGAAACGAATTACTCGACGTTTTGGACTAAGACAAGACACTAATGTGGATTCACCAATAGCCCCTGATTCTCCGCCACGTGTCGAAGAAGTAGTCATTAATGTTGATCGTCTTAGAGCGTTTGCACATCGCGAATGCATTGGAGAAAGGCATGTAAACATTGAGGCCCTACGAGGTCACTGCCCTGAATTTGGAGTTTGATTGAACAAGCGAATCTCATTCAAGTGTGTCGCTTCCCAGAAACTCTCGGTACTGCCTGCACCATGTGAGAACTTTCTATACCAATGCACGACATCTTCGAGAGTTTGAGAATGGTCCTATGGAGTTCTACACGAATATCCAAGGGACAAAATTTAAGATCACTCCACACTTGATTGGCGAAGTTTTGGGAATGGAAGCCAGCAAAACAGGAGTTCACTATTTGAAGGGTAAATTTGACAAACACTTTATGGCAAAAAGTTATCCATGGAATTTGTCTCGAGGGAACACAATCAACCGGAAAATGTTCGATCTAAAGAACTTCGTCTGGAATATCGCTTCTTAAACTTCATCACATGCTACAACATACTTCCAAATATGCAGACGAAGGTTGTGAGATGGGAACGATTGTTGTTTCTTTATCTCATAGGACATCCTTCCGAGGCAATGGCACTGAATATGAACATTCCGTACATCATCTGGAATAGAATGGCGAGATATGTTGAGCATCCTCATCCTACTGAAAGGATTCCATTTCCATTGATCATAATGAGGATTCTAAAGAAATTTCAAGTTGGATCACATCTACAACTTATCATCAATGTCTGAACATGATTGATGAGTCAACAATTGTCAAATCTCTTCACACATTGCCACATGTTACTCAATTTCTGCATCTGGAACGAAGCCTGGTACAAGCACGGCTGCATCTCCGTCTCGACAAGAAACTGGCATGATAATGAAGCATCATTGGCCTCGATCTTCAAGTTGCAACAACAATTAACTGTCAAGCAAGAACGGATTTTGAAGGAACAACAACGAATGGCAAATGAGCTTGAGATCACCACAGCAGCTCACATTTCCATCACGAAGAAGTTAAATTCAATGAACAAGCGAATGACAAAGATGTTCTACAAGATGGGTTGCACAAGTTCTGACGACTCCGATTCTGACGACTGATCATTTTTGACTAATTCTCTTTTCTTTTCCTCTTTGCAGGATTTTTAGTCTAATTGATTCTTTTAGATTAGTTCTCAGTTTGTGCATATTTTTAGAACTTTATGTCTTTATTTACTCTCCTTACATATTGTAGCTTTGCTACGTTTTGGCTTGTTTTGTGACAAAAAGGGGGAGAGAGTTAGCGAAAACAATGAACAATGATGTGAATCAATGAAGTGAACAATCAACTTTGAACAATGATTGTGAATATCGATGATATCAAGGTAAGTATGAATCTCAACTCAACTTTGGTTTTTCTTTTGTGATTTGTGACATGCTTCTATACTAACTATTTGACTAACTATTTGGGCATGTAATATGACTAACAAGTTGATGTTGGACTAACATACTTTGACATTTGGTTTTCAACTGCTTAGAAGATATGTTGGTTTTAACTATGGTTCTCTTACATATCTGATATTTTCAAATGTCATGATGAGAAAAACTCTATCTCTGTATCTGGTTTTGAATGTTTCAATTCTTGAGGTATCTAACGATTTCTTTTGTCAAGAATGTTTTCTGTGTGCAGAGATTACAGATGTCTAAGTCTAGAGTCTGTCTTAGGAGTTTATCTCATGTATTTAATTTCTGGAACTCTTTTGTAAATTTTTGTTGTATGGTGATAGCAACAAAAATATCCTTTTTGAATTTTCTTTGTGGATTTGTGTTTTGTCACGAAACCGCCAAAGGGGGAGATTGTTACGGAATTTGAGTTGGCGTATTTCGTGAATATATTAAGTCTTGAAGATTGAAGATGAAGAAACTTTGGATCATATACCTCAATCTCAAGAAAGAAGAATTCAAAAGGATCAGGTACGTTTAACTAAATAATTTTGATGATCCGAATACTTCTTATAGTGTAGAAACACTGGAAGAGGTTTTAATTGCTTATTCATCAAAAACTGGACATGGGACATGTTCAGGATCCGGATCGTGGCTTTCAATCCGGATCCCGAAAGGTGTTTGTTTCATACATTGCTGCAATCCGGATCACAGCTTGTGCAATCCGGATCCCGAATGGGGTGTTTTGTGAAAATGTATGAACGATCCGGATCGGGGATTATGATCCGGATCCCGAACAGGCTATTTTCTGGAAACCGCATTTTGTGCTTCTGCAATCCGGATCGTGGCTTTGCAATCCGGATCGCCGTCGGTAAAACTTTCCAGAAAAGTTTGTTTTTGATCCGAATATTCTTCCTAGGGTTTCTAACCTATAAATAGCCCTTCTATTTCATTTCTAGGGCATCGGAAAATAGATCCGCATTTCGGCCATTTGAGAAAACCTAGCCGAAAAGAAAAAATCCACATATATAGAGAAGAACGGAAATCATTAGATCTATTCAATGGTTCTTCATCTATATTGATTAGTTTGATTCTAGGTTTTTCATACTCATATCTTGAGTTGAATCAAACTAATGAATACTTAGATGGTATTTCCGATCTACTCTTGATCTAAGTATTCGGCGGATCATCACCACCCAAACAAACAACGATTTATCCCAAAATCGGCGCGTGGACTCGCGTGGCCTTGTGGATTCAAGGTGCTACCGCTCTCGTGGATTCGGAGCGAGGTGCGTTCGTGGATTCGAAGCGTACCATTGGGTGAAGACCGTGGATTCGGTTGGACGTCGTGGACTCGACGTTGGACGCTGTGGATTCAGCGTTGGGCGCGGATCGTGGATTCGAGAAGCGTCGTGGAGCGAGCGGAGAAGATCGACTAGGGGCGTATGGTAAAAGGTTGAGTCGTCTGTGAGTACGTTATATCACCTTGTACGTGTGTTAATTCTAGTGGATTTCGCCGTGTTATCGGTCCCGTGGTTTTTTACTCCGGTTTGGAGTTTTTCCACGTAAAAATCTTGTGTGTTCTTTTATTTTTCCGCATTGGGTTTTATCGCACAATGATTTTTTGAGTGTTTATTGTTTACACCTATTCACCCCCCTCTAGGTATTTTTTCCCCTATTTAGATCCTTATTAACCTAAACCCAACAGCGGGTACTTGTTCCGGATGGTCACTTTATTTAGCTCTCGGTAATCCACGCACAGGCGAAGTGATCCATCCTTCTTCTTCACGAATAAAACTGGCGCTCCCCACGGAGATACACTGGGTCTCACAAAGCCCACGTCCATCAAATCCTGCAACTGAGCCTTCAATTCCCTCAATTCAGCTGGGGCCATCCTATAAGGTGCCTTTGAGATTGGTGCGGTCCTGGAACCACATCAATCACAAACTCAACCTCCCTCTCCGGCGGCAAGTCGATAACTCAGAGGGAAACACATCTGGGAACTCGCGGACGATAGGATATCCTCGAGTCCCGGTGCCGCCGTAGGCACCTCTACGACCGTCGCCAGGAAAGCGATACAGCCCCTACTCATCATCCGCCGAGCTCTCGATGACGAGATAGTCATCGCAAACAGGGTACTCTGACAGCCTCTAAAAACGAACTCCTCCTGTCCTGGCTCACGAAGAGTCACAGTCCTCTCCCTGCAGTCTATATGGCGCAATACCGAGATAACCAGTCCATACCAAGTACAACGTCGAAATCCCGGAGCTGCCGCAGCACGAGCAAGTCTGCCGGCAGAATCCAGGGTCCCAACTGTACAGGGCATCCCTACAATACTCCACAACATGCAAAACATGGTCTGGAATCTGAACCTCTAATGCATGTGATAATGATGCTACCTCTATCCATGTAGGGATGCAAAGGCTCTACTAATGAATGAATGCGATGCGCCAGTATCAAAAAGAGCTCGAGTATGAACTGCAGAAATCAAAATGATACCTGCGACGACATGATCCGCGCTGTAGTATCCTCCACCTGTGCTGCATAAACTCGCCCACTCGGTGCTGGTGGTCGTCGATCTGGCTGTCGAGAGGAAGATGAAGCATGATCAGGCCTACCATAGGCCACAGAAGGCCCTGCTGACTGATACGGAACAGTAGGTGCCGAAGCCGAAGAAGGAGCTGGAGGACCTGCTCTGGGGCACGCTCTCTGAAAATGACCGGTCTGTCCACATCGGAAGCAACGGCCCTGACCCTGGGAGCACTGAGGCGGTGAGTGCGGCCCCCCACAAATGACACATCGATCTGATCGTGGCTGTCGTCGTGGCTGCTGCTGCTGAGACTGCTGCTGCTGAGAATGCTGCTGCCGAGATGATCGACGCTGCTGCTGCCACGGACGGGGTGCTCCTGATCTCTGGCGCCCCTGATACCCACGACCCTGCGAATGAGGTCGCGGAGGTCTCGGGGGTCCCTGTCCACCTGACTGCCCCTCATCAACTGGTGCTGGGCGCTTTGCCCCCGGAGTCACTGCTGGGGCTGGCGCCACCTCCGCCATCACTGTCTCTCCAGACTCAACATATAATGCCTGCTCCATCGAAGCCTCAAGAGTCCGCAATCTGCTGGAGCGAACATGCTGATAAATATCCCGGTGCAACCCTCGCTCAGACATGTAAATCTGATGTGCCTCGTCCCTGGCCACGTGAGGCATACTAGCCAACAGCTGGTTAAATTCAGCTATGTACACCTGCACGGGCCGATCTCCCTGACGAAGAGTCCTCAGCGCTCCTCCAGTCTCTGACGGACACTCTCAGGAAGAAAGCTCCCAAAAGAAGGCTGCGAAACTCCGTCCATGAGAGAAGCTGCGTCCCCGGCGGCCCAGCGGTCGCACACGCCGCCACCACGCCTCGGCGTTGCCCTCCAAGAAATGAGAAGCCAAGAGAACCCGGAAGCGATCCTCGATAAATAAACTCTCAAAATGACGCTCCATGGCCGTGACCCAAGTCTCGGCCTCCCACGGCTCAGCTCCCATACCAGAAAAATGGGGTGGGTCCAACTGGCGAACCTCATCAGCAAATCTACCACCACCCGCTGCTCAGCTGAAGTCAACGATCCCGTCACCCCGATGGTGGTCTGCAAGGAACCGGCTCAACAGGAACTGCCGGTGCTGGAGGAACAACAGGGGGTGCCACAACTGGAGGAGAAGGTACAGGCGCACTATCATGGGGTGTCACCTCTGGCTGCGACCTCTGCCCTAACAAAGCCATCATCCTGCCCAAGGCCTCCTCCTGACGGCGAGAAGCCTCCTCCTGACGGCGAGAGGTCTCCTCCTGACGCTGGATAACCTCCGACATCTGTGCCATCTGGGCTCGGAGCTCCTGTACCTCATCCTGACGTCCCGTCCCGAGTCCTCCTGCTCAGGCACCGAGGAAGAAGGCTGCGAACGCGTAGACATCCCGCGTCGCGGAGGCATCACTCTCCTGATGAGAAAGAAAAGAACAGTCAGAACCTCCAAACCAACCTCGACCCAATCTCGCGAAAGTCCACAGGCATATCCTCCTTCCCGTAGTACTATGTTGTCTGCAGCCAACATAGTCGCCACTGAAGGAAGATATGTCAGTCTCTCACCCCATCCACTGGGAGAGTGTAAAACCCAATCAAGACTCTCGCAACTGAGTTACGGCTCTCACGTAAGTCATCCTAGGGTCCAACCACAAGCCTAGGGTTTTTAAGTCCTCACTGACCTACATCCTAGGCTCTGATACCACTCTAATCTGTCACGCCCCGGGTCGAAACTGCGACCCGGGCCCGCCAACAGATCCGCCGCCCCTACGGGAAGCCCCGTAGAAACGTAGCGTCTAACCTGCAAAAGATCATCTATACTATACAGATATCAGAGCTGAAGAGGAAATACTGAACTGAAATAAAACAACTCTAAGTATAAGTACAGACCAAGTCCTCACATAAATACATAAGTCTCTCCAAAATAAAGAAGAGTACAACTCGATCCTCACTACAAGATCACTCACACATCTCTCAAAAGGTGAGGGTACAGCTACTCTCAGGACACACCTGGTAGGGATCTAACTCGCGACTCCCTTACCTCGATCAGCTGGATCAGCAACCTGTGCAGCAGGAACAGAAGTAGAGGTCCCTGGGGAAAATACACCACGACGGGTGTGAGAACTACATCCCAAGTAGTTCTCAGTGGGTGCCGCCAACAAGCCCGACGGTCTGCCCACTAAGTCCACTAGAGGCATAAAGTAACAAATGCAATACTGGAAGGAAATGCTGGTAAAACAACACTACAGCTACTATGCCTCTAACTAGATGCTCAAGGGTGAAACAGAAGAAAACTGGTACCACTACTAACTCTCAACTCAAATCACCCAATCTACACTGACTGCCACATCGGGTCCAGTCAAACCTGCGCCAACCTACTGCCGTTACGTCCCGGAGGAGCGGACTTACGTAGGACGTCCGTGGCTGCCAAAAAGGGCCCAGCCAGAGGGACTGCATCGACAAAACCGCAATAGCAAGTAACCCGCCTAGCTCCGGAGTGGCACTCGAGGGGCGCGACCCCACCGAGTAAAGTATCTGCGCATCTATGTCGAGCTCAATGTGGCCCATGCAGGCTATAGTCCAAATCCACGATCAACAAGATCGACTGTAACCAACGAACCCTGTCTCACTCACCGGCTGGAACACAACACAGCCGAGACCCCCCTGTCCCTCAGACAGTAATCCAAAAGACACTCTGATCAATAACTCACTAACTGACCCACTCGGTCCCCCGACACGAGTGCCAATGCCCCCACAACAACCCGACCCCTCGGCCCCCTATCTGGCGAGGCAAAATCTATGTCCAGAATGAAGTGATAATGATAATGTGAGAGTGTCTAAAGCAATAAATGACCTAGCCCAGGTTGGAGTTTTCTACAAGACTGGTTGAACATGCAGCATATGACAGGGGTACTAGGTCAAGTTCAAATATAGCAACAACAATATCTAGTGGAGTAATAATAAAATCACATGCTCAACTGTGTATGCCAGAACCTGAAATCATACTTTCTAACATGCTATACATGGGATAGTGGAACATGAAATCCCTACACAGCTAGACTTAATGTGCAGATCGCAAAACTGGAAGAAAAAGCCACCCACCTGATCAGTCGAACTGTCAAAAATCCTACAGCTGATAATACCAAGGATGGCAGCTACACAGAGTCCACTGGGTCCAGCATAGTCCACACTGCTCCTGGGTACAAAAACCGAACTGTCGTTACGCAATATTCCTCCCAAAACTGTCGGATTTAATATACATTAATTCAGCTGCGAAGATGGGCAAAAATCACCTGCTGAAAGTCCTCAGAAAAATCTGAATAAAATATTCCCGCGGTCTACGCGTCGATAGCTTCGAAACGACTACCTGCACGTCCAAATCCGAGTTTTCTACGCTGAGATATAAATCCGGCAAGAAAATCACTTCAAACACAACTGTAGAAATTTCCACAGATAAACCTTCAGGAAGAAGGAAGATTCTTACCTTCGAAGCAACCTCATAAAATCCTGAGAAAAATCCAGGAGATTCCTCGCGAAGAGTAGATGAATTTAGCCTCATGAATCACCCTGATCCGATGTCGGTACGCGAAGATATGGCCGAAACACTGCGGCGCTGTCCAAAAATCCGCGAAGGAAAAGAGGCAACAAAAAGCTCAAATACCTCCAAAATCCGAAAAGAATTTGAGAAAACTCTGAATATCAAAATCAGAGTCCTACCTGTCTTGAGTCTAACGGCGCAAAAATCGTCGAAATCGGGTGTCGGATAAAGCCAGGAGAGTCTGTGCACCGAGAAGACGCAAAAAGGTCGATGATGAACAATATCGCGCCGAGCCGGGAAAATGGTCCCCCGGAATTCCGTGCACAAGAAAATTCCGGAAGCCACCGTGGATTCCGCTCTGGCGAGGTACAAACTTCCTTAAGGGTCACAGGTGAATTCCCAAGCAAAAGAGGTGAAAAAAGGGATAAATCCGGTTAAACTAGCCTTTATAAAGGCTTAACGGGTCGGTTTTTAAAGCCCACTAACCCGGAATAAATACGGCGTGGTCCGGGGCGGACGGTTTCCCGTCCGACGCGCCTGGACGCCCGCCACGTACCCCCAAAATAGGGGACAGCCGTGCGGGGGCTCCGCGGCGGCCCACGTGCCCCCTCCAGCGGGGGGAGAGAGGCTGGGCGGGGGTGGCTACGCGTGGCGCACTCAAACGAGCGCTGCGCCACGCGTCGGCCCCTCTGCGGCCGCCCCGGCAACAACGTCGCCCCGTGGGCCAGGACCAATGGACCCTCCAATGGCGGGCTGCCACGTGCCTACTCCCGGTCCCCCCAGCCGCGCCCAAATTCCCCTGAACCGAGCCGCGTGCGCCAGCCAATGCTTGAACGCCACGTGGCCCAGGCCACGGTCCATGCGCCCGCGCGTTCCCGTGGACCGAGCGGCGTGGGCCGGCCCCAATCCCGAGCCGACACGTGGCGCCAGGCCGGTCCACGTCACCCCATGCACCAGAATTTTCCCGGGAAAACTCCGGTAGCCCGTTTTTGGTCATCCGGACTCCAAAATAAACAAAGAAAATAGCCGTTTTTGAGTGTTTTTCCGTGCTGAATCCAAATCTAACCTCTGTTTGGCCAAAATCCTTCCAGAAATTTCGGCAAACATAGCCGAAGGCCAAAACAGCAAAAGGTACCTCACCAGGTCCAACAGGGCACCTCTTGATGCACTTATGGGCCGGATACACCAACAATAGGTGTTCTAACTGTGGATTCAGCAGGAAACGTGCATGGGGTTTACGGTCTCCACATCCTTCCCCCACTAAAAGGGAGTTTCGTCCTCGAAACAAAAGGAAAGTAAACCAGCGTACCTCAATCAGGAATCTCGAACAGTGAAGGGTAGGTATCCCGCATCACCGTCTCCAGCTCCCATGTAGCCTCTCGCCCCCATGGTTGCTCCACTGGATCTTCACAAATGGAATGGCCCGGTTGCGCAATTCTCTCACCTCACGAGCCAGAATTCGTAACGGGCGCTCCTCATAACCAAGATCCTCACCAATCTCCAGAGAAGTGAAGTCGATAACATGTGAAGGGTCGAAAACGTATTTCCTCAGAGCTGAGACATGAAAAACATCATGGACTCCGGCCAGGCGCGGTGGAAGTGCAACTCTATAGGCCACAGGGCCAATCCTCTCCAGTACCCGAAGGGTCCAATAAAGCGGGGACTAAGCTTTCCCTGAACTCCAAATCTCTTGACCCCTTTCGAAGGCGAGACCTTAAAAAGACATGATCACCAATCTGGAACTCCAGGTCTCGCCGCCGAGTATCAGTGTAGCTCCTCTGACGACTCTGGGCTGTCTCAAGATGTCGACGAACTAATCTGACTTTCTCCTCAGCCTCCAGCAATAAATCCGGTCCCAAAGTCCTCCTCTCACCCACGTCACTCCAATATAAGGGCGACCGCACTTGCGTCCATACAACGCCTCAATCGGAGCCATCCGGATGCTCGCTTGATAGCTGTTGTTGTACGCAAACTCAACCAATGCTAAGTGCCGGTACCACCCTCCTCCGAAATCCATAACGCACGCTCTAAGCATATCCTCCAGGGTCTGTATGGTGCGCTCAGACTGTCCATCGGTCTGTGGGTGGAAATGCCATGCTAAAACGGAGCTGGGTCCCCAAAGCTGACTGTAGACTCGTCCAAAAATATGCAACACAAACCTCGGATCCCTGTCTGATACAATCGAGGTGGGTATATCCGTGCAAACCTCACCACCTCATCCAAATATAACTGTGCAAAACGATCCGACGACCAGGTCATCTGAACAGGTAGAAAGTGAGCAGACTTGGTGAGTCTATCCACGATAACCCAAATCGCATCAGCTCCACTCTGCGCCCTTGGTAGTCCAACTACAAAGTCCATGTAATGTGGTCCCACTTCCACTCGGGAATTGGAAGACTTGCAACTTGCCAGCAGGAACACGATGCTCTGCTTTCACTTGCTGACAAGTTAAACATTGAGCCACAAATCTTCCAATATCACGCTTCATCCCAGACCACCAGAAGTGTGCCTTAAGGTCCCTATACATCTTAGTACCCCAGGGGGACGGTATAAGGTGTATAGTGGGCCTCTCTCAAAATCTGGTCCCTGATCTCTGATCTGTAGGCACACACACTCGGTCCCTGTACCGCAGTACTCCCGAGCTATCCATGAAAAATCCCCTGTCTGATCTACCTGAATCTGCGATCTGATCCTCGTCAAGTAGGGGTCCTCACTCTGTGTCTCCCATCCTGTCCAACAGAGTGGGTGCAAGACCATGGACAAAGTCTAGCAGAGACCCCAGGGGATACTACCTCAATCTGTAGACGCCTCATCTGCTCCCAAGTGGTGCCTGCTGGGTGATAACATGCTCAAACTCGATCTCCTACTCAAAGCGTCCGCTACACATTGGCCTTGCCGGGATGATAAAGGATACTCAAATCATAATCCTTTAAAACAACCACCGGCGTGCCCGCAAATTCAGCCCTTTTGAGTAAACAGATATAAGCTCTTGTGGTCAGTATACATCTCACAGTGCTCCCAGTGTACAGATAATGCCGCCATACATCAGGGCAAACACCACAGCCGCAAGCTCAACATCATGGTAGGGTAATCTTCTCATAACCTTTAATTGCCGTGAAGATAAGCAATTACCCTACCATGCTGCACCAGGACACAACCCAAGCCGACTGTGTGAGGCGTCACTATAGATCACGAATCCGTCGCCCATCACTGGGAGGGTCAACGTTGGTGCCGAAATCAATCTCCTTTAGCTCCTCAAAGCTCTCTGGCACCGCTCAGACCAATAAAATTCACCTGTTGGGTTATACTAATATGGATCTAAATAGGGGAAAAAACACCTAGAGGGGGGTGAATAGGTGTAAACAATAAACACTCAAAAAATCATTGCGCAATAAAACCCAATGCGGAAATAAAATGAACACGCAAGATTTTTACGTGGAAAAACTCCAAACCGGAGTAAAAAACCACGGGACCGATAACACGGCGAAATCCACTAGAATTAACACACGTACAAGGTGATATAACGTACTCACAGACGACTCAACCTTTTACCATACGCTCCTAGTAGATCTTCTCCGCTCGCTCCACGACGCTTCTCGAATCCACGATCCGCGCCCAACGCTGAATCCACAGCGTCCAACGTCGAGTCCACGACGTCCGACCGAATCCACGGTCTTCACCCAGTAGCACGCTTCGAATCCACGAACGTACCTCGCTCCGAATCCACGAGAGCGGTTGCACCTTGAATCCACAAGGCCACGCGAGTCCACGCGCCGATTTAGGGTAAATCGTTGTTTTTTGGGTGGTGATGATCCGCCGAATACTTAGATTAGAAATAGATCGGAAATACCATCTAAGTATTCATTGATTTGATTCTACTCAAAATCTGAGTATGGAAAACCTAGAATCAAATCAATCAATATAGATGAAGAAACATAGAATAAATCTATTGATTTCCTTTCTTCTCTATATATGTGGATTTTTCTTTTCGGCTATATTTTTCTATGTTTTGCCGATTAAAATCCGGGGCTATTTTTTTAGAAACCCTAAAAGAATCATAGGGTCTATTTATAGGTTAGAAACCATTGGAAGAAGATACGGATCAAAAAAAAACCGTTTCTGGAAATTTTACGGACGGCGATCCGGATCGTAGTTCTGCGATCCGGATCGTCGTATACAGATTGACATTCCAGAAATCATGTTCGGGATCCGGATCGAATTCCTGATCCGGATCGTTCATACAATTTGGTAAAACATAACATTCGGGATCCGGATCACAATCTGCTGGATCCGGATTGAACCATTGTATGAACAACAACCTTCGGGATCCGGATCAAAGGCTCGATCCGGATCCTGAACATGTCCCATGTCCAGTTTTTGATGAATAAGCAATTAAAACCTCTTCCAGGTGTTTCTACACTACAAGAAGTATTCGGATCACCATAAATCTTTAGTTAAACATACCTGATCCTTTTGAATTCTTCTTTCTTGAGATTGAGGTATATGATCCAAAGTTCTTTCATCTTCAATCTTCAAGACTCAACACTTTCACGAAATACGCCAACTCAAATTCCGTAACAATCTCCCCCTTTGGCGGTTTCGTGACAAAACACAAATCCACAAAAGAAAATTCAAAAAGATATTTTTGTTGCTATCACCATACAACAAAAATTTACAATGGAGATCCAAAAATTAAATACATGAGATAAACTCCTAAAACAGACTCTAGACTTAGACATCTGTAATCTCTGCACAAAGAAATCATTCTTGACAAAAGAAATCGTTAGATACCTCAAGAATTGAAACATACAAAATCAAGTACAGAGATAGAGTTTATTCTCATCATGACATTTGAGAATTCAGATATGTAAGAGAATCATAGAAAAAACCAACATATCTTCTAAGCATTCAAAAACCAAATGTCACAAATGTTAGTCCAACATCAACTTGTTAGTCATATTACATGCCCAAATAGTTAGTCGAATAGTTAGTAGGAACATGCAACAAATCACAAAATAAAAACAAAGTTGAAGTTGATGTACATACTTACCTTAATGTTCACACATTCACAGTTTTCACATCATTATAAACATCATCATTGTTCATTGTTCAAGTTCTCTCTAAACTCTCTCCCCCTTTTTGTCACAAAACAAAGCCAAAACATAGTCAAAACCACAAATGTAAGGAGAGTTAAAAGTTCCAATATCATGAAAAACCTAAGAACTGAACTAAGAAATTAGAACAAAAACTAAGTCCTAAAAATCCTGCACAAAAATAAAAGAAAGAAAATGAGTGAGAAACTAATCAATCATCAGAATCCGAGTCTTCAGAGCTCGTGCACCCCATTTAGAAACATCTTTTTCACCGCTTGTTCATTGAATTGACCTTCTTAGTGATGGTAATATGAGCTGCTGTGATAAGTTCAAGCTCATCGGAAATTCTTTGCTGTTCCTTCGAAATCCGTTCCTGCTGAACAGATAATCGTTGTTGTTCTTTGTAGATGGATGAGACCGATTCTTCATTTGCTGGTGCGGGTGCTGGCTGTGATGGTGATGCGGCAGTGCTTGTACTGGGTTTTGTCCGCTTGCAGGAACTGGAGTGACATGTGGCAATTTATGGAGGGACTTGACGATGGTAGACTCATCAATCATGCTCAAACATTGATGATAATTGTTGAACTCGTATCAACCTGGAATTTCTTAAGATCCTCATTATAATTAACGGAAATGGGATTCTTTCAGTGGGATGAGGATGCTCAACATATCTCGCCATTCTATTCCAGATAATGTATGGAATGTTGATATTTAATCCGTTGCTTCTGACGGATGTCCTAAGAGATACAAAAATAGCAAGCGATCCCATCTCACGACTTTCGTCTGCATATTTGGAAGGATATTGTAACATGTGATGAAGTTTAGAAACCTGTACTCAAGACGAAGTTCTTTAGATTTGACAGATTTCTCCGTTGATTGTGTTCCCTCCAAACAAATTCCCTCTATAACTTTTTGCCACATCATGTTCGTCAAACTTACTCCCTTTAGGTAATGAATTCCTGTCTTGCTGGCTGCATTCCCAAAACCTCACCAATCAAATGTGGAGTGATCTTAAATCTTGTGCCCTGGATATTCGTGTAAAATTCATTGGACCGTTTTCAAACTCTCGAAGGTGCCGTGCATTTGTATAGAAGGTCCTCACAAGATGCAGACAGTAGCCAAGGGTTTGGGAATCGGCACACTTGAATAAGGTTGGCTTGTTCAATTAAATCACCAAACTCAGGGGAGTGACCTCGTAGTTCCTCAATGTTAACATGTCTCTCGCCAATGCATTCGCGATGTGCAAAGCTCTAAGACGATCAGCGTTAACGAATACTTCTTCACACGTGGTGGGGAGTCAGGAGCTGTCGGCGTGTCAACATTAGTGTCCTGTCGTAGTCCAAAGCGTCTAGTAATCCGCTTTCTTTTCACAGAGATGGTTGGTGCAGCCATAGGTGCTTTTCCTGTATCCATGGTTGCCTTTCCCTTCGAACCATCGGAGGCTTTTCCTCTTGAACCATCAGACGCTTTTTGTTCAGCAACGAGTCATCATCATCTGTCAATGCAGTCCAATCTACTCATGACAATCTACTTCTGTGTCACTGACCTGAACAAACTCGCCTTTTGTTGAACTTTCTTGGCCCTTTTCAATTTGTTTGTAGCTCGAGTATGTACCATTGAACCAGGAGAAGAATGATCCAAGTGAATTCCATTGCTGTGAGTGCTTTTAGGAAATTTGAAGTCCTGTGAAGACCAACTCAAGAACATGAAAAATCGTCAATTTTGAAAAATTTGAAAAATTGTACCCAAACAATCATAATCATGTAGAGAAGCCAAGAATCAAATTAGTTTTGCAAAAAGAATTTTAAAAATAGATCAATTCCATGATTTTCAAAAATTCCTCTTTTATGCCCTAAAACCGAATTTTTAGAAATCGAAGCCCAAAAATTCGTTTATCTTGAGAAAACCCAGCATATAATCAAAACTAATCTACCCAGAGTTCTTATTTCAAAAGAAATTTGATCAAAAACCATTCACAAACGAAAAAGATCCATGATTTCTACTCACGTTTGAGCAAAAAGAAAAACTGTGAAAAACCGAGATTTTGATCAATAAAACTTACTTGGATTCGAAGAACTTGAGTTTGGAAGCTCCAAGATGCAAGAAATCTAGAGAGAGAAGCTCTAGAGACTTGGAACAAAAGATTAGGGTAAAAGAAATCAAAACCCTTTTGTTCTATATAAAACCCTAGCCGTGATCCGGATCGGATCGAGATTGTGATCCGGATCGGCTACCCGCAGGAAAATCCTGCGTTCGGGATCGGATCGGATCACTTACCCGATCCGGATCGGCTTCACTCTTTTTCTTCAGAAAATTTAGAAAAATTCCATAAAATCCAGAAAAAGTATGTAAGCACTTTACCATCAACTTTAAACAAAAAATCATCGTTTCAACAAGAAATAGATTATACAAAATCTATCAAAAATACTCAAAAATGAAACGAAAATTTATGAAAATTAAAACACTTAAAGTTGAACAACTTCAATCACATCTATCCTGATCTTATGCGTAATGCCTTTATCAAATCATCAATTTTGGTAAAGAAAATGAAATACCAAGATCAATAGATGTTTGAAATCCCAGATAAGTTAGATAATATATCTAGACAATCTGTTGAAGGAGTGGCTCTTTGAGCATCTTTTATCAAAATCCCACCTTATACCAACCATGAAATATGACTGAGTCAAGTATTTCAATATGCATTTCATCAACATTTTTAAAACAAAAATTTGCTTTGCATTCATGGGTATCTTTTTCTTTTTCTTTTTCTCCATGTGGTGGTAGTTTTCACACTCCTCATTGGGATGTAACTCTTTCCACATCTTTTGAGCATTTTACATTTCTTTGACTCCCCCTCAATTGGCTATCAATTATTTAATATATAAGGTATTCAACCAAAAATTGATCTCGCATTCATACTCGACTAAGCAATCAAATATGATAATGACTATACCAAGAGATCATTGAGAGAGAAATTGACTTTGATCACTTAAAAGATGACTTAATTAACATAAATGATCATTGCAACATTGAAATATTATGATATCAAAAGCATAATAAATTTCTAAATGCATGAAAGGATGCAATTAAAGTCAATTATGATTTATGCTCAATTAATGTCCTATGTACCAACATAGATAAAGAACAAAACAAAAATAAAAACAAAACCTAACCTAAGCAAAGGTTTCAAAAAGGTTATTTCAAGGAAAGCATGCCAATTGCTTTACGCAAATGAATAAAACGTTTTTGATCCAAAGGTTTTGTTAAGATATCAGCTAATTGATCCTCAGTTGAAATATATGATAGTTGAAGAATATTTGACTCAACTAGCTCTCTAAGAAAATGATATCTAAGTTCAATATGTTTTGTTCTAGAGTGCAACACAGGGTTTTTTGAAATGTTAATAGCACTAGTGTTGTCACATAAAATGGTTACCGAAGATGCTGAAATCCGGAAATCGCTCAACACGCTTTTCATCCAAATCAATTGGGTTGAACAACTTCCTGCAGAAATGTACTCCGCTTCGGCAGTCGAGAGTGCTATGCAATTCTGCTTTTTACTGTGCCATGCAACAAGGCAATGGCCAAGATAGAAGCATGCACCACTCGTGCTTTTCCGGTCATCCACTGATCCAGCCCAATCGGCATCTGAGTATCCAACAATATCCAAACTTGTTCCCATAGGATACCAAATTCCGAAATTGATTGTACCTTTGATATATCGGATGATCCGTTTCACCGCTTTCAGGTGAACCTCCTTCGGTGCTGATTGATATCTCGCGCAAATCCCAACACTGAAGGATATATCCGGGCGACTAGCCGTGAGATATAGTAGACTTCCAATCATACTGCGATACAGTTTCTCGTCTACATTCTCACTATGTGATTCACTTCCAAGTCCCTTATGGCTAGTTCCCATTGGAGTCGGAAAATCCTTAGAATTTTCTAGATCAAACTTTTTGACCAACTCCATTGCATACTTGGATTGACACAAGTGAATTCCTTCATCGTTTTGTTTAACTTGTAATCCAAGAAAATAAGTCAATTCGCCCATCATGGACATCTCAAATTCGCTTTCCATGGTCTCCGCGAATTTAGAAGCATCATTATCTCTTGTTGCGCCAAAAACAATGTCATCGACATAGATTTGAGCAACTATGAAATTGTTTTGATAATGCTTCACAAAGAGAGTCCTGTCAGCTCCCCCTCGAGTATAGCCCTTTTCAAAAGGTGCTTTGTCAACCTTTCGTACCATGCTCGCGGTGCTTGTTTCAGACCGTAAAGAGCCTTTTTCAGACGAAAAACATGGTTAGGTAGTTTATGATCCACAAAACCTTTCGGTTGAGCCACATAAACTTCCTCATTTAAAAACCCATTTAAAAATGCGCTCTTAACGTCCATTTGAAATAATTTGATTTTAAAATGACAAGCTATCGCAAATAAGATACGAATGGACTCGAGTCTAGCTACAGGGGCGAAAGTTTCATCAAAGTCTATACCTTCTACTTGAGAGTAGCCTTGAGCAACTAACCTTGCTTTGTTCCTGATGATAGTACCATCTTCATTTTTCTTGTTCTTGAAAATCCATTTGGTACCTATCACATTGTGTTGCTTCGGAGGCTTCGTTAATTCCCAGACTTTGTTTCGCTCAAATTGATGGAGCTCTTCCTGCATTGCTTCAATCCAGTAGTCATCTTGAAGAGCTTCATCAACATTCTTTGGTTCGATTTGAGATACATAGCAATGAATCCGCAAACCAATTGTCTCCGTGTTCTGACTCCTTCTTGTGGGTCTCCAATGATGTTCGATTCAGGATGATCCTTGGAGATGCGTAACGTTTGAGGTAAAGGAGTAGACGGAGGTACACGAGATGATTCCTGCACATCAGATAAACTTGAAGAACCGTTAGATGCATCAATTATTATCGAAAGAATTGTTAGAAGAAGATGCATTAGCAGGTGTATCATCATCAAGAGAGATATCGAGGGTAGATTTTTCAGATTCAAAGTGAAAAGCTTCATCTACCTTAACATTTATCGATTCTACGATCGTCTTAGATTCTAAGTTAAAAACTCGATATGCTCTACTGTTTGTAGAATAACCTAAGAAAATCCCTTCGTCACTTCGAGAGTCAAATTTTCCAAGATTTTCGCGGTCACGTAAAATAAAACACCGACTCCCAAAGATACGAAAATATTTGATGTTAGGTTTTCTACAAAACCATAGTTCATATGGTGTATTTAAAGTCCCCGGGCGCAAATACACTCGATTAATAACATAGACAGCAGTGTTCACCGCTTCAGCCCAAAAATATAACGGTAAGGTTCCGGCTATGAAGCATAACACGTGCCATCTCCTGTACGACCCTGTTTTTGCGCTCGACTACACCATTCTGTTGAGGTGTATAGGGTGCCGAGAATTCATGTTTAATGCCGTTAGAAGTGCAAAAATCAATGAATTTGGAATTTATGAATTCTCCACCTCTATCACTTCTAACTCGAGTAATCTTTTCATTCTTTTCAATCATAATACGATGGCAAATCTCGTGAAAAGAATCAAAAGTATCAGCTTTCTCTTTTAAAAATGCTACCCAAGTATATCTAGAGAAATCATCAACCAATAAGAAAATATACCATTTACCTCCCAAAGATGGTTGACGAGTTGGCCCCATTAAGTCCATGTGCAAAAGTTCCAAAGGCCGTTTTGTACCTATGTGGTTCAAGTTCTTGTGTGCAGTCCTAGACTGTTTTCCCTTTTGGCAACCGCCACACACAATGTTTTGTTCAAAAGAAAGTTTAGGAACCCCCTTGACCACATCTTTGTTTGAAATTCTAGCAAGTTCCTTAAAGTTTATGTGACCTAGCCTTTCATGCCAAAGTGTTTCATTTTTCAAAGAAGCTAGGTTACATTTTTCAGAAAATTTACTAGGAACTACATAACAATTGTTTTCTGATCTAACCCCTTTTAAAAGAAGCATGGTTCTTGTCAGTTACAGTACATTCATCAGATGAAAAATTAACTGAATAACCATTATCACAAAGTTGACTTATGCTTATGAGGTTAGTCTTAAGGCCATGAACAAATAACACATTATTTAGAACCGGGCCATCCGGAATAGCTACCGTTCCCTTTCCAACAATTTTGGAAGACCGACCATCTCCGAAAACAACAAGTCCTCCGGAGATTTTCTCAAAGTTTGAAAACAGTTTTTGTCACCGGTCATATGACGGGAACACCCGCTATCCAGTACCAAGACGAACTATCATATGCATGCAAGGAAACATTGGTAACAAGACAAGGGAAAATTTCACCTTTGCGCACCCAAACCTTTTTGGAATGCGTCGGTAATGGTCGTGAAGTGATCTCCTAGGTGAAAGCGTCTTGTTTGAAGAATTGCTGCTCCTTGATGATGTCGTCTTGAGCGGTGAACTACCAAGGCTCTTTTCCTTCAAATGATTTGCATTGATTTTCGAGGAATCCCTTTTGGTAGTCATTGCAAGAGGTGCTTGAGGTGTGCGTTTGGCTCCCATCTTGCAATTTCTCCTTATGTGCCCTGAAATGCCACAACGAAAACATACCTTAGATCTTGACGATCCCGAGGAGGATGAAGTAGGCTTGTTGTCGTTGCTTGTCGTGAATTCCGGTGTCGGAGGAGGAGATACCGACTGAGGCACAAAAACTGTCCCACTCGAACTTGGAATGTCTCCAGTTTGAGTGTATCCGAGGCCGAACTTATTTGTTTGACCAAGACCAAGAAGTCTGTCCAACTTACTCCTTCCAGAAGAAAATCTCTTTAAGTCATCCTTTAGTTGGAGTATGGTCTTTGTCATTTCCATTTTTCCTGTCGAGCCTCGCCGTTGAGCTTCAAGAAGTAATTCGCTTTGTTCACCATATCTATATAATTCTTCTCGAGTTGCTCATTGGACTCTTGAAGGGAAACATTTGTTTTAATCAGATCATCCCTTTCCACTTCAAGATCGGTTGAGAGAGAAGTTACCCTTTTACTTCTTCTTCGAGATCCTGCAATCTCCCTCTCAACCCCTTGTTTTGCTTAGCCAGTTTCTTTGAATCCCTCAAAAGTTATGGTAGGCTAGAGCAAAATCTTCACCTTCCGAATCATCCGATTCATCGTCCGTTGCAATCTTTTCAACAGTGGAGTTGGACAGTGAGTCGGATGTACTTGCCATTAAGCACATGAAGGGTGAAGATGTGGTGGACGCGTGGAATGCTGTCGCGTTGTCTTCTTCATCACTTGAGGATGACTCATTTGACGTTGGAGTTGTCATCCCAAGTGACGACTTGCATCGCCTTCTTCTTTGCCGGATTCTTGTTGGGACACTCCGTTGCAATGTGGCCGTAGCCTCGACATTTGAAGCACTGAACTTGTCCCTCTGAACTTTTCTTATCCTTTGAGAAGTTGTCTTGCTTTCTTGACTTATAGCTTGACGAACCTTTGCCTTTCTTTGACTTTCCGAAGGATTAAGTTTTGCTAGGATTACCCCTTCGAAAGTTGCGGCGAAACTTCCTTGTCAAGAGTGCGTGCTGCTTCTCAAAGTCCTCCATAGATAGGTTCTCGTCATCGTCCGAGGAGGAAGAATCCGCGTCTTCTTCTTTAGTTGATTTCAATGCGTAACCTGAAGACTTAGAAGAGGATGCCTTTCCAGAAGAATAGTTAGTAGGAAATGTCATTTCATAAGTTTGTAATGCACCAACTGATTCTTCTACACGCATTTCGTCCGGGTGTTTAATTGTTTCAATGGCTGCGACCTTCGGGCGAAATCGTTCAGGAAGAGTTCTTAAATTTTTCTTACAACTTTAAATTCTGGAATCTTCTCTCCCAAGTTAGCACATGAGTTTACGATGTCTTGCAATCGTGTGTAATAGTCAGTGAAAGATTCATTTTCTGCCATAGAAATAGAGTCAAACTTGCTCGTAAGCATTTGCAGTTTCTGAATCTTCACTAGGTTAGTTCCCTCATGCGTAACTTGAAGAACATCCCAGATTTCTTTTGCAGTCTCACATGCCGAGACGCGAGAGAACTCTGTTTGTGACAAAGCATTAAATATTAATCCCTTTGCCATTGTAAGAAGATGAATCTATCTCTTCCTTGGTCCATTTCGACCTAGGTTTTAAGGTGCGAACATCAGAAATAATTTCAGTTGGATTAGACCATCCTAATTCAATTGATTGCCACACCCTTTCGTCGATGGAAATTAAAAAGGCTTTCATCCGCACTTTCCAGTACGCATAATTCGTTCCATCAAAGAAAGGGGGTCGATTGATGTTTCCACCTTCAACCATTGTTTACAACCCTATTCCCGCTCTGATACCACTTGTTGGGTTATACTAATATGGATCTAAATAGGGAAAAAAACACCTAGAGGGGGGTGAATAGGTGTAAACAATAAACACTCAAAAAATCATTGCGCAATAAAACCCAATGCGGAAATAAAGATGAACACGCAAGATTTTTACGTGGAAAAACTCCAAACCGGAGTAAAAAACCACGGGACCGATAACACGGCGAAATCCACTAGAATTAACACACGTACAAGGTGATATAACGTACTCACAGACGACTCAACCTTTTACCATACGCTCCTAGTAGATCTTCTCCGCTCGCTCCACGACGCTTCTCGAATCCACGATCTGCGCCCAACGCTGAATCCTCAGCGTCCAACGTCGAGTCCACGACGTCCGACCGAATCCACGGTCTTCACCCAGTAGCACGCTTCGAATCCACGAACGTACCTCGCTCCGAATCCACGAGAGCGGTTGCACCTTGAATCCACAAGGCCACGCGAGTCCACGCGCCGATTTGGGGTAAATCGTTGTTTTTGGGTGGTGATGATCCGCCGAATACTTAGATTAGAAATAGATCGGAAATACCATCTAAGTATTCATTGATTTGATTCTACTCAAAATCTGAGTATGGAAAACCTAGAATCAAATCAATCAATATAGATGAAGAAACATAGAATAAATCTATTGATTTCCTTTCTTCTCTATATGTGGATCTTTCTCTTTCGGTATATTTTTCTATGTTTTACCGATAAAATCCTTTTTCTTTTCTTACCCTAAAAATGAATCATAGGGTCTATTTATAGGTTAGAAACCATTGGAAGAAGATACGGATCAAAAACACCGTTTCTGGAAATTTTACGGACGGCGATCCGGATCGGGGTTACTGTGATCCGGATCGTCGTAAAGAGATTGACGATTCCAGAAATCCAAGGGTTCGGGATCCGGATCGGATTGCCTGATCCGGATCGTTCATACAATTTGGAAAACATAACATTCGGGATCCGGATCACAATCTTCTACGATCCGGATTGAAGTATTGTATGAAGCAACACCCTTCGGGATCCGGATCATTGGCTCTGATCCGGATCCTGAACCAGTTCGAACACCAGTTTTTGATTTTTATGCAATTAAAAATTCTTCCAGGTGTTTCTACACTACAAGAAGTATTCGGATCACCATAAATCTTTAGTTAAACATACCTGATCCTTTTGAATTCTTCTTTCTTGAGATTGAGGTATATGATCCAAAGTTCTTTCATCTTCAATCTTCAAGACTTAACACTTTCCACAAAATACGCCAACACAAATTCCGTAACATCACCCCCTTCCTAGTCAAGCTGGTCAGGGGAGTAGAGAGCTTCGCAAAGCCCTCTACAAATCGACGGTAGTAACCTGCTAATCCAAGGAAGCTACGGACCTCAGTAACCGTCATCAGTCTAGGCCAATCCCGAACTGCATCAATCTTCGTCGGGTCCACTGCCACTCCTGCGGCTGATATAACGTGGCCTAGATAAGCAACCTCCCGAAGCCAAAATTCACACTTTTTAAGCTTGGCATACAACTTCTTCTCTCGCAGAAGCTGTAGCACAATCCTCAAGTGCTCCTCATGCTCTAAGTCACTTCGGGAGTAAATTAGAATGTCGTCAATGAACACAACGACAAACCGATCCAAGTACGGCTGAAATACCTGGTTCATTAAATCCATAAATGCAGCAGGGGCATTAGTTAGTCCAAAAGGCATAACTGTAAACTCATAATGCCCATACCGGGTTCTAAAAGCCGTCTTGGGGACATCCTCGGCCCTCACCCTCAACTGGTGGTAACCTGACTGGAGGTCAATCTTTGAAAACACTGTTGCACCCTGCAACTGTCAAAACAGATCATCAATCCGTGGTAGTGGGTACTTGTTTCGGATGGTCACTTTATTTAGCTCTCGGTAGTCCACGCACAAGCGAAGTGATCCATCCTTCTTCTTCACGAATAAAACTGGCGCTCCCCACGGAGATACACTGGGTCTCACAAAGCCCACATCCATCAAATCCTGCAACTGAGCCTTCAATTCCCTCAGTTCAGCTGGGGCCATCCTATAAGGTGCCTTTGAGATTGGTGCGGTCCCTGGAACCACATCAATCACAAACTCAATCTCCCTCTCCAGCGGCAAAGTCGTCAGCTCAGAGGGAAACACATCTGGGAACTCGCGGACGATCGGGATATCCTCGAGTCCCAGTGCCGCCGTAGGCACCTCCACAACCGTCGCCAAGAAAGCAATGCAGCCCCTACTCATCATCCGCCGAGCCCTCGATGACGAGATAGTCATCGCAAACAAGGTACTCTGACAGCCTCGAAAAATAAACTCCTCCTGCCCAGGCTCACGAATAGTCACAGTCCTCTCTCTGCAGTCTATAGTGGCGCAGTAACGAGACAACCAGTCCATGCCAAGTACAACATCGAAATCCCGGAGCTGCCGCAAGACAAGCAAGTCTGCCGGCAGAATCCAGGGTCCCAACTGTACAGGGCAATCCCTATAGTACTCCTCGACATGCAAGACATGGTCAGGAATCTGAACCTCTAATGCATGCGATAATGATACTACCTCTACACCATGTAGGGATGCAAAAGCTCTACTAATAAATGAATGCGATGCGCTAGTATCGAAAAGAGCTCGAGTATGAACTACAGAAATCAAAATGATACCTGCGACGACATGATCCGTGGCTGTAGTATCCTCTACCTGTGCTGCATAAACTCGCCCACTCGGTGCTGGTGGTCGTCGATCTGGCTGTCGAGAGGAAGATGAAGCATGATCCGGCCTACCATAGGCCACAGAAGGCCCTGCCGACTGATATGGAACAGTGGGTGCTGAAGCGGAGGAAGGAGCTGGAGGACCTGCTTTGGGGCACGAACTCTAGAAATGGCCGGCCTGTCCACAACGGAAGCAATGGCCTTGACTCTGGGAACACTGGGACGGTGAGTGCGGTCCTCCACAAATAACACATCGGTCTGGGTGTGACTGTCGCCGTGGCTGCTGCTGCTGCTGAGACTGCTGCTGCCGAGATGGTCGACGCTGCTGCTGCCATAGACGGGGTGGTCTTGATCTCTGACGCCCCTGGGACCCACGACCCTGAGGAGGAGGTCTGTCACGCCCCCGGGGGTTTTTGAGTCTTTTGAAGCGGAAAAACGTGTCTATTTTTTTTTTTCTTTTAATAAGGTGGCATATACTTCAACCCCGGTGCGTGCCAGACCGCCACATACACAAATTCACTCTGTCCACGGACAGAGTCTCCTTTGTATATGCACGGCGTCTCATTTACAACATATCAATTAATCACAATATCATACATCACACACCAACCAACAACCATACAGTAGACATTCACCATATTCAGAGTTTAATTGTTTAACTAAAACATGTCATTTAAGCGGCGTCAAAGTTTGGAAAAGATAAAACCCAGAGTTGTAAAACCCGTGCCCACACGGCACTTCCTTTTTGAGAAAACATTTTCGCAACCTTTATCTTATCATAAAACATGCCGCAATGGAAACACTACTGAAGGAATCACACAGAAAACTACACCTCATCCACAGAGCTAACTAATACATGTCCACATATAAAGTAATCCACAAGCAACTAGAAATAACATAAAGGGAAATGAGTCATAAATACGATAACCAAGAGTCCGACTACGATCCTCACGACGCAGTCCCACCGCCATCCCGGCTAACGCACCTAGGAATACCTGTCACGGAGTGGGTAAAGTCAGTGACAAACAAAGTAGATGTGTAACAATATCAAGAGGGATAAAACATACAAATGCACCGATTACACCATAACCTTTCGTTAAACACTTGCACATTAATTTACCCTGGGCACCATTCCCAGACCACCTGTCGGGGAGACTAAAGTCCCCCCTCGTGCACAAACACCTACTTGATGCTTTTACCTCTTCTCGCGGTGCTGGTGTGACACCCAGCTGGCGCGAAGAGGTCCCCGCTTGCACCGTTACCTTTGCGGGGCACACGGGTCATAAAGGACCACTTTTCCGGAAAAGTACACCCATGCGGAGGCCAATCCGCCTGTGTACGTGCAGCATCCGAAACCGGATTGCCAAGATTGGCGTGTACTGGGCACCGCGACCGCAGCCGCACAATTATTAGATAATTAACAACAATCGAAAGGTTAAACTATCCATCTACTTTGTTAGGTAAATTAAGGAGTACTTTTAATGACGATAGATGCACTTACAGCACCGGTTGCGCTCATCGCAACCGTACCCACCTTATTGGAGAGAAATCGGAACACCAATATCCTTCGCGCTCTCCCGCTGTGTACCCGGACCTAAGAAAAGTCCGCACAGATAAACTATGGTCAAAAACACACACTAACACCTCAAAACGAAAAACCCCCACCTTACGATTTGACGGAATAAGTCCGGCACCGTCCGGTCGCCAAACCGGAACACCGCGCGGCACTCAACATAATAAATTAATGACCCAGTGGGTCCCAAGTGGCCATGACATGAAAGCCACTGGAATAACGATCCCAACGGCGAAAACCGCGCTCAAAACGGTGGAAAAACGGACCCAAACGGAGCAAATGAACTCCGGGCTGTCAGATGGTGCACGGGGGCAACCATGGACCGGGCTCACCACACAGTGAAGGCGGCGGTGCAGACCCGGCTCACCCAGGAGTCGTGCACCCAGCGAATGGGCCGGGCCGCGCACAGCCCTTGCGCGCACCGGGTCCACGCCGCGGAGCGCCGCGGCGCGCACCGGGTGCACGCGGGAGGCGTGCACCATGCGGTGCGGGCCGGGCCGCGCACAGCGCGTGCGCCGGGTCCATGCCCTCGGCCGCAAGCGCGTGCGCCGGGTGCACGCCTGGGGGCGTGCACCGCGCACAGGATGCAGCCCGGCGCACGGTTTCGTGCGCCGGGTCTGCGCTTCCGGGGTTGCGGGGCGTGCACCGGGTGCACGCCCGGAGTCCGTGGACCGCGCCGTACGGACAGCTACAGTAACCCTAGTTTTCCGCCGTTTTCGCGCCCGCTTTGCGATTTCTTCTCCGTTTTCGCTCCCGTGCGACTCCGGTGACGACCCCGCGAACATGGTAACGACGGCGGCGGCCTCCCGTCTAACAACGGCGGCGGCGGCCTCCCGTTAACCCACTATGTCCCGCCGGAGTCGCCCGAAAAATTCCCGAAAAATTCCGGAAAATTCCCGGAAAATTCCCGGCAATTCTAACGGCTAAACCGTCGATCGACAATCACCCAAAATGTCGATCGGAAGTTCGATTAGCAAGAAACCCGTTATAAATCATCAACTAAGATCCGATACAAATCCTCGAACGATAATTCCGGTTAAAATAATCTAATAAGAACACGGAAAACCCCCGATGTGTTTATCAAACGAAACGATGATAACTCACCTTAAATTTTATCGGAACAAAAGATCCGATCTCCGGCACGTGAATCGGGGCGATCGGGTTCCTCCGCTTCCTCTTCTTTTCCTCTTTTCTCCTCCGGTTAGGGTTCTTTTCTTTCTTTTTCTCCGGTTGGGGTTTCGGCACGTACGAAAGAGGAGGGTTTGAGGAGGCGGAAAATCAAAATAGGGTTTCGCTCGGTAAGCGGGGAAATAAATAATCCCTATTATGGATATATCCAATTTGTAAGTCCGCACCGTCAAAATCCCTTTCGGGTATTTTGACTCCGATTAATTAATTCGTTAATTAATTAATCCCTACCGATAACCCTATTAGTTAATTGTTTAATTATTATCCTCACCGTCGATCCTCATATTTAATCGTTTGATTTCTTTATTTACGTACGTAGGAAACCCATAATTCCCCGTTTCTGTTTCTCAAGAAAATATCCGACTGACGGGATATTTCTCACCTTTAAATCCTGACCACCGATTATTTGATCACCTTTATCAAATAATCTTGGGAAATCAAATTCCCAGTTGGATTCAAATTACCCGGATATTTAAATCTCTAATATCCAAATCCCGGTCACCGATTATTTAACCACCTTTATTAAATAATCAAGGGAAATCAAATTCCCAACTTAAATATCCGGATTTTATCTCTTATCCAATCCACGAGATAAAATCCCACCAATTTAAATCCCTTAATAAAATATCCTGATTTTTATCTCTTATCCAATCACGAGATAAAATCCCACCAATTTAAATCCCTTAATTAATTCGTACGTAGGAGGATTTAAATTCCGTCACCGGATAATTAATTAATTAATTAATTATCCTTACGAGATAACCCACCTTATCTATTACGGGTGCAAGATATTTTGCACGGTTTCCGATGCGTGACTAATTACCGCATCGCTAAGGGTCCCGTTCCGGGAGATCCCGACATCGGATTTCGAATCCGATCGCACCGTCGGTCATCGTTTTTCGCGCTCTATCGCAGAAAAATACACACACCTTACCCGGCCGACTTTTCAAAATTAATAAATTTTATTTCGCTTAAGGCCTAAGCGATTACATGTGAGTTCAAAAATACCCCAAAGGGTCAGGTCACTACACCACTCACACTTTATAAAAAGTTTCGTCCCGAAACTTAAACTCAAACCTCACTTAAACAACTCGGGAAAACATTCCCTCATCTTTGATTCCAGTTCCCACGTCGCCTCGCGCTCTTCGTGGTTGCTCCACTGGACCTTGACATAGGGGATCGTCCGGTTGCGTAGCTTCTTGTCCTCTCTTGCCAAAATCCGCACCGGCGTCTCCTCGACGCTCAGGTCCTCTCGTAGCTCAATGGTGGAGGCATCCAAGGCATGAGAGGGGTCTGCCAGGTACTTCCGGAGCATCGAAACGTGGAACACGTTGTGGACTCGTTCGAGGTTCGGGGGCAGGGCCAACCGGTACGCCACCGGTCCCACGCGCTCCAGAATCTCGAACGGTCCCACGTATCTGGGGCTCAACTTCCCCTTTATGCCGAAACGCCGGTTCCCCTTGGAGGGTGAAACCCGGAGCAGAACGTGCTCGCCCACCATGAACTCTAAGTCTCGGCGTCTGTTATCTGCATAGCTTTTCTGTCTGCTTTGGGCGGTCAGCAGCCTTTGTTTAATCAAACGCACCTTTGCTTCGGTCTCCTCCACCAGATCTGGGCCCAGAAACTTTCGCTCACCTAAGTCATCCCAGCATATCGGAGACCGACAGCGGCGCCCGTACAGGGCCTCGTACGGCGCCATCTGAATACTGGCCTGGTAACTGTTATTGTAGGCAAATTCCACCAGGGGCAGACACCGTGCCCACCCTTCGCCCAAGTCCAGAACGCATGCTCGAAGCATGTCTTCCACGATCTGTATCACCCGCTCCGATTGCCCATCGGTTTGCGGATGAAAAGCTGTGCTGAAGTGCAACTTGGTCCCCATCGCTTGTTGCAAACTTCGCCAAAAGTTCGACACAAAACGTGTGTCTCTGTCCGACGTGATGGATGTCGGTACACCGTGCAACCTCACTATCTCATCGAGGTACGTTTGCGCCAGTCGTTCCCGGGTCCACGTCGTGTGTATGGGCAAAAAGTGGGCCGATTTCGTCAAACGGTCCACGATCACCCATATTGCATCGTGTCCCTGTGGCGACCTCGGGAATCCGGTCACGAAATCCATGGTAATCATGTCCCATTTCCACTCGGGCACCGGTAAAGGTTGCAATTTTCCCGCCGGCCGTTGATGTTCGGCCTTCACCCGTTGGCACACTAAGCAGTGAGCCACGAACTGGGTCACGTCCTCTTTCATTTTGGGCCACCAGAAGGTTTGCTTGACGTCCTTGTACATCTTCGTTCCTCCGGGATGCGCCGCATACGGGGCGGTATGCGCCTCCCGTAGGATTTCTCCCTTGAGTTCCGGCAGATCCGGTACGCAGATTCGTCCGCGAAATCGTATTGCACCGTCGGAGCTCACCACGAAATCACCTTCCTGGTCGGCGGTTATTCTACTCCGCACCAGCTGGAGCTGATCATCAGTCGATTGGCCTTCGAGAATCCTGTCCAGCAGAGTAGGTCTGACCACCAGCGTCAGAAGTTGGGCGACTGTCCCTGCAGGTACCACCTCTAGTCTCAATCGCGAGAACTCCGCAATTAGACTATCCTGCTGTGTAATGGCGCTTACATCCGCTTCCGCGGCCTGTCCTTTGCGACTCAGGGCGTCGGCCACCACGTTGGCCTTTCCCGGGTGATAGTGGATCGTTAGATCGTAATCCTTTAATAGCTCAAGCCACCGCCTTTGTCGCAGATTTAGCTCCCTTTGGGTGAAAAGGTACTTGAGGCTCTTATGATCTGAGTACACATTACAGTGTGCCCCGTACAGGTAGTGCCTCCAGAGCTTGAGCACAAACACCACCGCTGCGAGTTCCAAATCGTGCACGGGGTAGTTCCGCTCGTACTCCTTGAGCTGCCTTGATGCATAGGCTATAACCTTTCCCCGTTGCATGAGTACTCCACCCAATCCATTTCGCGACGCGTCGCAATATACTTCATAATCCTCCCCAGGCTCTGGCAGGGCGAGGATCGGGGCTCGCGTCAACCTGTCCTTGAGCTCCTCGAAGCTTCTTTGACACTTGTCCGTCCAGACAAACTTTTCCCCCTTTTTCGTCAAACGGGTTAAGGGGGTGGCTATCTTGGAGAAGCCCTCCACGAAGCGCCGGTAATACCCGGCTAATCCCAGGAAGCTTCGAATTTCCGTCACCGTGGTCGGTCGGGGCCAGTCCGTCACCGAATCTATCTTCTTCGGATCCACCGCGACTCCAGCCGCCGAGATTACATGCCCCAAGAAACCGACCTCTCGGAGCCAAAACTCACACTTTTTGAGTTTGGCGTAGAGTTTCTGTTCCCGTAGGGTCTGGAGGACTGTGCGCAGGTGTTCTTCGTGTTCCTCATCGGTACGGGAGTAGATGAGGATATCGTCGATGAAGACCACCACGAATAAGTCCAGGAAGGGTTTGAATACCCTGTTCATCATATCCATAAACACCGCCGGGGCATTAGTGAGCCCGAATGGCATTACCGTAAACTCGTAATGGCCATAGCGAGTACGGAAGGCCGTTTTGGGGATGTCCTCCCCCTTGACTCGGACCTGATGATAACCCGACTGCAGGTCGATCTTTGAGAACACCGTCGCCCCCCGTAACTGGTCGAAGAGGTCATCGATCCTTGGAAGGGGGTACTTATTCTTGATCGTCACCTTATTTATCTCCCGGTAGTCGATGCACAACCGGAGACTTCCGTCCTTCTTCCTCACAAACAGGACGGGCGCGCCCCAAGGTGACGCGCTTGGTCTGATGAAACCTTTGTCCAGAAGGTCCTCCAACTGTGCCTTGAGTTCCTTCAGCTCCGCGAAGGCCATCCTGTACGGTGCCTTGGTGATGGGCTTGGTGCCGGGGAGCAGTTCAATTGGGAAGTCAACCTCTCGTTCCGGCGGCATTCCGGGAAGCTCCGCCGCATCCGGAAATTCCCTTACCACTAAGCCTCAAATGTCGAATCGTCGGCACTAACCATTAACCCCAAAAGCCTGAGCTTTCAGAGGTGCGCATCCGATTCACTTAAAGTGGTATACTCCGCACCACGGATCTCGACCAGACCCAACCCACCTGGATGTTGGGTCTATTGTTGGGCCTCTTGCCGTTAGGTCTATTGCGGACCGCAGCCTACTCAACCTTTGGCTCACCCAACCCAACTCACTAGTCCCTTGGGCCTATTGTCTCAAGGCAGGAAGTTCGACCTATTTGACCCATAATAAAGGGCCAACACCAAAGACAACTAAGTCTTCGCATCCTTATTATGCAGAATGGTACAGAGTATTTGCTCCTCTTCCGAAATTTGGCCGGGTTCGTTTCTTATCCCTGCTGTGTCCTGAGCTCTCCCGTCGGGCTTGAGACATCGTAAATCCGCGCTCCACCGCGGTGGCTCTGTCGTCCACCTCCTGGAAGGTGCGCAAACCCGCCGTGTGCACCACCTTTAAGATGTCGCTCCATAAGCCATTCACAAAAGGACGGGCCTTGTGAGATCCATCTCTTGTATCAAAGGGGAACACATCTGATCAACCTCACAAATGCCCGTTGATATCCCATAACGGTCCGACTTCCTTGCCTGATGAACTTCACGTCACCTTCCATCCGCCGTTTGATGCTGTCGGAGAGAAATGCCCTAAAACAGTTCTCCTTGGAACGTGGTCCAAGATGGAAGGGCGGTGCCCTCCGAAGGATCCGGGCGCACCGTCTTCCACCACTTGCGGGCGTCTCCCTCAGGAAAACGGACTGCCAAAGGGACCCGTTCACCTTTCTTCATTAGCAAAGCTTCGAAGAGCCTATCCATGCTATCTACCCATTTTCCTACGACCCAAGGGTCGGTCGTATCTCCCTCAAGGGGTCTCCATTGACGGCTCCCGGCGTAGGTCCCAAGGTTGCTGGTGCGGCTGGCCCGGGCAGAGAAGCCCGGGCGACCTCCATTGGTGCAGTCGACTATTGCACCCCCTATGGCATCTGTTCCATAAGGGTTACTGACTGCCCGGCCATCTCTTGTAGTCGTTGTCGGAGAAGCTGATACTCCGCCGCTGTTCGCACTATACTCTTTGCCCCTGCGTTCTCCGCTGATAACCCATTTCGGGCCATCGTCCGCTGTATACAAAGAAACCACGTTAGGCCTAACCTAATCACCTAGCACCATGACTTACAGACACACCTACATTACGTTCCCGTTTTCCCGTACTCTCACGTACTACACCTACACCTTGGTTATCTCATTTCCAATTTGCTTGTGGCACCTTGCACTGTGGATGTAAATCACGTCTACTATGGTTGTGGTTGTATTTTCTCTGATACCATTTAATCTGTCACGCCCCCGGGGGTTTTTGAGTCTTTTGAAGCGGAAAAAACGTGTCTATTTTTTTTTTTCTTTTAATAAGGCGGCATATACTTCAACCCCGGTGCGTGCCAGACCGCCACATGCACGAATTCACTCTGTCCACGGACAGAGTCTCCTTCGTGTATGCACGGCGTCTCATTTACATCATATCAATTAATTACAAACATCATACATCACACACCAACCAACAACCATACAGTAGACATTCACCATATTCAGAGTTTAATTGTTTAACTAAAACATGTCATTTAAGCGGCGTCAAAGTTTGGAAAAGATAAAACCCAGAGTTGTAAAACCTGTGCCCACACGGCACATCCTTTTTGAGAAACCATTTTCGCAACCTTTATCTTATCATAAAACATGCCGCAAGTGGAAATACTACCGAAGGAATCACACAGAAAACTACACCTCATCCACAGAGCTAACTAATACATGTCCACATATAAAATAATCCACAAGCAACTAGAAATAACATAAAGGGAAATGAGTCATAAATACGATAACCAAGAGTCCGACTACGATCCTCACGACGCAGTCCCACCGCCTTCCCGGCTAACGCACCTAGAAATACCTGTCACGGAGTGGGTAAAGTCAGTGACAAACAAAGTAGATGTGTAACAATATCAAGAGGGATAAAATATACAAATGTACCGATTACACCATAACCTTTCGTCAAACACTAGCACATCAATTTACCCTGGGCACCATTCCCAGACCACCTGTCGGGGAGACTAAAGTCCCCCCCTCGTGCACAAACACCTACTTGATGCTTTTACCTCTTTTCTCGCGGTGCTGGTGTGACACCCAGCTGGCGCGAAGAGGTCCCCGCTTGCACCGTTACCTTTGCGGGGCACACGGGTCATAAAGGACCACTTTTCCGGAAAAGTACACCCATGCGGAGGCCAATCCGCCTGTGTACGTGCAGCATCCGAAACCGGATTGCCAAGATTGGCGTGTACTGGGCACCGCGACCGCAGCCGCACAATTATTAGATAATTAACAACAATCGAAAGGTTAAACTATCCATCTACTTTGTTAGGTAAATTAAGGAGTACTTTTAATGACGATAGATGCACTTACAGCACCGGTTGCGCTCATCGCAACCGTACCCACCTTATTGGAGAGAAATCGGAACACCAATATCCTTCGCGCTCTCCCGCTGTGTACCCGGACCTAAGAAAAGTCCGCACAGATAAACTATGGTCAAAAACACACACTAACACCTCAAAACGAAAAGAACCCCCCACCTTACGATTTGACGGAATAAGCCCGGCACCGTCCGGTCGCCAAACCGGAACACCGCGCGGCACTCAACATAATAAATTAATGACCCAGTGGGTCCCAAGTGGCCATGACATGAAAGCCACTGGAATAACGATCCCAACGGCGAAAACCGCGCTCAAAACGGTGGAAAAACGGACCCAAACGGAGCAAATGAACTCCGGGCTGTCAGATGGTGCACGGGGGCAACCATGGACCGGGCTCACCACACAGTGAAGGCGGCGGTGCAGACCCGGCTCACCCAGGAGTCGTGCACCCAGCAGAATGGGCCGGGCCGCGCACAGCCCTTGCGCGCACCGGGTCCACGGCCGCGGAGCGCCGCGGCGCGCACCGGGTGCACGCGGGAGGCGTGCACCATGCGGTGCGGGCCGGGCCGCGCACAGCGCTTGTGCGCCGGGTCCATGTCCCTCGGCCGCAAGCGCGTGCGCCGGGTGCACGCCTGGGGGCGTGCACCGCGCACAGGATGCAGCCCGGCGCACGGTTTCGTGCGCCGGGTCTGCGCTTCCGGGGTTGCGGGGCGTGCACCGGGTGCACGCCCGGAGTCCGTGGACCGCGCCGTACGGACAGCTACAGTAACCCTAGTTTTCCGCCGTTTTCGCGCCCGCTTTGCGATTTCTTCTCCGTTTTCGCTCCCGTGCGACTCCGGTGACGACCCCGCGAACATGGTAACGACGGCGGCGGCCTCCCGTCTAACAACGGCGGCGGCGGCCTCCCGTTAACCCACTATGTCCCGCCGGAGTCGCCCGAAAAATTCCCGAAAAATTCCGGAAAATTCCCGGAAAATTCCCGGCAATTCTAACGGCTAAACCGTCGATCGACAATCACCCAAAATGTCGATCGGAAGTTCGATTAGCAAGAAACCCGTTATAAATCATCAACTAAGATCCGATACAAATCCTCGAACGATAATTCCGGTTAAAATAATCTAATAAGAACACGGAAAACCCCCGATGTGTTTATCAAACGAAACGATGATAACTCACCTTAAATTTTATCGGAACAAAAGATCCGATCTCCGGCACGTGAATCGGGGCGATCGGGTTCCTCCGCTTCCTCTTCTTTTCCTCTTTTCTCCTCCGGTTAGGGTTCTTTTCTTTCTTTTTCTCCGGTTGGGGTTTCGGCACGTACGAAAGAGGAGGGTTTGAGGAGGCGGAAAATCAAAATAGGGTTTCGCTCGGTAAGCGGGGAAATAAATAACCCCTATTATGGATATATCCAATTTGTAAGTCCGCACCGTCAAAATCCCTTTCGGATATTTTGACTCCGATTAATTAATTTGTTAATTAATTAATCCCAACCGATGACCCTATTAGTTAATCGTTTAATTATTATCCTCACCGTCGATCCTCATATTTAATCGTTTGATTTCTTTATTTACGTACGTAGGAAACCCATAATTCCCCGTTTCTGTTTCTCAAGAAAATATCCGCCTGACGGGATATTTCTCACCTTTAAATCCTGACCACCGATTATTTGATTTCCTTTATCAAATAATCTTGGGAAATCAAATTCCCAGTTGGATTCAAATTACCCGGATATTTAAATCTCTAATATCCGAATCCCGGTCACCGATTATTTAACCACCTTTATTAAATAATCAAGGGAAATCAAATTCCCAACTTAAATATCCGGATTTTATCTCTTATCCAATCCACGAGATAAAATCCCACCAATTAAATCCCTTAATAAAATATCCTGATTTTTATCTCTTATCCAATCACGAGATAAAAGTCCCACCAATTTAAATCCCTTAATTAATTCGTACGTAGGAGGATTTAGATTCCGTCACCGGACAATTAATTAATTAATTAATTATCCTTACGAGATAGCCCACCTTATCTATTACGGGTGCAAGATATTTTGCACGGTTTCCGATGCGTGACTAATTACCGCATCGCTAAGGGTCCCGTTCCGGGAGATCCCGACATCGGATTTCGAATCCGATCGCACCGTCGGTCATCGTTTTTCGCGCTCTATCGCAGAAAAATACACACACCTTACCCGGCCGACTTTTCAAAATTAATAAATTTTATTTCGCTTAAGGCCTAAGCGATTACATGTGAGTTCAAAAATACCCCAAAGGGTCAGGTCACTACAAGGTCGTGGAGGTCTCGGGTGTGACACCCCCGGAATTTTGATTAGTCCTCTATATAAATGATATAATAGGACTAAATCTCTAACCCGGCTATAGCATTTTGGATGGTAGCAAGATCCAAGAGGAACATGAGAGTTAAGCGTGCTAGAGCTAGAGTAGTTCTAGTGTCACGCCCCGGGGTCAAGACTGTACCCCGGGCTCGCCAACAGATCCGCCGTCCCTACAGGAAGCCCTGTAGAGGCGTAGCGTCTAACCTGCAAACAGGGAGATACTACACTAAATAGATATCAGAGCAAGGTAACCTGCTAGAAATAAAATAAGTACAACTCTCATAATACAATAAGTCCTCACCAACAAATACAAAAGTCTCTCAAAGAAAGCAGAAAAGTACAACTCGATACCTCACTACATAATCTCTCAAACATGACACAGCCAAAATATAAGGGTACCTCTATAACACACTGAAGCTGAAGGGGGAAGGATCTATCTCGCGACTCCCTTACCTCGGTCAGGAAGAGCAGGATCAGCCACTGGCACCGCAGGAACTGGAGCTGAAGTCCCTGGGGAAAAAACACCACGACGGGTGTGAGAACTACCTCCCACAGTAGTTCTCAGTGGGTGCCGCCAACAAGCCCGACAGCCTGCCCACTAAGTCTACTAGAGATAAAAGTAATAAAAGAAATGCAGTATGAAGAGCTGGAAAGTAAACATCTACTGCTACTATGCCCCTATCTACAATGCTCAAGGGGAAGAACAGGAGGACGATATGCCACAACTGATACTCAACTCGGAACACCCAATCCAAACTGACTGCCACAATGGGACCAGTCAAACCTGCGCCTACCTACTGCTGTAGGTATGTCCGGTACTCCAACCCGGTATCTAGCTCAATCTCAAGCCGGTACTACAACCCGGTCTCGCCTACTCCGGAGTGGCACTCGAGGGAGCGACCCGCTCGAGTCAAATAACTGCGCAACACTGTCCAGCACAAAGGTGGCACATGCAGGCTATGATCCAATCACTATCTCACTCACTGACTAAAAATCCACACTGTCACTATGACCATGTTCCAAAAATCCCAGATCCACTGTCACTATCACTATCACTATCACTATCTCAATGCAAGCCGATCTACAGACTGCTACAGACGCCACTCGGTCCCCAGACGCGAGTGCAAATGCAATCCCCAGCTAATAAACCTCCCGGCCCACGACTCGGGAAAAAAAAATCACTATGACCAGAGTGCCAAGAATATTACCACTGGGGAACAGCTAAGGTGATAAATAAATCTGATGTACACGTTCACATTTACTGTAGTCTAATTGTGCATGAATAATTAATTAACTGGCAATTAAGCTAAATTGAGTTTTCATGTTGCAAAGTTTACCAAGAGGTCATCAGATTTAGCAACAAGCTACCGTGGTTTCAACATACAGTTGCACAGATTATTTTAGCTCAAATACTAACATGCATGCTACTATATTCGTAGAATTAGAGTGCAGTCCATAGATATTGAAAGCAGGATCACCCACCTGATCGCGCTAACTGTCCGGGATGGAACAGATAAATAGTCCAGCAACGACAACTGCCCAGATCCACAGAGCCAGAAGCACAGAGAAAGTGCTCTTACAGTCCTGGGTACAACAACAACTCGCAATTACAACCAATTTACACATAACAATCACATTCCAAAAATCTGCATACACAGTTACTGTTCACACGCGATTTTCACCTGAAAATAAATTTTCTAAAATTCCAATAAAAATATCACGACGATCCTCGCGAAGTGTAGATGTCGATAGGCTCTTGAATCGTCGAATTCCGATGTCCGGATGAGGAGATAAAAATCCGCGAAGTGAGTGCTGTCCAGAAATCTCACAACAAAACAGCGGCTCAGTAATGCCTCGAAATCCGTGCCAAAAACCCAAATCTGGACAAAACACTCAACACAAAAGTCGAAGATTTACCTCTCGTGAATCCAACGCCGCAAAAATCGTTGAAATCGGATGTCGGGGTAGCTCTGTGGAAATTTTTGACCGAAATGCGACGATAACGGGCCTCCAACAGAAAACCGTCGCTCCGCACTTCGAGGTAGACAACACAGTCGTCGCGACTTCCAAAAGTTCTGAAATTTCACCAGGAGATTCCCAAGAGGGAGAGGAAGAAATCTTGTGAAGGGAGCAGAGGCAAATTCCCACGGAAATGGTGCAAAATCTCGGCCCAAGGTGGCCTATTTATAGGCTCCAAAAGAATCAGCCCAAAAAAAAGAACAAGTCAAGATTCGGGCCCAACTTTCGGGCGCCCGAAATCTTTCGGGCGGCTACAGTAACGGGCCGGCCCGTTACTGTGCGCGCCCGAAACGCCCTCAGGCCGCCACGTGTCCCCCCTAACCGCCTCCTGCACCCGGCGCACGACCCCGACGAATCCAGCGACGCCACGTGTCCCGACCAGGCGTCGTGCACCCCTGCACCGGACCAACCACGGGGCGCCACGTGGCGCCCCCCTCGTCG
Organism: Tillandsia fasciculata; assembly: GCA_029168755.2. Lineage (NCBI taxonomy): Eukaryota > Viridiplantae > Streptophyta > Magnoliopsida > Poales > Bromeliaceae > Tillandsia > Tillandsia fasciculata. Next base: position 10,233,862 of record CM054943.1, on the reverse strand, counting down.
ACCCGGTCAACGCGCACGTCGCGCGACGTGCGCGGCCGCGCCGCCGCCGGACCCGGGTCGGGCACGCGTCCCGAAGCACCGCCTCAGCCGCCACCGTTGAGTGGACCGAGTGCACCAGAACCCGCCAACCACACAACGCCACGTGTCCACCGTCCACCGTGCACCAGAGCCAAAATCCCGTGGACCGCGCATGCTGAACCGACCAACAGGAAAGTGCCACGTGTCCTATCCGTACGGTGCACGACTCCGCGGTGGACCGCGCGCCTGCCCGCGCGCCCGCGCGCCTGCCCGCGCCGCTCGCCGCCTGCCCGCGCCGCTCCGCCGCCTGCCCGAGGCTGCTCCGCCGCGCTCCGCCGTCCGCCGGCGGCCGCCGGAACAGTACCCCATGCCTCGATTTCCGTGTTTTCGCGTCCGGGCTCCGAAAAATTCAAGTAAATAGTCCATTTCGCTCGTTTTCGCGCGCTGAATCCAAATCCGAGGTCCGTTCGGCCAAATTCCGCTTCTAAAATTTCCCAAAATTTCTCGAAAAAGTAAACTTGATCCAATTTTTGTGCCAGGTCACAAACTTAGCTCCAAAAAGCGCGCAAACACTTCACACACCCAAAATGGACTCTCAGCAAAGAAACAAGCTCCGATTTTACCAGAAACTCAAATCTGGGGCCCGACACGCACACCCACACCCCAAAAACCTCCAACCAACAATAAACCCTGCCGTGGGGATCCGGGTCCTCACATCTAGGATGGGTGACCCCCTGGAAAGTGGGTCGTCACAGTTGGTATCAGAGCCATTCACCAGCCGGAAATGTGAGATGAGTCTCGGCTGAGCCAGGGTTATATAGCGGGTAGAGCGAGGCTCCCCGGCTAATGACCGTTGTGGGCGGAGTGCAGCTCCCCACAAGGTCGGCTAAGGCTAGCGAGACGAGTCTCACATCGCTTGGTGCTTGTGAGTGTGCTTGAGCCTGACGTGGACGTCAGGGCTTAAAGGGGGGGGAGAATGTGACACCCCCGGAATTTCGATTAGTCCTCTATATAAATGATATAATAGGACTAAATCTCTAACCCGGCTATAGCATTTTGGATGGTAGCAAGATCCAAGAGGAACATGAGAGTTAAGCGTGCTAGAGCTAGAGTAGTTCTAGGATGGGTGACCCCCTGGGAAGTGGGGCATCACATCGGGGGTCCTTGTCGACTCGACTGCCCCTCAACAACTGGTGCTGGGCGCTTTGCCCCCGAAGTCACTGCTGGGGCTGGCGCCACCTCCGCCATCACTGTCTCTCCAGACTCGACATATAATGCCTGCTCCATTGAGGCCTCAAGAGTCTGCAATCTGCTGGAGCGAACATGCTGATAAATATCCCGGCGCAAGCCTCGCTCGAACATGTAAATCTGATGTGCCTCGTCCCTGGCCACGTGAGGCATACAAGCCAACAGCTGGTTGAATTCAGCTATGTATACGTGCACGGGCCGATCTCCCTGACGAAGAGTCCTCAGCTGCTTCTCCAATCTCTGACGACACTCTCCGGAAAGAAAGCTCCCAAAAGAAGGCTGCGAAACTCCGTCCATGAGAGAAGCTGCGTCCCCGGCGGCTCAGCCGGTCGTACACGCCGCCACCACGCCTCGGCGTTGCCCTCCAAGAAATGAGAAGCCAAGAGAACCCGGAAACGATCCTCAATAAATAAACTCTCAAAATGACGCTCCATGGCCGTGACCCAAGTCTCGGCCTCCCACGGCTCAGCTCCCATACCAGAAAAATGGGGTGGGTCAAACTGGCGAAACCTCATCAGCAAATCTACCACCACCCGCTGCTCAGCTGAAGTCAGAGATCCCGTCACCCCCGACGGTGGTCTGCAAGGAACCGGCTCAACCGGAACTGCCGGTGTTGGAGGAACAACAGGGGGCGCCACAACTGGAGGAGAAGGTACAGGCGTACTATCATGGGGTGCTACCCCTGGATGAGACCTCTGCTCTAACAAAGCCATCATCCTGCCCAAGGCCTCCTCCTGACGGCGAGAAGCCTCCTCCTGACGGCGAGAGGTCTCCTCCTGACGCTGGATAACCTCTGACATATGTGCCATCTGGACTTGGAGCTCCTGTACCTCATCCTGATGTCTCGGTCCCGAGTCCTCCTGCTCAGGCACCGAGGAAGAAGGCTGCGAACGCGTAGACATCCCGCGTCGCGGAGGCATCACTCCCCTAAGGAGAAAGAAAAGAACAGTCAGAACCTCCAACAAAACACGACCCAATCTCGCGAAAGTCCACAGCATATCCCCCTTCCCAATAGCACTATGTTGTCTGCAGCCAACATAGTCGCCACCGAAGGAAGATATGTCAATCTCTCACCCCATCCACTGGGAGAGTGAAAAACCCAATCAAGACTCTCGCAACAAAGTTACGACTCTCACGTAAGTCATCCTAGGGTCCAACCACAAGCCTAGGGTTTCTAAGTCCTCACTGCCCTACATCCTAGGCTCTGATACCACTCTAATCTGTCACACCCCGGGTCAAAACTGCGACCCGGACTCGCCAACAGATCCGCCGCCCCTACGGGAAGCCCCCTAGGAACGTAGCGTCTAACCTGCAAAAGATAACCTATACTATAGAGATATCAGAGCTGAAATGGAAATACTGAACTGAAATAAAACAACTCTAAGTATAAGTACAGACCAAGTCCTCACATAAGTACATATGCCTCTCAAAATAAAAGAGTACAACTCGATCCTCACTACAAGATCACTCACAAGAACTCTCAAAAGTGAGGGTACAGCTACTCTCAGGGCGACATCTGGTAGGGATCTAACTCGCAACTCCCTTACCTCGATCAGCGGGATCAGCAACCTGTGCGGCAGGTACAGAAGTAGAGGTCCCTGGGGAAAAAGACACCACGACGGGTGTGAGAACTACATCCCAAGTAGTTCTCAGTGGGTGCCGCCAACAAGCCCGACGGTCTGCCCACTAAGTCTACAAGAGGCTAAAATAACAGATGCAATGCTGGGAGGAAAACTGATAAAGTAACTCTACAGCTACTATGCCTCTAACTAGATGCTCAAGGGTGAAAACAGAACGAAATCAGGTGCCACTACTATCTCTCAACTCAACACCCAATCTATACTGACTGCCACATCGGGTCCAGTCAAACCTGCGCCTACCTACTGCCGTTACATCCACGGAGGACCGGACTTACGTAGGGCGTCTGTGACTGCCAAAAAGGAACCAGCCAGAGGGACTGCGTCGACAAAATCGCAAAAGCAAGTAACCCGCCTAGCTCCGGAGTGGCACTCGAGGGGCGCGACCCCACCGAGTAAAGTATCTGCGCATCTATGTCGAGCTCAATGTGGCCCATGCAGGTTATAATCTAAATCCACGATCAACAAGATTGACAGTAATCAAAAGAACCCTGTCTCACTCACTGGCTGGAACACAACACAGCCGAGACCCCCTGTCCCTCGGACAGTAATCAAAAGACACTCTGATCAATAACTCACTATCTGACTCCACTCGGTCCCCCAACACGAGTGTAAATGTACCCCACTAATAACCCGACACCTCGGCCCCCCTATCAGGGCGAGGAAGAACTAAGTCCAGATGACTAGCCCAAGTTGGAGTTTTCTACTAGTCTGGTTGAACATGCTGCATATGACAGGGGTGCTAGGTCAAGTCCAAATATAACAATAACAATATATGGTGGAGGAATAATAACATCGCATGCTCAACTGTATATACCAGAACCTGAAATCATACTTTCTAACATGCTATACAGGGGATAGTGAGACATGAAATCCCTACACCGCTAGACTTAAAGTGCAGATCGCAAATCTTGAAGACGAAACCACCCACCTGATCAGTCGAACTGTCAAAAGTCCTACAGCTGATAATACAAAAAATAGCAGCTACACAGAGTCCAATAGGTCCAGCAGAGTCCACACTGCTCCTGGGTACAAAAACCGAGCTTTCAATACACAAACATTCCTCCAAAACTGCCAGATTTATCATACAATAATTCAGCTGTGAAGATGGGCAAAAATCACCCGCCGAAAGTTCTCAGAAAAATCCGAATAAAATATCCCTGCGATCTACACGTCGATAGCTTCGAAACGACTACCTGCACGTCCAATTCCGAGTTTTCTACACTGAGATATAAATCCGGCAAGAATATCACCTCATTCACAACTGTACCAAATTTCACAGATAACAACTCAGAAAGAACAAAGGTCCTCACCTTCGAATCAACCTCAGGAAATTCTGAGAAAAATCCAGTAGATTCTTCGTGAGAAGTAGATGAATTTCGCCTTTCGAATCACCTCGATCCGATGTCGGTACGCGAAGATATGGCCGAAACATTGCGGCGCTGTCCAAAAATCCGCGAAGAAAAAGAGGCCACAGAAAGCTCAAATACCTCCAAAATCCGAAAAGAATCTGAGAAAGCTCTGAACATCAAAGTTAAAGTCCTACCTGTCGTGAGTCCGACGACATGAAAATCGTCGAAATCGGGTGTCGGAGAATGCCAGGAGAGTCTGTACACCGAGAAGACGCAAAACGGGTCGATGATGAACAATATCGCGCCGCGCCGGAAAATGGTCAACCTCGGAATCCGTGCATGAGAAAATTCCGGCAAGCCACCGTCGGGTCCAGCTCTGGCCGAGGCACAATCCTCCTTAAGGGTCCACAGTGAAATTCCCAAGCAATAGAGGTGAAAAAAGGGATTAAATCCGGTTAAACTAGCCTTTATAAAGGCTTATCGGGTCGGGTTTTAAAGCCCACTAACCCGGAATCAAATCCGGCGTGGCCCGGGTCGGACGTTTTCCCGTCCGACGCGCCTGGATGCCCGCCATGTACCCCCAAAACAGGGACAGCCGTGCGGGGGCCTCCGCGCGCGCCACGTGCCCCCTCCCGCGGGCGGGAGAGAGGCGGGGCGGGGTTGCTAGCGGGGCGACGCGTGGCGCACTCAAGTGCGCTGCGCCACGCGTCGCCGCTGGGCTGCCCCGTGTAACGCCGTCTCCTCCGTGGACCGCGACCACCAGAACCCTCCAATGGCGGCCTGCCACGTGCCGTACACCCGGTCCACCCAGCTGCGCCCAAATTCCCCTGAACCGCGCCGCGTGCGCCCGCCAATGCGGGAATGCCACGTGGCCCCAGGCGCGGTCCATGCGCCGGCGCGCTTCTCCCGTGGACCAAGCGGTGTGGGCCGGCCCAATCCCGAGCCGCCACGTGGTGCCGGCCGGTCCACGGCCACCCCCATGCACCAGAAATCCCCGGAAACTTCCGGTAACCCGTTTTTGGTCATCCGGACTCCAAAAATAAACAAGAAAATAGCCATTTTCGAGTGTTTTTCCGTGCTGAACCCAAATCCAACCTCTGTTTGGCCAAAATCCTTCCAGAAATTTTGGCAAACACAGTCGAAGGCCAATACAGCAAAAGATACCTCACAAGGTCCATCGTGGCACCTCCTTGATGCACTATGGGCCAGATACACCAATAATAGGTGTTCTAAACTGTGGATTCAGCAGGAAAGCTGCATGGGTTTACGGTCTCCACACCAGGCGCCATTGTTAGAGGAGATGAGACGACTCGAGTTAGAGGTTGTGTCCTCTGGGGTCTCTGCTAGACTGATGTCATTAGTCGTGCAGCCCACTCTGCTGGACAGAATCAAGAAGAGACAGAGTGAGGACCCCTATTTGACCAGGATTAGAGATCAGATTTCGAGTGATCGATCAGGGGATTTTTCAGTTGATACTGCGGGAGTACTGAGGTACAGGATCGAGCATGTGTGCCAGTGGATGCTGAGATCAGAGAGCAGATATTGAGAGAGGCCCATTATACACCTTACACCCTTCATCCTGGGGGGACTAAGATGTATAAGGACCTCAAGACACACTTCTGGTGGAATGGCATGAAAAGGGATATTGGAAGGTTTGTGTCTCAGTGTTTGACTTGTCAGCAAGTAAAAGCTAAGCATCGAGTGCCAGCTGGCAAGCTACAGAGTCTCCCAATTCCCGAGTGGGAAATGGGACCACATTACGATGGATTTTGTGGTCGGATTACCGAGGGCACAAGGAGGTGCAGATGCTATCTGGGTAGTGGTGGATCGACTTACCAAGTCAGCACACTTTTTGCCTATACAGACTACTTGGCCACTCGAGCGACTAGCACAATTATATTGGATGAGATAGTAAGGTTACATGGGGTGCCAGCTTCCATAGTATCAGATAGATACCCGAGGTTTGCTTCGCGATTCTGGGAGAGTTTACAGACTACCTTGGGGACTCAGCTCAGATTCAGTACAGCTTTCCACCCACAGACTGATGGACAGTCAGAGCGGACGATTCAGATCCTTGAGAATATGCTGAGGGCTTGTGTCCTAGATTTTGGCGGTGGATGGATTCGACACTTATCACTGGCTGAATTTGCGTACAACAATAGCTTTCAAGCGAGCATCCAAATGGCTCCGTTTGAAGCGTTGTACGGACGTAAATGTCGATCACCGCTATATTGGAGTGATGTGGGGGAGAGAAGGACTCTGGGACCAGATTTGTTGCTAGAGGCAGAAGAAAAGGTCAGAGTGATCCGACAGCACCTTCAGATCGCTCAGAGTCGACAGAGGAGCTATGCTGATGTTCGGCGACGAGACTTAGAGTTTCAGGTGGGAGATCATGTATTTTGAAAGTCTCGCCGTCCAAAGGCATAAGGAGGTTTGGCATTCGCGGAAACTCAGTCCCCGATACATTGGACCCTTTGAGGTATTGGAGCGTATCGGGCCAGTTGCTTACCGACTTGCACTTCCCCCGAGACTTGCTGGTGTCCATATGTGTTTCATGTTTCCACACTGAGGAGGTACGTTTTCGACCCGTCGCACGTCATCGACTTTGCGCCTCTCGAGATCAGCGAGGATTTGAGATATGAGGAGCGCCCATTGCGGATCCTAGATCGGGAGGTGAAAGAATTGCGCAATCGTACCATCCCCTATGTGAAGATCCTTTGGAACAATCATGATGAGCGTGAGGCGACGTGGGAGCTCGAGTCAGAGATGATGGACGCCTACCCTACCTATTCGAGGCTCATGATTGAGGTATGATTTTCGTTTCGAGGATGAAACTTTTGTTAGTGGGGGAGGATGTAGTGGTCCAGGATTCCGTATAGTTTTTCCCGTGAATCCTTGGTGTGAAACACCTATCATTGGTGTATTAGGCCCACAGTGCATCAAAGGGATGCTTCGGATGGACACAGTGTGGTATTTACTGTTGGTTTGGCCTTCGGAGGTATTTGCCAAATTTTAGAGAAGGCTTTGGGCCAAACGGAGGCCGTATTTGGATTCAGCGCGGAAAAACGCTTGAAAACGGCTTTTTACTTGTTAAAAACGGAGTCCGAATGCCCAAAAACGGACCCCCGGAAGTTTTCTGCGCAAAATGGTGCACGGGGGGAGCTGTGGACCGGCCGGGGACACGTGGCGGCTCCTGATTGGGCCGGCGCACGCCTCCCGGTCCACGGAAAGGGCCGTCGGTGCACGGTGGATCGGCGGGCCACGTGGCGGCACGCGGTTGGGCCGGTGCAAGGCGCGCGGCGCACGGGAGGGTGCGCGGGCAGGCCGGGCAGGCGCGGAGGGGGCACGGTGCACGGTGGATCGGGGCGCGCCACGTGGCGGCCCCGGATTGGCTGGTCCATGTGCGCGTGGCGCACGCAACACGCCGCGCGGCGGCGGCCGTACGCGCACATGGGCGCACATGGGCGCACGTGGCGGCGGCGGCCGCCGACAGCCGTGTCGGGCGGGGCCACGTGTCGCCACGCCATTAGCTGGCGCACCCACCGCGCCGCCAATCACGGGGGACACGTGGCGCATTCCCGTTGGGCGGCACGGCTGCCGCCTGTTTGGCAGACACGTGGCGGACCCTGGGCCGGGTCGGACGGCCGGTTGGACGGGAAGGATCCCGTGTGCGGGCTGGGCTGGGCCGGGCCGCACTGTGCGCGCCCGGAAAATCCCGGGCCGGGCCGCACTGTTCCGCCCGAAATGGGCGGGCCGCACTGTAGCAGTCCGAAAGTTGGGACATGAATGTCATTTTCCCAATTGTTTTATTGGGCCTATAAATAGCCCTTCCCCTCCCTTCTTTTTCTCTGTTTTTCGAGAGATAAGAGAGAGAATTAGAGAGAGGTCATTGAAGAGAAGTTGTTCCTCACTAACTTTTCTACCTCGTGGTGCGTTCCCAGATTTTCTGGAAGTTCGACAGCGGCGATTCGGATTTTACAGTGTGCCTCGTTTTTCCCCAATCTTGGCCCGTTATCGTCGCATTTCAGTCCGAGGAGTCCCCTGCGCAGTACAGAAGTCCTTTTTCGACGATTTCTTCGCCAGTGTGTTCCTAAGAGGTAGGGCTTCGTTTTTCGTGTTGGTCGTTTCTCTGGATTCAGATTTCTTGGCACGATTCCCGAGGTGTTTTGACCCCCTCTTTTGCTGTTTGGGTTTTTGGACAGCGGCGACTTCGACGAATTGTTTCTCCGCGTAGGAATATCAGATCGAGGCGATTCAAGAGTCGATTTTGGGCTACTTTTCGCGAGGAACGCAACCGTGATTTTTCTGAGATTTTAGGAACTCGGGACAGAGGTGAAATTCCTCGTTTTGCGTGCTGATTAAAAAACAGCAAATCTGTTTTGAGACTTGTAGTTTTTACACCGTGTACACTTATGTGATGTTGTAGGATACTGTTTCAGCTGACGGTGTGCATTGAGGACAGCGGGTATTTTCTTGGAGTATTGTGCACGCTTTTCGAGGTGGGTGGTTGTTGCTTACCTCATTACTGACTATCTCACTAGGCGTATTAGAGATTTCCGACTTTAAACAGATAATCGGTACTTGTACTCATGAAATGCATAAGTAAACCCCACAAATAATATGACAGCTCATTTATGGTAAACTGGGACACTATTGTTGGACATATGCTGAAAACTATCATCGCATGCTAAAGTATTATCATAAAACCATCTTTTCTAAATAAATATTTAATACTTTCCTTCTGTTTCTAAATGCGAACCTTTACATGCTTGTTTGGACATCTAGATGGGCTACTATTTATTGCTACACTATCTTTGGGACTTGACTTAGGAGAAACCATGTTTCACTATTCTCCTTCGCATTCGATATATGTTGCTCGGTTTGAGCAGGGTTTGGGATAGTGTAGTTAAGGCTTGAGTCTGGGACAGGTTTGACTCGATGATATATTGTGGGGCATGGTAGTAACCGCGGACTTGAGGCGGTTAGCCAGCTGTTGATTACTCTATCAGATTTTGGACTTATAGGGTGTTACGGCGACCGTGGATATTAGGCGGTTGACTTTATGTTCACTTATGCATCAGATTGGGTTTCAGATTTTTCTAGTGGACGGTGTTTCCCACTTGTGATTACTATTGCATCTGATTGGGGATCAGGGTTACTTTAGTGGATGGATATTTCCCACTTTGATCATAGTCATGATCCAGTCCTGCTATTATGAGACATTGGTTACAGAGATACTTGATATAGAGATACTTGATACAGGATACTTTACATACTTTACTCGTGTGGGTCGCTCCCCTCGAGTGCCACTCCGGAGTAGGCTTTACACCGTGCCGAGCGCCGGGCACCTTGATGAGTTGCGATTGATGATAGGCAGGAAGTGAAGACAGAGGGCCCAGTGCCAGTTTCCGGGCCCTTTATTGGGTTTCTTTGGGCAGTTAGCTTTACAAGTTGCATATAGATGTACAGGTACCCTTTTGGCACTGCATCTAGAGGCATAGTATTCATTGATTTGATTCTACTCAAAATGTGAGTATGGAAAACCTAGAATCAAATCAATCAATATAGATGAAGAACCATAGAATAGATCTATTGATTTCCTTTCTTCTCTATATATGTGGATTTTTTCTATAAAATGATATTTTAATGACGGCTCTATTTGGATGCCCTAGAAATGAATATAGGGCCTATTTATAGGTTAGAAACCATTGGAAGAATATACGGATCAAAAACAGCCTTTTCTGGAAAGTTTTACCGACGGCGATCCGGATTGGATTTGGCGATCCGGATTGCAGAAGCACAAAAGACGGTTTCCAGAAAATTGCCTGTTCGGGATCCGGATCGTAGTCCCGATCCGGATCGTTCATACAGTTTTACCAAAACATCATGTTCGGGATCCGGATTGCAATTCCTGATCCGGATCGTTCAAGCAAACAGGTAAAACTAGTGTTCGGGATCCGGATCATGGAAGCTGCGATCCGGATTGAACCAGTGTATGAACGAACACCCTTCGGGATCCGGATTGCAAGCACGATCCGGATCCTGAACATGTCCCATGTCCAGTTTTTGATGTTTAAGCAATTAAAACCTCTTCCAGGTGTTTCTACACTATAAGAAGTATTCGGATCATCAAAATTCTTTAGTTAAACGTACCTGATCCTTTTGAATTCTTCTTTCTTGAGATTGAGGTATATGATCCAAAGTTTCTTCATCTTCAATCTTCAAGACTTAATACATTCACGAAATACGCCAACTCAAATTCCGTAACAATCTCCCCCTTTGGCGGTTTCGTGACAAAACACAAATCCACAAAAGAAAATTCAAAAAGATATTTTTGTTGCTATCACCATACAACAAAAATTTACAAAAGAGTCCAGAAATTAAAAACATGAGATAAACTCCTAAAACAGACTCTAGACTTAGACATCTGTAATCTCTGCACACAGAAATCATTCTTGACAAACAAAATCGTTAGATACCTCAAGAATTGAAACATACAAAACCAAATACAGAGATAGAGTTTATTCTCATCATGACATTTGAAAAATTCAGATATGTAAGAGAATCATAGTTAAAAACCAACATATCTTCTAAGCAGTCAAAAACCAAATGTCAAAGTATGTTAGTCCAACATCAACTTGTTAGTCATATTACATGCCCAAATAGTTAGTCGAATAGTTAGTATAGAAGCATGTCACAAATCACAAAAAAAAAACCAAAGTTGAGTTGAGGTCATACTTACCTTACTTAGTCATTGATATTCACAATCATTGTTCAAAGTTCATTGCAAACTTCAAAGTTCTCTCTCAAACTCTCTCCCCCTTTTTGTCACAAAACAAAGCCAAAACGTAGCAAGAGCTACAATATGTAAGGAGAGTAAAAAAATAAAGTTCTAATAATATGCAAAACTGAGAAACTAAACTAAAAAGTAAGGAGAAAAACAACGTCCTGAAAACTAAGAAACAAAAGTAGACAAAATGAACAGAAAGGTGCTGCTCAGTCTGAAGAATCTGAACTAGTACAGCTCAGCTTGCTCAAAATCCCTTTAAGCAAATTCTTAATATTTGAGTACTTTTTCTTGATCTTCTTGTGTTCAGAAGAGATCTGCTGAAGCTCTTTCGATATTCTTTCTTGTGTAGCAGAGAGTCGTTGTTGTTCCTGACAAAATCGATTCCAAAATCTCTGTCTCAGTTGTCCGTGCCTTTGAATGCGATGGACGCTGTGTAGATGCAGATGGTGCATCTGGTCCTGCAGTCCATGGAGATTCAGTTTGCAGAATTCCAGAAAGTGAGCGTGCTCTGGTGAGAGGCCCACTATGCTGACTCGTACTTCTTTGGACATTTCTTCTCTTGTATTGTCTGGTCGTGGAGGCAGATTTCATTAGTCTCTTTCCTTTGGTGAATTTCCTGTCCTCCTCATCAATTTTTCGCTGAACATCCTTGAAGAATTCGTCCCATTCTTCCTCATTGTAATCTGAGCTGTTCATTAGCTTCGTTCGGTTTGTCTCGAGTTGAGACGTCTGGTTCTTCCTTAACAGATGAACTTCCGGCTTCATTGTGACCAGTAACAGGATTAACCAGGAGAATGCCATTGATCTAGTGCTTTGAGTTTGAGAAAGTGTCCTGTGAAACCAACTCAAGAACATATGAAAAATCGTCAATTTTGAAAAATTTGAAAACATTGTACCTAGACAATCATAATCATGTAGAGAAGCCAAGAATCAAATTAGTTTTCCAAAAAGAATTTTAAAAATAGATCAATTCCATGATTTCAAAAATTCCTCTTTTATGCCCTAAACCAGAATTTTTAGAAATCGAAGCCTAAAAACTCGTTTATCTTGAGAAAACCCAGCATAAAAGCAAAACTAATTGACCCAGAGTTCTTATTTCAAAAGAAATTTGATCAAAAACCATTCACAAACGAAAAAGTTCCAATTTTTCAACTCACGTTTGATGAAAAACTGTAAAAACCGAGTTTTGATCAATAAAACTTACTTGAATCCGAAGAACTTTGAGTTTGGAAGCTCCAAGAAGCAAGAAATCTAGAGAGAGAAACTCTAGAGCTTGAAAACAAAAGATTAGGGTAAAAGAAATCAAAATCTCTTTGTTCTTATAAAACCCTAGCCGTGATCCGGATCGGATCGAGAATGTGATCCGGATCGGCTACCCGCAGGAGAAATCCTGCGTTCGGGATCCGGATCACTTGCCCCGATCCGGATCGGCTACAACTTTTTCTTCAGAAAAATTTAGAAAAATTCCATAAAATCCAGAAAAAGTATGTAAGCACTTTACCATGTCAACTTTAAACAAAAACATCGTTTCATACAACAAGAAATAGATTATGCAAAATCTATCAAAAATATCCAAAAATGAAACGAAAATTTACGAAAGTTAAAACACTTAAAGTTGAACAACTTCAATTACATCTATCCTGATCTTATGTGTAATGCCTTTATCAAATCATCAATTTTGGTAAAGAAAATGAAATACCAAGATCAATAGATGTTTGAAATCCCAGATAAGTTAGATAATATATCTAGACAATCTGTTGAAGGAGTGGCTCTTTGAGCATCTTTTATCAAAAATCCCACCTTATACCAACCATGAAATACGACTGAGTCAAGTATTTCAATATGATTTCATCAACAATTTTCAAAACAAAAATTGCTTTTCATTCATGGAGTATATTTTTTCTTTCATTTTCTCCATGTGGTGGTAGTTTTCACACTCCTCATTGGGATGTAACTCTTTCCACATCTTTTGAGCATTTTACATTTCATTGACTCCCCCTCAATTGGCTATCAATTATTTAATATATAAGGTATTCAACCAAACCATTGATCTCGAATTCATACTCGACTAAGCAATCAAATATGATAATGACTATACCAAGAGATCATTGAGAGAGAAATTGACTTTGATCACTTAAAAGATGGTTTAATTAACGTAAATGATCATTGCAACATTGAAATATTATGACATCAAAAGCATAATAAATTTCTAAATGCATAAAAGGATGCAATTAAAGTCAATTATGATTTATGCTCAATTAATGTCCTATGTACAAAACATAGATAAAGAACAAAACAAAAAAAACAAAAACAAAACCTAACCTAAGCAAAGGTTTCAAAAAGAGTTTATTTCAAGGAAAGCATGCCAATTGCTTTACGCAAGTGAATAAAACGTTTTTGATCCAAAGGTTTTGTTAAGATATCAGCTAATTGATCCTCAGTTGAAATATATGACAGTTGAAGAATGTTTGATTCAACTAGCTCTCTAAGAAAATGATATCTAAGTTCAATATGTTTTGTTCTAGAGTGCAACACAGGGTTTTTAGAAATGTTAATAGCACTAGTGTTGTCACATAAAATGGTTACCGAAGATGTTGAAATCCGGAAATCGCTCAACACGCTTTTCATCCAAATCAATTGGGTTGAACAACTTCCTGCAGAAATGTACTCCGCTTCGGCAGTCGAGAGTGCTATGCAGTTCTGCTTTTTACTGTGCCATGCAACAAGGCAGTGGCCAAGATAGAAGCATGCACCACTCGTGCTTTTCCGGTCATCCACCGATCCAGCCCAATCGGCATCTGAGTATCCAACAATATCCAAAGTCGTTCCCATAGGATACCAAATTCCGAAATTGATTGTACCTTTGATATACCGGATGATCCGTTTCACCGCTTTCAGGTGAACCTCCTTCGGTGCTGATTGATATCTCGCACAAATCCCAACACTGAAGGATATATCCGGGCGACTAGCCGTGAGATATAGTAGACTTCCAATCATACTGCGGTACAGTTTCTCGTCTACATTCTCACTTTGTGATTCACTTCCAAGTCCCTTATGGCTAGTTCCCATTGGAGTCGGAAAATCCTTAGAATTTTCAAGATCAAACTTTTTGACCAACTCCAGTGCATACTTGGATTGACACAAGTGAATTCCTTCATCGTTTTGTTTAACTTGTAATCCAAGAAAATAATTCAATTCGCCCATCATGGACATCTCAAATTCGCTTTCCATGGTCTCCGCGAATTTAGAAGCATCATTATCTCTTGTTGCTCCAAAAACAATGTCATCGACATAGATTTGAGCAACTATGAAATTGTTTTGATAATGCTTCACAAAGAGAGTCCTGTCAGCTCCCCCTCGAGTGTAGCCCTTTTCCAAAAGGTGCTTTGTCAACCTTTCGTACCATGCTCGCGGTGCTTGTTTCAGACCGTAAAGAGCCTTTTTCAGACGAAAAACATGGTTAGGTAGTTTATGATCCACAAAACCTTTCGGTTGAGCTACATAAACTTCCTCATTTAAAAATCCATTTAAAAAGGCGCTCTTAACGTCCATTTGAAATAATCTGATTTTAAAATGACAAGCGATCGCAAACAATATACGAATGGACTCGAGTCTAGCTACAGGGGCGAAAGTTTCATCAAAGTCTATACCTTCTACTTGAGAATAGCCTTGAGCAACTAACCTTGCTTTGTTCCTGATGATAGTACCTTCTTCGTTTTTCTTGTTCTTGAAGATCCATTTGGTACCTATCACATTGTGTTGCTTCGGAGGCTTCGTTAATTCCCAGACTTTGTTTCGCTCGAATTGATGGAGCTCTTCCTGCATTGCTTTAATCCAGTAATCATCTTGGAGAGCTTCATCAACATTCCTTGGTTCGATTTGAGATACATAGCATGCAAATCCGCAAACCAATTGTCTCCGTGTTCTAACTCCTTCTTGTGGATCTCCAATTATGTTCGATTCAGGGTGATCCTTGGAGATGCGTAACGTTTGAGGTAGAGGAGTAGGCGGAGGTACACGAGATGATTCCTGCACATCAGATAAGCTTGAAGAACCGTTAGATGCATCAACATTATTATCGAAAGAATTGTTAGAAGAAGATGCATTAGCAGGTGTATCATCATCAAGAGAGATATCGAGGGTAGATTTTTCAGATTCAAAGTGAAAAGCTTCATCTACCTTAACATTTATCGATTCTACGATCGTCTTAGATTCTAAGTTAAAAACTCGATATGCTCTGCTGTTTGTAGAATAACCTAAGAAAATCCCTTCGTCACTTCGAGAGTCAAATTTTCCAAGATTCTCACGATCACGTAAAATAAAACACCGACTCCCAAAGATGCGAAAATATTTGATGTTAGGTTTTCTACAAAACCAAAGTTCATATGGTGTATTCAATGTCCCCGGGCGCAAATACACGCGATTGATAACATAAACAGCAGTGTTCACCGCTTCAGCCCAAAAATAAAAAGGTAAGTTCCGGCTGTGAAGCATAACACGTGCCATTTCCTGTACGACCCTGTTTTTGCGCTCGACTACACCATTTTGTTGAGGTGTGTAAGGTGCGGAGAATTCATGTTTAATGCCATTAGAAGTGCAAAAATCAATGAATTTGGAATTTATGAATTCCCCACCTCTATCACTCCTAACTCGAGTAATCCTATCATTCTTTTCTATCATAATACGATTGCAGATTTCGAGAAAAGAATCAAAGGTATCAGCTTTTTCTTTTAAGAAAGCTACCCAAGTATATCTAGAAAAATCATCAACCAACAAGAAAATATACCATTTACCTCCCAGAGATGGTTGACGAGTTGGCCCCATTAAGTCCATATGCAAAAGTTCCAAAGGCCGTTTTGTACCTATGTGGTTCAAGTTCTTGTGTGCAGTCCTAGACTGTTTTCCCTTTTGGCAACCGCCACACACAAGGTTTTGTTCAAAAGAAAGTTTCGGAACCCCCTTGACCACATCTTTATTCGAAATTCTAGCAAGTTCCTTAAAGTTTATGTGACCTAGCCTTTCATGCCAAAGTGTTTCATTTTTCAAAGATGCTAGGTTACATTTTTCAGAAATCTTAGTAGGAACTACATAACAATTGTTTTCTGATCTAACCCCCTTTAAAAAGAAAGCATGGTTCATGTCAGTTACAGTGCATTTATCAGATGAAAAATTAACTGAATAACCACTATCACACAGTTGACTTATGCTTATGAGGTTAGTCTTAAGGCCATGAACAAATAACACATTATCTAGAACCGGGCCATCTGGAATAGCTACCGTTCCCTTTCCAACAATTTTGGAAGACCGACCATCTCCGAAAACAACAAGTCCTCCGGAGTTTTTCTCAAATGTTTGAAAACAGTTTTTATCGCCGGTCATATGACGGGAACACCCGCTATCCAGGTACCAAGACGAACTATCATATGCATGCAAGGAAACATTGGTAGCAAGACAGGGAAAATTTCACCTTTGCGCACCCAAACCTTTTTGGAATGCGTCGGTAATGATCGTGAAGTTGATTTCCTAGGTGAGAGCGTCTTGCTTGAAGAATTGCTGCTCCTTGATGATGTCGTCTTGAGCGGTGTACTACCAAGGCTCTTTTCCTTCAATGATTGCAGTTGTTTTCGAGGAATAGCCTTTTTGGTAGTCATTGCAAGAGGTGCTTGAGGTGTGCGTTTGGCTTCCGTCTTGCAATTTCTTCTTATGTGCCCTGAAATGCCACAACGAAAACATACCTTGGTTCTTGTCGATTCCGAGGAGGATGTAGTAGGTTTGTTGTCGTTGCTTGTCGTGAACACCGGTGTCGGAGGAGGAGATACCGACTGAGGCACAAATACTGTACCACTCGAACTTGGAATGTCTCCAGTTTGAGTGTATCCGAGGCCGAACTTATTTCTTTGACCAAGACCAAGAAGTCTGTCCAACTTACTCCTTCCAGAAGAAAATCTCTTTAAGTCATCCTTCAGTTGGCGTATGGTCTCCGTCATTTCCAATTTTTCCTGTCGAGCCTCGCCGTTGAGCTTCAAGAAGTAATTCGCTTTGTTCACCATATCCATATAATTCTTCTCGAGTTGCTCATTGGACTCTTGAAGGGAAACATTTGTTTTAATCAGATTATCCCTTTCCACTTCAAGATCGGTTGAGATAGAGGTTACCCTTTTTACTTCTTCTTCAAGATCCTGCAATCTCTCTTTCAACCCCTTGTTTTGCTTAGCCAGTTTCTTTGAATCCCTCAAAAGCTTATGGTAGGCTAAAGCAAAATCTTCACCTTCCGAATCATCTGATTCATCGTCCGTTGCAATCTTTTCAACAGTGGAGTTGGACAGTGAGTCGGATGTACTTGCCATTAAGCACATGAAGGGTGAAGATGTAGTGGACGCGTGGAAAGCTGTCGCGTTGTCTTCTTCATCACTTGAGGATGACTCATTTGACGTGGAGTTGTCATCCCAAGTAACGACTTGCATCGCTTTCTTCTTAGCCGGATTCTTGTTGGGACATTCCGTTGCAATGTGGCCGTAGCCTCGACATTTGAAGCACTGAACTTGTCCCTCAGAACTTTTCTTATCCTTTGAGAAGTTCTCTTGCTTTCTTGACTTGTAGCTTGAAGAACCCTTGCCTTTCTTCGACTTTCCGAAGGATGAGTTTTGCTTGAATTTCCCCTTCGAAAGTTGCGGCGAAACTTCCTTGTCAAGAGAGCGAGCTGCTTCTCAAAGTCCTCCATAGAAAGGTTCTCGTCGTCGTCCGAGGAGGATGAATCCGCGTCTTCTTCTTTAGTTGATTTCAATGCGTAACCTGAAGACTTAGAAGAGGATGCCTTTCCAGAAGAATAGTTAGTAGGAAAAGTCATTTCATAAGTTTGTAAAGCACCTACTAATTCTTCTACACGCATTTCGTCCGGGTGTTTAATTGTTTCAATGGCTGCGACCTTCGGGCGAAATCGTTCAGGAAGAGTTCTTAGAATTTTTCTTACAACTTTAAATTCTGGAATCTTCTCTCCCAAGTTAGCACATGAGTTTACGATATCTTGCAATCGTGTGTAATAGTCAGTGAAGGATTCATTCTCTGCCATAGAGATAGAGTCAAACTTGCTCGTGAGCATTTGCAGTTTCTGAATCTTCACTAGGTTAGTTCCCTCATGCGTAACTTGAAGAACATCCCAGATTTCTTTCGCAGTCTCACATGCCGAGACGCGAGAGAACTCAGTTTGTGACAAAGCATTAAATAGAGCATTAATTCCTTTGCCATTGTAAGAAGATAAGTCTATCTCTTCCTTGGTCCATTTCGACCTAGGTTTTAAGGTGCGAACATCATCTAAAATTTCAGTTGGATTAGACCATCCTAATTCAATTGATTGCCACACCCTTTCGTCGATGGAAATTAAAAAGGCTTTCATCCGTACTTTCCAGTACGCATAATTTGTTCCATCAAAGAAAGGGGGTCGATTGATGTTTCCACCTTCAACCATTGTTTACAACCCTATTCCCGCTCTGATACCACTTGTTGGGTTTAGGTTAATAAGGATCTAAATAGGGGAAAAAACACCTAGAGGGGGGTGAATAGGTGTAAACAATAAACACTCAAAAAATCATTGCGCAATAAACCCAATGCGGAAAAATAAAAGAACACGCAAGATTTTTACGTGGAAAAACTCCAAACCGGAGTAAAAAACCACGGGACCGATAACACGGCGAAATCCACTAGAATTAACACACGTACAAGGTGATATAACGTACTCACAGACGACTCAACCTTTTACCATACGCTCCTAGTAGATCTTCTCCGCTCGCTCCACGACGCTTCTCGAATCCACGATCCGCGCCCAACGCTGAATCCACAGCGTCCAACGTCGAGTCCACGACGTCCGACCGAATCCACGGTCTTCACCCAATGGCACGCTTCGAATCCACGAACGTACCTCGCTCCGAATCCACGAGAGCGGTTGCACCTTGAATCCACAAGGCCACGCGAGTCCACGCGCCGATTTTGGGGTAAATCGTTGTTTGTTTGGGTGGTGATGATCCGCCGAATACTTAGATTAAAGATAGATCGGAAATACCATCTAAGTATTCATTGATTTGATTCTACTCAAAATGTGAGTATGGAAAACCTAGAATCAAATCAATCAATATAGATGAAGAACCATAGAATAAATCTAATGATTTCCTTTCTTCTCTATATGTGGATCTAAGGCCGTATAAAATGATATTTGAAAATGACGGCTCTATTTGGATTACCCTAGAAATGAATATAGGGTCTATTTATAGGTTAGAAACCCTAGGAAGAATATCGGATCAAAAACAAACTTTTCTGGAAAGTTTTACCGACGGCGATCCGGATTGGATTTGGCGATCCGGATTGCAGAAGCACAAAAGACGTTTCCAGAAAATTCCTGTTCGGGATCCGGATCGTAGTCCCCGATCCGGATCGTTCATACAGTTTTACCAAAACACAATGTTCGGGATCCGGATTGCAATTCCTGATCCGGATCGTTCAAGCAAACAGGTAAAACTATGTTCGGGATCCGGATCATGGAAGCTGCGATCCGGATTGAACCAGTGTATGAACGAACACCCTTCGGGATCCGGATTGAAGCCACGATCCGGATCCTGAACATGTCCCATGTCCAGTTTTTGATGATTAAGCAATTAAAACCTCTTCCAGGTGTTTCTACACTATAAGAAGTATTCGGATCATCAAAATTCTTTAGTTAAACGTACCTGATCCTTTTGAATTCTTCTTTCTTGAGATTGAGGTATATGATCCAAGTTTCTTCATCTTCAATCTTCAAGACTTAATACATTCACGAAATACGCCAACTCAAATTCCGTAACA
>CM054943.1:10124475-10213885 GCA_029168755.2 Tillandsia fasciculata | reverse complement strand
TTAAGAGCCTCAAGTACCTTTTCACCCAAAGGGAGCTAAATCTGCGACAAAGGCGGTGGCTGAGCTATTAAAGGATTACGACCTAACGATCCACTACCACCCGGGAAAGGCCAACGTGGTGGCCGACGCCCTGAGTCGCAAAGGACAGGCCGCGGAAGCGGATGTAAGCGCCATTACACAGCAGGATAGTCTAATTGCGGAGTTCTCGCGATTGAGACTAGAGGTGGTACCTGCAGGGACAGTCGCCCAACTTCTGACGCTGGTGGTCAGACCTACTCTGCTGGACAGGATTCTCGAGGGCCAATCGACTGATGGTCAGCTCCAGCTGGTGCGGAGTAGAATAACCGCCGACAAGGAGGGCGATTTCGTGGTGAGCTCCGACGTGCGATACGTTTTCGCGGACGAATCTGCGTACCGGATCTGCCGGAACTCAAGGAAGAAATCCTACGGGAGGCGCATACTGCCCCGTATGCGGCGCATCCCGGAGGAACCAAGATGTACAAGGACGTCAAGCAAACCTTCTGGTGGCCCAAATGAAGGAGGACGTGACCCGATTCGTGGCTCACTGCTTAGTGTGCCAACGGGTGAAGGCCGAACATCAACGGCCGGCGGGAAAATTGCAACCTTTACCGGTTCCCGAGTGGAAATGGGACATGATTACCATGGATTTTGTGACCGGCTTCCCGAGGTCGCCACAGGGACACGATGCGATATGGGTGATCGTGGACCGTTTGACGAAATCGGCCCACTTTTTGCCCATACACACGACATGGACCCGGGAACGACTGGCGCAAACGTACCTCGATGAGATAGTGAGGTTGCACGGTGTACCGACATCCATCACGTCGGACAGAGACACACGTTTTGTGTCGAACTTTTGGCGAAGTTTGCAACAAGCGATGGGGACCAAGTTGCACTTCAGCACAGCTTTTCATCCGCAAACCGATGGGCAATCGGAGCGGGTGATACAGATCGTGGAGGACATGCTTCGAGCGTGCGTTCTGGACTTGGGCGAAGGGTGGGCACGGTGTCTGCCCCTGGTAGAATTTGCCTACAACAACAGTTACTAGGCCAGTATTCAGATGGCGCCGTACGAGGCCCTGTACGGGCGCCGCTGTCGGTCTCCGATATGCTGGGATGACTTAGGTGAGCGGAAGTTTCTGGGCCCAGATTTGGTGGAGGAGACCGAAGCAAAGGTGCGACTGATCAAACAAAGGCTGCTGACCGCCCAAAGCAGACAGAAAAGCTATGCAGATAACAGACGCCGAGACTTAGAGTTCATAGTGGGCGAGCACGTTCTGCTCCGGGTTTCACCCTCCAAGGGGAACCGGCGTTTCGGCATAAAGGGGAAGTTGAGCCCCAGATACGTGGGACCGTTCGAGATTCGGGAGCGCGTGGGACCGGTGGCGTACCGGTTGGCCCTGCCCCCGAACCTCGAACGAGTCCACAACGTGTTCCACGTTTCGATGCTCCGGAAGTACCTGGCAGACCCCTCTCATGCCTTGGATGCCTCCACCATTGAACTACGAGAGGACCTGAGCGTCGAGGAGACGCCGGTGCGGATTTTGGCAAGAGAGGACAAGAAGCTACGCAACCGGACGATCCCCTATGTCAAGGTCCAGTGGAGCAACCACGAAGAGCGTGAGGCGACGTGGGAACTGGAATCGAAGATGAGGGAATGTTTTCCCGAGTTGTTTAAGTGAGGTTTGAGTTTAAGTTTCGGGACGAAACTTTTTATAAAGTGTGAGTGGTGTAGTGACCCGACCCTTTGGGGTATTTTTGAACTCACATGTAATCGCTTAGGCCTTAAGCGAAATAAAATTTATTTAATTTTGAAAAGTCGGCCGGGCAAGGTGTGTGTATTTTTCTGCGATAGAGCGCGAAAAACGATGACCGACGGTGCGATCGGATTCGAAATCCGATGTCGGGATCTCCCGGAACGGGACCCTTAGCGATGCGGTAATTAGTCACGCATCGGAAACCGTGCAAAATATCTTGCACCCGTAATAGATAAGGTGGGTTATCTCGTAAGGATAATTAATTAATTAATTAATTATCCGGTGACGGAATTTAAATCCTCCTACGTACGAATTAATTAAGGGATTTAAATTGGTGGGATTTTATCTCGTGATTGGATAAGAGATAAAATCAGGATATTTTATTAAGGGATTTAAATTGGTGGGATTTTATCTCGTGGATTGGATAAGAGATAAAATCCGGATATTTAAGTTGGGAATTGATTTCCCTTGATTATTTAATAAAGGTGGTTAAATAATCGGTGACCGGGATTTGGATATTAGAGATTTAAATATCCGGGTAATTTGAATCCAACTGGGAATTTGATTTCCCAAGATTATTTGATAAAGGTAATCAAATAATCGGTGGTCAGGATTTAAAGGTGAGAAATATCCCGTCAGTCGGATATTTTCTTGAGAAACAGAAACGGGGAATTATGGGTTTCCTACGTACGTAAATAAAGAAATCAAACGATTAAATATGAGGATCGACGGTGAGGATAATAATTAAACGATTAACTAATAGGGTTATCGGTTGGGATTAATTAATTAACAAATTAATTAATCGGAGTCAAAATATCCGAAAGGGATTTTGACGGTGCGGACTTACAAATTGGATATATCCATAATAGGGGTTATTTATTTCCCCGCTTACCGAGCGAAACCCTATTTTGATTTTCCGCCTCCTCAAACCCTCCTCTTTCGTACGTGCCGAAACCCCAACCGGAGAAAAAGAAAGAAAAGAACCCTAACCGGAGGAGAAAAGAGGAAAAGAAGAGGAAGCGGAGGAACCCGATCGCCCCGATTCACGTGCCGGAGATCGGATCTTTTGTTCCGATAAAATTTAAGGTGAGTCATCATCGTTTCGTTTGATAAACACATCGGGGGTTTTCCGTGTTCTTATTAGATTATTTTAACCGGAATTATCGTTCGAGGATTTTATCGGATCTTAGTTGATGATTTATAACGGGTTTCTTGCTAATCGAACTTCCGATCGACATTTTGGGTGATTGTCGATCGACGGGTTAGCCGTTAGAATTGCCGGGAATTTTCCGGGAATTTTCCGGAATTTTTCGGGAATTTTTCGGGCGACTCCGGCGGGACATAGTGGGTTAACGGGAGGCCGCCGCCGCCGTTGTTAGACGGGAGGCCGCCGCCGTCGTTACCATGTTCGCGGGGTCGTCACCGGAGTCGCACGGGAGCGAAAACGGAGAAGAAATCGCAAAGCGGGCGCGAAAACGGCGGAAAACTAGGGTTACTGTAGCGCCGTACGGCGCGGTCCACGGACTCTGGGCGTGCACCCGGTGCACGCCCCGCAACCCGGAAGCGCAGACCCGGCGCACGAAACCGTGCGCCGGGCTGCATCCTGTGCGCGGTGCACGCCCCCAGGCGTGCACCCGGCGCACGCGCTTGCGGCCGCGGGGACATGGACCCGGCGCACAAGCGCTGTGCGCGGCCCGGCCCGCACCGCATGGTGCACGCCTCCCGCGTGCACCCGGTGCGCGCCGCGGCGCTCCGCGGCCGTGGACCCGGTGCGCGCAAGGGCTGTGCGCGGCCCGGCCCATTCGCGGGTGCACGACTCCTGGGTGAGCCGGGCTGCACCGCCGCCTTCACTGCGTGGTGAGCCCGGTCCATGGTTGCCCCCGTGCACCATCTGACAGCCCGGAGTTCATTTGCTCCGTTTGGGTCCGTTTTTCCACCGTTTTGAGCGCAGTTTTCGCCGTTGGGATCGTGATTCCAGTGGCTTTCATGTCATGGCCACTTGGGACCCACTGGGTCATTAATTTATTATGTTGAGTGCCGCGCGGTGTTCCGGTTTGGCGACCGGACGGTGCCGGGCTTATTCCGTCAAATCGTAAGGTGGGGGGTTCTTTTCGTTTTGAGGTGTTAGTGTGTGTTTTTGACCATAGTTTATCTGTGCGGACTTTTCTTAGGTCCGGGTACACAGCGGGAGAGCGCGAAGGATATTGGTGTTCCGATTTCTCTCCAATAAGGTGGGTACGGTTGCGATGAGCGCAACCGGTGCTGTAAGTGCATCTATCGTCATTAAAAGTACTCCTTAATTTACCTAACAAAGTAGATGGATAGTTTAACCTTTCGATTGTTGTTAATTATCTAATAATTGTGCGGCTGCGGTCGCGGTGCCCAGTACACGCCAATCTTGGCAATCCGGTTTCGGATGCTGCACGTACACAGGCGGATTGGCCTCCGCATGGGTGTACTTTTCCGGAAAAGTGGTCCTTTATGACCCGTGTGCCCCGCAAAGGTAACGGTGCAAGCGGGGACCTCTTCGCGCCAGCTGGGTGTCACACCAGCACCGCGAGAAAAGAGGTAAAAGCATCAAGTAGGTGTTTGTGCACGAGGGGGGGACTTTAGTCTCCCCGACAGGTGGTCTGGGAATGGTGCCCAGGGTAAATTAATGTGCAAGTGTTTAACGAAAGGTTATGGTGTAATCGGTACATTCGTATATTTTATCCCTCTTGATATTGTTACACATCTACTTTGTTTGTCACTGACTTTACCCACTCCGTGACAGGTATTTCTAGGTGCGTTAGCCGGGATGGCGGTGGGACTGCGTCGTGAGGATCGTAGTCGGACTCTTGGTTATCGTATTTATGACTCATTTCCCTTTATGTTATTTCTAGTTGCTTGTGGATTTTTATATGTGGACATGTATTAGTTAGCTCTGTGGATGAGGTGTAGTTTTCTGTGTGATTCCTTCGTAGTGTTTCACTTGCGGCATGTTTTATGATAAGATAAAGGTTGCGAAAATGTTTTCTCAAAAAGGAAGTGCCGTGTGGGCACGGGTTTTACAACTCTGGGTTTTATCTTTTCCAAACTTTGACGCCGCTTAAATGACATGTTTTAGTTAAACAATTAAACTCTGAATATGGTGAATGTCTACTGTATGGTTGTTGGTTGGTGTGTGATGTATGATGTTTGTAATTAATTGATATGATGTAAATGAGACGCCGTGCATACACGAAGGAGACTCTGTCCGTGGACAGAGTGAATTCGTGCATGTGGCGGTCTGGCACGCACCGGGGTTGAAGTATATGCCGCCTTATTAAAAGAAAAAAAAAATAGACACGTTTTTTCCGCTTCAAAAGACTCAAAAACCCCCGGGGGCGTGACAGATGCTCCAGTATCAAACAGAGTACGAGTCCTAATGCCAGAAAGTAAGGTGATACCTGCCACCACATGATCTGCGGCTGAAGAGTCCTCTACCTGCGCAGCATACACTCGCCCACTCTGAGCTGGAGGGCGATACTCCGTGGGATAGGATGAAGATGGCCTGCTTGCTGGAGTATATGGTCGCTGAGCTGTCGACCACTGCTGAGACGAAGAAGGAGCGGATGCTGAAGAAGGAGCCGTCGATGGTGCATATGGGCAGGCAGCTCGGAGGTGGCCAGACTGTCCACATCGATAACAGCGGCCAAACCTCAGATCACATGTATCAGAGTTATGCTGTCCCTGACAGAAAATGCACCTAACCGTAGCCTGGGGCTGCCTCGCCTGCTGCCTCTGTCGCGGAGGCCCTTGCTGCCGCGACTGCGATCTCTGTTGATGCGAATGCTGTTGCTGCTGATGTTGCGGTGGCCTCTGGAATCCACCAGGCCCTCGCCGCTCAAAACGCCCGCGGCCGAAAAACTGAGGCCGTGGCGGTCGTGGCGGCCTCCAAGAACTGGCCTGTCCCCCGTCGTCTTGTGCTGGTCGCTTTCTGTCAGAACTCTGAGTGGCTAAGCCCCCACGTCTGGCGATGACGCGGTCTCCCCTCTCAACCCACTGTGCATGCTCTGCTGCCTCCTGCAAGGTCTGTAGCCTTTGAGCATGCACCAACGTATAGATCTCTGGGCGCAGGCCCGACTCAAAGAGCTCCACTTGGTGAGGTCCGTCCCTGGCGACATACGGCACGCAGTTGAGCAACCGCGTGAACTCCTGAGAGTAGTCTAATGCTGTCCGGTCGCCTTGCTGAAGATTCTTCAAATCATCTTCCAGCTTTTTCTTCACACTCGTGGAGAAGTACGTATCCAGGATCATTTTCTTGAATTCTGACCAGGGTAGCTGCCGAGTGATCTGAAATTCCAGGGGCTCCACCCGGCGCCACCATGCATCAGCATCCCCGTCTAAGCAGTGTACAGCCATATGTACCCTGTACTTTGGGTCAATGAAGAAGTCCCGAAATAACTTCTCCATTGAGGAAAGCCAAGTCCCGATCTCCCAAGGCTGAGTATTCCGCCCTGAAAACCTGGGCGGTCCCCGCTTACAGAACTGAGTAAGTTTGTCAGCAAACTCCTGCTCCTCTGCAGGAGTCAATGGCCGGATTGCTCCCTGAGCAACAGGGGATGCCGGGGTCACTGGTACAACTGGGGGATTCACGGCAGGGGAAGAAGGTACGGGAGAATTCTCCGAGGGTGCCACAACAGGCTGCGCCCTCTGTTCTAACATCTGCGTCAGCCGGCTCATGGCCTCCTCCTGACGCCGAACAGCTTCAGACATCTGGGCCATCTGAGCCTGCAGCTCTTGCACCTCACTCTGCTGGCCCTGCTCGGACTCCTCCTGATCGGGTTCAGGGGAATCAGGCTGAGAACGCGTCAACATTCTACGTCGCGGAGGCATCCTACCACAAGAAACCATACTCAGTATCATCACCCCACACGACCCAATCTTAGCGAAAGTCAAAGACATTCTCCTATTTCTGTGACTTTATGTTGTCTGCAGCCAACATAACTGTCCACCAGAAGTAGGCTAAGTCGATCCTTCTTACTTTACTGGAAGAGTTAAATAAGTAACCCAACGACTTCCGCAAAATTATCACGTCTCTCATACCCTATTATCCTAGGGTCTGCCAAAAGCCTAGGGTTTCCTAAGTCCCAACTGACCTATCCCTAAGCTCTGATACCAACTTTAATCTGTCACGCCCCGGAACCCGGGCTCGCCAACAGATCCGCCGTGCACACGGGATTTTCCCGCGTACACGAAGCGCTGGTAACCTGCTCCGATATAATATGAACAATAAAAGAGCATAATATCGAGCTGAATAGAAGAACCACATAGTATTTCAGACTGGAAATACAAATACAACTGTAATAAGTACAATAATCTCCCAGCTCACCAAAATAGTACATCCAGCTGGCGGAAGCCAGACCCAAAATAAAAGGAGAATATCACAGTCTGAGTGGAGGGTGCATTATCTGTCTAATAGCTCTCAG
The DNA here is from genome assembly GCA_029168755.2 of Tillandsia fasciculata. Lineage (NCBI taxonomy): Eukaryota > Viridiplantae > Streptophyta > Magnoliopsida > Poales > Bromeliaceae > Tillandsia > Tillandsia fasciculata. The sequence goes on along the minus strand of CM054943.1, from coordinate 10,206,657 downwards.
CCTCACAGGAGATCTATCTATTCAGCGATCCCCTTACCTTTATCAGCTGCCGATGGCCTAGCGGCTCCCGCAGACGACTCTGCAAATAAAGAAGAAGAAGGAGAGAAACAACAATGGGGGTGAGAACTACCAGATGAAACCAGTAGCCTCCCCTAGTGGGTAAAACCTCAACTCTGACGCACCCACTAGGACTACTAGAGGCAACATGAAAGAACAGTGGTAAATTATAAAGGCTGCTGTAAAGAAAGGAAACTATCACCACTATGCATCTACATGCCATGTAGCACGAAATGACTGGATGCAACAATACCAAACATGCCTGCATGAAATAACTCAGTCTAGTGTCACTAGTAAAACTGGTACTGCCTGCTGTGCCTTGCCAAATCGGGTGTGCTGGCCAATGCCTTATCACCGATAGGGGATAGTTGCCAAATCGGGTATGCATAATACCGATAGGGGATAGGAGTCTCAAAGACTCTAAGCATGTCTGCAACACACTCCGGAGTGGCACTCGAGGGGAGCGACCCACACGAGTAAAATATCTCAGTAATAAGTATCAGAAGTGCCATAAAACAGCAGGACTGGATCATGACCATGATCAAAGTGAGAAAACCATCCACTAGGAAAACCCGATCCCCAACTGACGCAATAAACCAGACTCAACCCCAATCTGATGCAAGGATAAACATCTGGTCGACCGCCTACTGTCCGCGGTCACCGCAATACCCCACAAGTCCACAATCTAGCACAACCTTGGCTACACTATCCCAAACCCCTGCTCACACTTGAGCAACAACATCTGGATGCAAAGGACAACAATGAAAACATGTTCAAATCCCAATATGATAGTGTAGCAATGAATAGTGGCCTTACCTGATGTCCGGGCATGCATGCAACTGTCTTTATTTTAAAAGTTGTAAAATAGTGTCAAAGGTTTAAAACAATTGATTTACTGAATAAAAGTCATTTGCATGCGAGATCATAGCCTTTGTCTCAATCACAGTGTCCCAATATAAGTCATCATATCATTTGTGGGGTTATATTAAATTTTAGGGGAATTTGTCCCAGCGGTCCTTGTCATTTATCATATTAATTTGTCCCAATGGTTCTCATTAATTGTCCTGTTAGTTGTCCTGTTAGTAGTCCTGTTAGTAGTCCTGTTAGTTTGTCCCAATGATTCTCATTAATTGTCATATTTTAGGGAATTTCTAGTAATCCCAGTGAGCTTGTCAAAAATGAGGTAAGCAACAACCGCCCACCTCGAGCAGCTCAAACAACACCCCAGGTAGTCTCCTGGTTGTCCACAGTCCTCAAATCCTGCAAATCAACGCTCCCGGTATAAATACAAATCTCAAAAAGCACAATATTTGCTGTTTTTCAAACAGCACGGGAAAAGAGGAATTTTTCACCTCTAAAATGAGCTCCTAAAATCCCAGAAAAATCACAATTGCGTTCCTCGCGAAGAGTAGATCAAAATCGACTCTTAAAACGCCTCGATTTGACGCTCCTATGCCAAGATAAAAATCGGAGAAGTCGACGCTGTCCAGAAATTTCCACAGCAAAAAGGGGGGTCAAAGAGGACTCGGGAATCATGCCAAAAGTACGAAATGGAGCAAAATAATCAACACGGAAATCGAAGCCTTACCTCTTACGGTCGCGCTGCCGCAAAAATCGTCCAAAAATTCCACCCGGTTAGCCCGCAGTGAATTTTCGACGGAACTGCGACGGGAAATGGGCCGAAAAAGAAAACCGTCGCAGTGCGCCGCGTCGCAGATATCTCACTATCTGTAACTCCTAAAATCCTGAGATTGTAGAGAGAGAGAGAGAGGAAAAACTTTTGTATAGAACACTTTCTCAGATTCTCTCTCTTTGGCGCGCAAATCGAGGTGCAAAGAGAGGGGGTGGGGGACCTCTTATATAGTGGGCCAAAGGGAATATTCCCACACGGGATCCGGATCCGAACAGGAAACACCAAAACGGGCCAACCGTATTGCGCCACGTGTCCACAGAACAGGAAACAGCGGTGCAAGAGCCAATCAGAATCTGCCACGTGTCCACATGGTGCACATGGTTGCTCCGCGCTCCGGGTTTTCCGGAGAATGTCGGCCAATGGGATCGCGCCACGTGTCAGCTGCCCACATGCTTCTAGAAGCCGGCCCACCAATGGGGAAGCGCCACGTGGCAAGGAGGGTACTCGGTACTCCCGGTGCACGCCTGGCCCATGGACCGCGCACCCGAGACCCCTGCCCGCGCCTGCCCGCGCCGCGCTCCCCCGCGCTCCGCCGCTGCGCCGCTGCCTGCCGCCGTGCGCCGCCGCCCGCCGGCCGCCGCCGGTCGCCGGAACAGTAATTCCGGCGGCCGGAGTTACTGTTCCGGCATGAACAGTAACTTTGTGCCCAAAAATAAAGTGGATATACCATTTTGACTGTTTTCGCGCGCTGAGTCCGATTTCGCCATCCGTTTCGCCAAATTCTCATCCGAAATTTTGCCCAAAGCTCCCGGAAATTCCCGTTTGCCCCAATTTTCGCGTGAAGTCTATTTTAAATATCCAATTTCGATTCTACAAGCTCCGTTGCACTGTACAAGCTCCCCGCAGTCACTGTTTAATGTTGCACAGTTCCTGCGGGAGTCCGGATCATCACACAAGTACCAACAAAGATGAGCATCTGATAGAGGACACTCACAGACAGATTTTGGACTCGGCCAGCCCTGGCGTCGGTGGCCGGAGGCGGCGGCGGCCGGGAAAATACCCAACATAAGCATTTAAATACAAGGTTGGAGCATCTTATTTTCCAGAGGCTTACTGTCCAAAATAACTTGATGGAAAGCTTCATCAGTGTATTTATGACTCACCTGGGTTGTTGGTCGGCGACCAGAGGCGGCGGCGGCGGCCGGAGCTCGACCTCGGGTTGCTCTAATGGTGCAACTACAGAGAGCAACATCCCTACGTTACAAACTTCATGCAATGGCATGAAAAGCTTGTAAATGACCAAACCAACTTACCTGAGTGGTTGGCCAGTGACTAGGAGCGGCGGCGATCGCCGGCGGCGAAGCTCGGCCAAGCTCAAGTGCCCCTAATTGTCACGCCCCGGGGTCGAAACTGCGACCTGAGCTCGCTAACAGATCCGCCGCCCATACGGTTAACCCCGTATAGACGAAGCGTCAAACCTGCAAAGAAAGGTACTATACTAAACAGATATCAGAGCTGAGAGTAACTACTAGAAATAAATATAAAATACAACTCTCACAATATACAATAAGTCCTCACCAACAACAAAATACAAAAGTCTCTCAAAGAAGAAAAGTACAACTCAATACCTCTCTACAAGGTCGTTCAACAAACCACTCTAATCTTCTGGTAGGGGTACCTCTACTCTCAGGACGACGACGACTGGTAGGGATCTAGCTCGCGACTCCCTTACCTCGATCTGAAGAAGCAGCAGCTGGAACAGCAGGAACAGGCATAGAAATTTCTGGGGAAAAAGACACCACGACGGGTGTGAGAACTACCTCCCACAGTAGCTCTCAGTGGGTGCCGTCAACAAGCCCAACGGTCTACCCACTAAGTCTACTAGAGGCATGAAGAACAGTGCAGTACTGAAGGGAAATATGCTGAGAAATAAATTCTACAGCTACTATGCCCTTATCTAGATGCTCAAAAAGCGGGACAGATGAAAATATGATGCATCTGCTAATATAACAGTATGGTCACCCAATCTGAACTGACTGTCTGCTCGGGTCCAGTCAAGCCTGCGCCTACCTACTGCCGTATATCCCGGAGGACCGGACTTATGTAGGGCGTCCGTAGCTGCCAAAACTGGCTCAGCCAGAGGGATTATGTCCGTAACTGCCAAAACTGGCTCAGTCAGAGGGACTGCGTCCGTAACTGCCAAAACTGGCTCAGTCAAAGGGACGGCACGACAAGTCGCGATACAAGAGTAACATATCCACCCCGGGTGTGGCTCTCGAGGGGCACGACCCCACTGAGGAAAGGTATCCGCGCACTCTATCGCTCAGGTGGCATTGCAGGCTATGGTCAAAATCCATGCTCACGCTCTGCTCGGAAGAACTCAATCCTCAACATCTCACACAACAGTCGGAGCACACTCAACGACTCAGCTCATCAGCTCTCACGAAATCCGAGACACTCGCCTCTCCAACAACTCACAGCACAAAACACACTGGCTGGAGACACTCCACAGCCAGGATCAACCTACCACTCAGGGCTAACAGAACTTAAATGGACAATACCCAAAGACACGGGACCACCGTTGACTACAACGGCTCCCAACCACAGAACATCAACCCAACCTGCAGACTCACTAACAGGATAACCCCACAACCGGCAATAGTAGAGGATCCGGGAACCCCGAAAGACTAGAACCTACAACCCTATCAAACAAGAACAGGCTCTAGGCATAGCCTCTCGTTGTTCTCGTTCCAAAGGAAAAGGCAGACCTTAGAACCCAGACCACTTGAATCATCTCAAGTGGTTACATTTATAGAAAAAGGTGACATTTCGTATGGAAAGCTATTTGATCTGTAAGAAATCCATATTTAATGATTTTTAGTTCTTTTTAGGAAAACCATTGAAAACAAATTTTTTATACCCAAGCCTCGTAGAGCTAATCCCTTGTCCAATCAAACAAGAACAGACTCGGGAGACCCTACGACGCTTGGCGGAAAACATCGGTTGGCTAAAATCATATGTGTGTCTAAAAACAGTTCTGGGTTCAAGGTTCTGCTAACACTGGTAAACCGCCGCCACTAACACCGCGACAACCAATAAAGAATAGGAAAACGAAATACCTCGGGACTGCCGTCCTCCTAAATGGCTCCCGCCACAGATGTAAGATCAACTATCTCTACCAGACTCCACTCTGCCACCCCCCCCCCCCGAGCACGCGTGTAGAAAGCAACCCACACTAAGAAACCCGACCACTCGGCCCACTACCCCGGGCGAGTAACACTATGTCCAGAAAAGAGGTGTGGATGTCTAAACAAAATAAACCTAGCCCAAGTTGAAGTTTTCTAAAGTCTGGCTATACATGATACATATGACGGGGGTGCTAGGTTAAGTTCCAAGATAACATTAATTTACCGCTAGTAGGAAACATGAGATTGCATGATCATCAAATAATACAAGGATTATCAACTAACACTTTCTAGCATACTACACAAGAGTATCACTATCATGCATGTTCCTACTATAGCAGAATTAATGAACATTCCATAAGTCTTGGAGACAAGGCCACCCACCTGAAAGCGCACAACTGTCCAGGGTCGTACAGATAAGAAAGTCCAGAAACGGCCAAAACACAATATCCTCCAAGCTAGCAACACCGTTGTAGTGCTCACAATGTCCTGGGTACAATCACAAACCAATTTCACACTTAAAATCCATAAAAATTCCAAGTTCCAAAATCCTGCATGAACAGTCCCCTTATCATGAAATTTTCACCTAAAAATATTTTTCGAAAATTTCCGATAAAAATATGACGGCGATCCACGCGAAGTGTAGATGTCGATAGGCTCTTGAATCGTCGAAAACCGATGTCCGAATGAAGAGATAAAAATCCGACAAGTGGGTGCTGTCCAGGAATTCTCACAGCAAAATAGGGGCTCAGTAAAGCCTCTAAAACCGTGCCAAAAACCCATATCTAGACAAAACACTCAACACGAAAGTCGAAGATATACCTCTCGTGAATCCAACGCCGCAAAAATCGCCGAAAAAGACTGTCGGGGTAGCTATGTGGAATTTTCAGACCGAAAAGTGACAATAACGGGCCTCCAACTGTAAATCGTCGCACTGCGCTATGATGCCGGAAACGTCGTCGCCAGAGCTTCCAGAAAATCCGAGCCTCTGCTAGAAGATGCGCGACTCGAAGATCTACAACTTTCCTAAAGGGACCATGGGCTGAGGAGCTCGGGAAAGGGGGCAAAAAAAATCCTCACAAGCCAGGTATTTATAGGCCCGGCCCAAAAATAGCATTTTCGGATTTGGGCCCAAGGATTTCGGGCGCCCGGAAAGTTTCGGGCTGCTACAGTAACGGGCCGGCCCGTTACTGTGCGCGCCCGAAACCTCCAGAAGCCGCCACGTGTCCCTGATCTGCTCCCCGCACCCGGCGCACGCACCCCGACGAATCCCGCGACGCCACGTGCCCCGACCAGAGATCGTGCACCACTGCGCCCGACCAACCACGGGGCGCCACGTGGCGCCCCCATGTCCCCCCGGTCAACGCCCACGCCGCGCCCACGTGCGCGGCCGCGCCGCCGCCGGCTCCAGGTCGGGCACACGCCCCGAGGCAACCGCCTCAGCCGCGTGGACCGAGTGCACCAGAACCCGCCAACCACACGTCGCCACGTGTCCTCCCGGTCTACCGTGCACCCGCGCCGAAATTCCGTGGACCGCGCCTGCTGCACCGGCCAACAGGAAAGCGCCACGTGTCCCTTCCGTACGGTGCACGCCTCCGCGGTGGACCGTACGCCTGCCCGCGCGCTCACGCGCCTGCCCGCGCCGCTCCGCCTCCTGCCCGAGCTCGCGCCGCCGCCGGCGATCCTCCGGCCGCCGGAACAGTAAAAGTTGCCTCGAAATCCGTGTTTTCGCATCCGGGCTCCGAAAAATTTAAGTAAATAGTCCATTTCGCTCGTTTTCGCACGCTGAATCCAAATCCAAGGTCCGTTTGGCCAAATTCCACTTCTAAAATTTCCCAAAAATTCCCGGAAGAGTAGACTTGATCCATTTTTCGTGCCGGATCACATTCTTAGCTCCAATAAGCGCGCAAACACCTCACATGCCCAAAATGGACTTTCAGAAAAGAAAACAAGCTCCAATTTTACCAGAAATTCAATTCTTGGGCCCGACGCGCGCACACACACTCCCTGAAGCCACCAAACTAACAGTAAACCCTAGAGTGGGGATTTGGGTCCTCACACTAATGGCGGATTCTGACCTGGTGCACTCGAGGCCCCGCAACTTGGACCAAAATGCTTCTCTTGGTGCTACGATTCTTGCTGAGGTGATGGCCGGCGGCGCAGGTGAGCGACGGCGCCGGACGGCGAAGATCGGCCGAGGAAGAAAATAGCTCGGTTCTAGGGCTTCTTCGTACGGCCCGAATTCTCAACCAATTGTCCACAAACTTGGTGGACTCCTTGCAGTCGTCAAGAAGGAGCAATCCAACGGCTCTGATCTTTGCTTCAACGGTTGGATGAAGACAACGCTTGGATCTGGCCGAAAATGAACTTCCGGCAAGGAGATACTCCCGCCGGCAGCCGAGACGACGGAGACGACCCAGACTTCACAGGTAAGGTACACTAAATGTCAGGAATTAACACACTAGGCACACTCTTGAGCCATTTAAAACAAATATTTTCTATAACCTTACCTTGCCGAAAAATCCGAGAAAGAAGGTGATGGCCACGGCGGCGCACGGCGGCGGCTGGCATCGGCTTCACCTTGGCTCGGTCGCAGCCACACAGAGGGACACTTCAGTTAAATTTAATTTGGACCAACAAAATCTCCCAAGGTACCTCCCACAACTTCAACCCGAGAAGACCCAAGGCTTTCTCTTGCTTCTTCTTCTTCTCCGGTGATCGGACGGCGGCGGCTCTTGGCGTCGGTTGGAGGAGAGGGTGAAAAGGTGTCGGTTGCAGAGGAGGGAGGCAAAGGGTTGGCTTCGGTTGTGGATCTCCAAGGGTCACAACCAACTTGATGTATATAGTGCATTACGCACAAAATCCACTTTGGTCCCTCCACACTCACTATTTGGACTTAAGTCCTTTAGCAAAAATGCTCATATTACAGTTAAGTCCCTGTCCAGAGAGTTACACGCTTTTTGGAGCAAAAACTTGTGGGTTATTTCGTAAAATACCGCATTTTTTCGCCGTATTTCATGCTTTTCGAGGCGTTTCGGTCGTCGAAATGAAAATAGATTTCGCCACAACATCCGGTACGTCAAAATCTACAAGATAGCGATTTTCGTTTCTCGACGCGATGCCCGGATAAAATCTCGGTTCATGATTACTGTACAAAAATATAGTTTATCACACTTTTTGAGACTCCAGGGTCGTCAAACGAAAATTCTGTCAGCGCCATTGCATTCAGATCGACGAAACTGATCAAAACGACTACCTGGATCGCTATGTTCGGAGTCTGAACAGCGAATCGGCCAATATTGCATCCGAGGGAGTTCCGAACTCGGGGATTACTGTTCATCTACAGTAATCACTAATTAACACTGTGCACAGAGCAACTGTTATATTGGTCGCGATATTCGCCCATTTCTTCGCTGATTTTTGGAAGATCCGGCCGTTAGATCGAAATGTACTGAATATGAATCTCGCTCAGTTCGACGAGACGATCGCAACGGTGATCTCAGATTTTCAAGATCATGCCCGGATTAGAAAAGTGATATTTTCGCCTCGTAAACTATGCAATTTGCACACCGGCAAATGACCAAATAGGTTATCTTTGCTCTTTTTAATTCTAAGTCAACCTCAAATTTCCTTTTTTTTATTTATTTAAAAATAAAATATCTCGATTATTACAAGTTCTTATTATTATACATGAAACCTAATAATCTATTAACATGCTTCTAATAAATAAAAGCAAAGAAAAAGGAGAGAGGTCACCCATTTTCGAATAGAAACCCCCACCTTGAAATCTTTTGCAAGAAGCAAAAGGTTGGTCTCTTTGATCTTCAAGCCAATCCTAAACATGACATGAAACCATATAGGAATCATTTTTACAACCTTCTAATCCCATAAGAAAAAAATCATAAGACTAGAAACCCTAAAACTCTACTCTTACCTTTCTTGGAGTTTTTCTTGAGCAAAGAGTTGAGAAAAAAAAAAAGAATTGGAGTCCCCATTGGAATGCCCCAAAATATTCTCTAAAAGGTTCACAAAGAAAACCTATAAGTAGAGATCATTCTTATAAAATGATTTTTCATTCTCTTTAAATCCCTAAAGAGATCTAAAAATGAAACTTTAAGCTTTTACTCACCTCTTTTGAGAGTTCTTGGACCAAAAGAGAAGGGGGAAATGGAATTGGAGCTTCACTTAGAAGACTCTAAGATGTTCTCCAATGGGTTTCTAAAGAAAACCTAAAAGTAGAGGAAACCTAATATAAATTATTTTTCATCTCTTTTGAGTCCAAAAGATACCAAAAAATTAAATTCTAGGTTTTTGGACTCACCTCTTTTGATGTTCTCTTAACCAAAAGAGAGGATGAAAAGGGATTTGAGCTTCACTTTGGAGGTCTCCTTGAGGTTCTCTTCAAGTTCCTCCAAGCCTCCTTGGTGTTCAAGAAGCCATAGCCAACACCACCAAGCTGCTGCTGCTGCTTCTCTTCTTCACCTTCTCTTCTTTCTTTCTTTCTTTCTTTCTTGCATTCTCTGGAGTAAATCGAGAGAAAAAGAGAGGGTTGGGGTGGGTGTTTTGAAATGAAAGGAGAGAGAGAGAGAGAGAGAGAGAGAGACCTACTACGTAGTTAGGGGGTGGGTGAAAATTCAAATGGGTGAAATTACCCAAAAGCCCCACTCACCAATGCACATCCCCCCCCCCCCCACAGTCCCAGCCCCAGGGAAGCTGGGTACTGATACCAAGCATTTGGTACCAGTACCCAAGCCATTTCCCGAAGGAAATTGCATTGGGTACCGGTACCAAATCCCTGGTACCGATACCCAAGCAAACCTGCATTCAGGTTCTACTCCAACCCGAGAGCACTTGCTTGGGCCCTTTTTCTTCTTCCTATCTCATTTTCTTTGCCTTTCTTCGCTCTTTTCTTCCTTCTTTCCCATCAGCAAACTTTTCTAAGGCCCACCTATGATTCCTTTTTATTTTTTGATTGCTCTCTAACGTCAAGAATGGATCTCGAAAATTCTTTCCGATACACTTTCAAAAAAACTGCAGCTACTTAAAACTTACAACTCTAACTCACTTTTCGACCCGATGCCTTTCGTGTCGATCTGAAATACACCGAACTCGACTGTAATCATATTTTAAACACGTTACGCAAGATTTCGCCGCACCTCGCCATTCTACGGAGTCAGTGCACTACAACTTGAGCTTCACAACTTGATGCTTCAACTTTTCAATTCCAACTCACTTTTCGACTCGATGATTTTTGCATCGATTCGAAACGCTTCAAACTCACTTGTAATTATATTTTAAATGTGTTACAAGAATTTTCATTGCATTTCGCTATTTCGCGGAGTCGGTGCACTACACATCCACTAAACCCAAAAGAACCACTATCATTCTAAACGCATATTTTTTCATTTAAGTGTTGAAAACCTAATAGCATCAATGACTTGGCACTATTAATAGTATGGTAGCATAGTTCATTTTTCTATGCCCACTTCGATACTGATTCAACATGTTAATACTACTAATTTGTTGGCATGAACCATTGCCCAAAATATTTAAACTCTTTCATTAAAGTTGGAGTGTGTACTCCTTATATACCTATACGCAATCTCTTTTAAAAAATTTATATATAATAATTCAGAAGCGAAATGTACTTATACATCTATGATTGAAATTTATTTATGATAATTCTCTATCCAAAAATTTAGATAATTTAGATAATTTTTTAAAAAAAATTTGCATTAAAAAAATAATAATAAAATTAATGTGGAAAATTAGTTAGTTTTTAGATGATGCCATTGTAAGATACACACCCAAATGTAGATTCATGTATAACATTGCTCATAAATCGATTAATGCATCAGGAAAAAATTCTTTGCTCACCTTAGGGAGAAATTATTATATGCATCAGGTGTATTTGCATGCCTCATGCATTGCTTCCAAATTTTGATAATCAAAATTTTGAAAATCAAAATGCAATATGTTCTCGTTTATTTTTTCATAACCCCCAAAGGACAAGAAAATATGTAGGATGCATTGATAATGAGCTTGAATACAAGTTTGAGGAAAACATTGAAATATACTAAAAGGGGTGGTGGCGGACGAGGAGACCATGTGGAAATCTCGATCCAGACAGCAATGGCTCCAAAAGGGAGATGGAAATACTAAGTATTTTCACGCGATCGCTAATGCCAGAAAGAGGGCTAATGCGATAAACGTTCTCGAGGCAGGTGGTAGGCACGTATTCAGGGAAGAGGAGAAAAGAGACCTTTTATACTCGAACTTTAAAGAGCAGTTCTCGCCTGTTCGTGAAGCTAATCCACTGACAGGGGATTGGAGTAGCCTATTCACTTCTAAACCCTTTCGGAACCCTGACGTCCTTTCGTTGTCGTTTAGCGAAGAAGAGGTGCGTAAGGCAATGTTCCAATTAGGTAGCGATAAAGCGCCGGGACCGGACGGGTTCAATTTACGGTTTTATCAGAGGTTTTGGGACACGGTGAAGGATGATCTTATGGGCATCTTCCAAGAACTTTTCGACGGAAATGTTAGCACCGGTCCTTTGGACTATTCGTACATTTGCCTTATTCCGAAGAAAGAAGGGACTGCGACGGCAAACGACTTTAGACCTATAAGCCTTATCAACGGCGTTCAGAAGATCATTTCGAAAGTGCTAGCCAACAGACTGCGGAATGTTTTGGACGATATTATCTCTCCGGCCCAGGCTGTCACGCCCCAGGGTCCACTGTACCCCGGGCTCGCCAACAGATCCGCCGCCCCTACAGGAAGCCCCGTAGAGACGTAGCGTCTAACCTGCAAAAATAGATCAACTATACTAACAGATATCAGAGCGGTAAAGAAAACTAACTATAATCAAGAAGTAGCACAATCTCTCACATAAAATATACATAATATCTTCACCTGAATACAGGAGTCTCTCAAAAGAAAATAAAAGAGTACAACTCGATCCCTCACTACAAGATCTCTCAAACATGGACACAACCAAAACGAACATCAGGGTACCTCTATCTCTCGCTGAAGCTGAAAGGGAAAAGGGATCTATCTCGCGACTCCCTTACCTCGGTCTGTAGGAGCAGGATCAGCAACAGGTACCGCAGGAACTGGAGCTGGAGTCCCTAGGAAAAAGACACCACGACGGGTGTGAGAACTACCTCCCACAGTAGTTCTCAGTGGGTGCCGCCAACAAGCTCGACGGTCTGCCCACTAAGTCTACTAGAGGCATAAAGTAACAAAAGAAATGCAGTATAGAAAAAGCTGGAAAGTAAAACATCTACTGCTACTATGCCTCTATCTAAAAAAAAATGCTCAATGAATAGGACAGAAGGACGATATGCCACTACTGATACTCAACTCAAATCACCCAATCCAAACTGACTGCCACAACGGGTCCAGTCAAACCTGCGCCTACCTACTGCTGTAGGTATGTCCGTAGCTGCCAAAACTGGCTCAGCCAGAGGGACGGTGTCCGTGACTGCCAAAACTGGCTCAGCCAAAGGGACACCAGCATCGACAAGCCGCGATAGAAGTATCAGGCCCAACTCCGGAGTGGCACTCATGGGTAGCGACCCCACCGAGCAAAGAATCCGCGCATCTCTGTCGAGCTCAAATGTGGCTCCTGCAGGCTATGATCTAACACTGTCTGACTAACAGAAAGTCCACACTGTCACTGTCTCAATGTCAACTAATCTACAGACTGCTACCAACTCTACTCGGTCCCCAGACGCGAGTACAATGAATCCACAGCTACTAGACCTCCCAACCCACGACTCAGGGAAAAACCACTATGTCCAGAGTGACAAGGGTAACAAGCAATGTGGGAGACCTAAAGTAATGCATAATTCAAATGAAAGTGCTAAGTTAGGTTTTCAGATTTAAAAATAATTCATATAGATTGCAAGAGTTCCATTAAGATCATCAGAATTAGTAACTATCAACTATGGTGCTAACATACAGTTTTGCACAGATTATATAGCTCATATACTAACATGCATGCACTTATAATCGCAGAATTAGAGTGCAGTCCATAGATATTGAAAGCAGGATCACCCACCTGAACACGCTAACTGTCCGGGACGGTACAGATAAATAGCCCAGAAATCGACAATTTTCAGATCCTCAGAGCAAGGAGCACAGAATAGGTGCTCTTACAGTCCTGGGTACAACAACAACTCTCAATTACATACAATTCACACACAACAATAAGTCTCCAAAAATCTGCATGCAAGGTCACTGTTCACACGAAAATTTCACCTGAAAATACTCCTCAATAAATTCCAATAAAAATATCACGATGATCCTCGTGAAGTGTAGATGTCGATAGGCTCTTGAATCGTCTGAATCCAATACCTCGGAAGTGGAGATAAAATTTCGCGAAGTTACTGCTGCCAGAAATCCAAACTGTTACAAAGGGGTGTAAAAATGTACCCCAAACCCCTAAATAAGCTCATTTCTGGGAAAAATGATCAACACAGAAAACGTAGATGTACCTCTCGTGCAACCGCTGTCGAAGAAATGGTCCAAAAATGAGGTTGGGGTAGCTCTGCAGGTCTCCCAGACTAAAATGCGATGGAAGTGGGCCTCCAACTGTAGAACGTCGCTCTGCACTACGAGGTAGAAAGCGCAGTCGTCGCGGCCTCCAGAAAATCTGAGATTTCACCGAAAGATGGGCAAGAGGGAGATGAAGATTTCTTATGAAGGAGGCAGAGGCTAATTCCCATGGGAAAGGGTGCAAAAATCCAGCCCAAGACGGCCTATTTATAGGCTCCAAAGGAAAAAGGCCCAAAAAGCAAGCCTTTTCACTTTCGGGCCCAACTTTCGGGCGCCCGAAAGTTTTCGGGCGCCCGAAAGTTTTCGGGCGGCTACAGTGTTGGGCCCGGCCCAACACTGTTCACGCCCGAAATCTTCCCGTGCTGCCACGTGTCCCACCGAAAAGGAAACACCGGTGCAAGGCCACTCAGAAGCCGCCACGTGTCCTACCGAACAGGGAACACCGGTGCGGACCACTGAGAACACGCCACGTGTCCACACACCTGCACAGTAAGGCGGTGGCGCCCGCCAATGAGCGGGCGCCACGTGTCCTCCCGTTGACCGCCGACCGCGCGATGTGCGCGCCGGTCGCGCGACGTGGGTCGCACGTGCGCACGACTCCCGAGGCACCAGCTCCGTGCCCGGTGCACCGCGCGTGCTGCACCCGCCAATGAGGGAGTGACACGTGTCCCCTGCACCCGGTCCACGCTTCCCGCAAGAATTCCGTGGACCGCGCCGCGTGTACTGACCAACCGGAGGCTGCCACGTGTCCCCCCGCCTGGTCCATGCACCGCCGCGCTCACCCGGTAGACCGCGCGCCCTAGGCCCGCCAATCAGGCGGTGCCACGTGTCCATGCGCCGGGTCTGTGCACCCCGCCGCGCAGTTCTGTGGACCGCGCATCCTGAACCGGCCAATGACAGGCCGCCACGTGGCATCCCGGTGGTCTACGGCCCCTCCCATGCACCATTTACCACTAAAAACTTCCGGGTGTCCGTTTTTGGGCATCCGGACTCCAAATTAAGCAAACAAATAGTCGTTTTCAAGCGTTTTTCCGTGCTGAATCCATCTATGACCTCTGTTTGGCCTAAATCTTTCCAGAAATTTTGGCAAACCCAGCCGAAGGCCAATACAGCAAATAAAATCACACAGGGTCCATCAGTACCATCCTATTGATGCACTGTGGGCCAAATACACCAATACTAGGTGTTCCAATAGTGGAATCATCGAAAAAACACTGCATGGGAACTAGGGCCACTACACAGGCTGCTTTCCTCAAAAATCGATCCATCCTTGATTCCTTTGTCACGGCGAGCGAGATTATCAACTGGAGCTCCAAATGTGGACAAAACTGTGTGGGCATCAAAGCGGTTTTGAGAAGGCTTACGATAAGGTTAATTGGGGTTTCCTTCGTAAGATTTTGACCTGGTTGGGAGTGGACCAGAAATGGTGCTGTGAGGTCCCGGAATCCCCGGCGTAGGAGTTGCTGGTGGTTGGGCAGCTTTTAGTGGCCATTGGGAGTGTTGGTAAGCGTGTCGGGCCCAAGAAATGGTTTAGTGTTGCAATTTAGGATTTAGTTGCATCACTGGAGGCCTGCGGGATGTGTCGTTGGTGTTTGCGCGCAATTGGGACACACGTGGTGGACTTCGGACTTAATTTGAGACCCCGTGGGAAATTGGAGGACCCGTCGGGTGTTTAGAAGCAGTTTCGCGCGATTCAGATGTCAGAATTGGACTCCGGGTGAAGTCCGAATAAAGGTTTACCTCTCCGGTCGCCTTCGGGAATTTTTAGAGTTAGAATTTGGCAAATCGGACTTTAAAAATGGACCCGGCGCGGAAAACCGGATCGAGTGGGCTATCGACAAATTTTTGGTTGAGAATTTGGAGAAACGGACATCGTTTTTGGATTCAGCGCGCGAAATCGTTAAGAATGGACTATTTATTTGTTGGTTTTGGAGTCCGGTAGGCGTGCGCATTTTTCGAGGCGTTTCGGCACGGATCTCGAGGCGTGGCGCGTGGCACGGATCCCGAGGCGATCGCGGCGCGCGGGTCAAGGCACGCGGATCGAGGCGCGTGCGGACAGGGCGGGGGCGCAGGCGCCTTCGGCGCGGGACGCGCGGGGCCGCCACGTGGCGGGCCCCCGTTGGCGCCCGCGCGTGCGCGGGGACACGCGCGCCCGTGTAACGGGGGCGTGTCCCGCGCCTGCGCGTGGTGCGGTGCAACGCGCCCGTGTGGCGGGCGCATTGCATCGCGCCACGTGGCGCCCGGGCGCGTGCGTGAGCCTGGGCGCGTGTGGACCCCTCCGGTTTGGGGCTCCCTGGTTGGCCCGTGCCGTGGACCGGGGCCGTGGACCGGCCCCGTGGACCACCTTCTCCTCCCCCTTTTTTTCTTCTTCTTCTTTCTCTCCCGCAGCGCCATTTTCTTCCCTTCTTTCCTCTTCTTCTTCACCGAGAGCGAGAGAGGGTGTGGCGAGGAGATTTTGGGAGGTGCGGCGACGCGTCGTGGACCCCGTTTTGCGTGCGAGGTCGCCCGGCGGAGCAGTTCGGCGACGGCGGCGCAAACGTGTAGGTCCCGAATGTTTGTTTTTCTGTATTTTTTTATACAGTTTTTGGAGCGTTATTTTTAGACTGTAATTGCCCCCTCTGTGCACCGTTTTGCGTGCGGACCCTGTTTTGCGTGAGGATCCTGGCACTGTGCACCGTTTTGCGTGCGGATTCCGGCACTGTGCACCGTTTTGCGTGCGGACCCCGTTTTGCGTGCGGATCCTGGCACTGTGCACCGTTTTGCGTGCGGACTCCGGCACTGCACCGTTTTGCGTGCGGACCCCGTTTTGCGTGCGGATCCTGGCACTGTGCATCGTTTTGCGTGCGGACTCCGGCACTGTGCACCGTTTTGTGTGCGGACCCCGTTTTGCGTGCGGATCCTGGCACTGTGCATCGTTTTGCGTGCGGATCCTGACACCGTGCACCGTTTTATGTGCAGACTCTGTTTCTGGTGCGGACTCCGGCGGCGTGCTCCGTTTTGCGTGCAGACTCCGGCGGCGTGCTCCGTTTTGCATGCGGACTCCGGCGGCGTGCCCCGTTTGCGTGCGGATCGCGTGGAGGCCAATTGCAAGTGTCTACGAGCAATTGGTGGCAAATCGAGGTGGGTGGCCTTATCTCCAAGCTTTATGGACTGTACAGTATTTCTACTGATGTAGGACTATGCATGATAGCTTATTTCATTGTGTAGCATGCTAGATTGTAGGAATTGTTATTCCTTTTATTATCTGTTAATATAGTTATCTTGGAACTTGACCTAGCACCCCCGTCATATGTTGCATGTGTAACCAAACCAGTAGAAAACCCTCACTTGGGCTAGGGTTATTTATGCTTAGACATCCACACTGTTCTTTCATTCCTGGACATAGTGTTTCCTCGCCCGGGTAGTGGGCCGAGAGGTCGGGACTTGCTTTTAGTGTGGGATGCTTTTGCACTCTTGCTTGGGAGCAGAGTGGAGTCTGGTAGTTGTAGCGGGTTGCTTTTCTGTGCCCGGAGCCGTTTGGGTAAACGGTAGTTCCGGGAGGTCTTGTTTCCCAGTTGTGCCGTCGTGGAGGGAGCCGTTGCGCAGACGGCAGCCCCGGGCCGTCGAGTATCTTCCGGTCGGTGTTGTTGGGAACCGTTGTGGTTGACGGTAGTCCCAGGTCGTTGAGTGTGGTCCGACCTGTCCTGTTTCCCTGAGTTGTGGGTCGTTCCTGGCTGTGGAGTATCTCCAGCCAGTGTGCTTTGTGCTGCGAGCTGTTGGAGAGGCTAGTGTCTCGTGTTTCGAGTTAGCCGATCAGCTGAGTCGTCGAGAGTGCTCCGACTGTTGTGCGAGATATTGGGGATCTTGAGTCCTACCGTTCTGTGAGTGAGCGTGGATTTTGACTAGCCTGCATATGCCAATGTTTGATTACTCTATGCCGCGCCGTTTTCCTCAGTTGGAGCCACGCCCCCTGAGATGCCGCTGTGGATGCGATGGTTGGCCTGTTGAGGCAGTTTTGCGCGAGGGATGAGTTAGTCGGACTGGACGCCCCACGTAAATCCCGTCCTCATGTGGATGTGTGGTAGTGGGCAGGAGCGTTCCTAGTCGGCAGGCGCGGGCTTGACTGGACCTTTGAGGTAGTCAGTTCGATTTGGACGATTGAGCACCTTGGGTGCGAGTGGTCTCATTTACTTTGATCTGTTCCACTTTTGAGTATCTAGATAGAGGCATGGTAGCTGTAGAGTAGTTCCAGCCTTTCTTGTTTAGTCTTCTTTACCTGTTATCTTTTACCTCTGGTAGACTTGGTGGGCAGACCGTTGGACTTATTGACGGCACCCACTGAGAACTACTGTGGGAAGTAGTTCTCACACCCGTCGTGGTGTCTTTTCCCCAGGGACTTCCTCTTCTGTTCCTGTGCTCCTGTTGCCGATCCTTCGGACCGAGGGCGAGGGAGTCGCGAGCTAGTTCCTTACCCGTCGTTGGAGCGTAGCGGTACCCCCTTCAGAGGAGAGCTTCAGCTGGTAGTTTACTTCTTCTTCCTCTGTCGAGAGACCTTTGTAGAGAGGTATAGAGTTGTATTTTACTTTTACAGTTTGAGAGGTTGTTGTAGTGAGGATTTTCTTGTATCGAGAGTCTGTACACTGATGTATTTATTGGAGATACCTCCCCTTTGAGTTTTGTATCAGAGGACTTTTTTATATACGATAGTATTTGGTGTAGAGTTATTAAGGATCCACAAGGATCTAAATAGGTACTATCAAACACCTAGAGGGGGGTGAATAGGTGTAATATTATAAAAACCAATCTCAGTGCAAAAATAAAAACCAATGCGGAAAATAAAAATCAACACACCGAGATTTACGTGGAAACTCCAATCCAGGAGAAAAACCACGGGACCAACACGCAATAACAATCCACTAAGAAAAGAAGAATAACAAGATGATTACCGACTCCACGGACTCAAACCCCTCCTTCAACTTCTTCGGACCTTGCGCTCACCGATTGCACGTCCACTGCACACGTTCGAATCCACGAACGCCACTCGAATCCACGAGCACACGTTTCGAATCCACGAAACGCCTTTAGCACACCGAATCCACGATGCCACGTCGAATCCACGACGCAAACTTGGCCGATAGAAATATTGGCTTCGATGGTGATCCTTTGCTTAGATTATCAATGAAGATCCATGGGAGAAATCTCTAAGCAAAGATTAGATCAATTCGACAAAAGATATGTTCTTGAAAGAACCATCGAATTGACCTAAAAGAGGCTATAAAGAAGAACGGTAAAAACCTAGCCTCTAGGGTTGCTCTCAAGTGTTTTATTAATTGATCGGTCGTTTTTGAGAAACCCTAAATGTCTATTTATAGTTTAGAAACCTTTGGAAAGAGATAAGCATCAAAAACTGCCTTAACAGAAATTTTCCCGCACCACGATCCGGATCGGATTTACGGCGATCCTGATCGTCGTCTTTTTTCAGCAATTCCTGAAAAAACAAGGTTCGGGATCCGGATCGGAATTCTGATCCGGATCGGAACATGAATCCGATCCTGACTGAAACAGGAATCTGATCCTGACTGAAACAGGAATCTGATCCGGATCCTGAACATCCAATGTCCAGTTTTTGATTTTTATGCAATGAAAACTTATCCAAGTGTTTCTAAACTATCAAATGTATTCGGATCACCAAAATTATTTAGTTAAACGTACCTGATCATTCCGAATCCATTTTCCTTGAGATTGATGTAATGATCCACAATTCTTCACCTTCAATCTTCAAGACTCAAAACACTGAGTGTCAACTTGAGCTCTTGTTGAATCTTCTCTAAGTCTTCGATTGCTGATTGACAATTTGATCCCTTTAAGACTCCGACTCAACTCACTGACTAGACTCACGAAATATGCCAACACCAAAATGCCGTAACAATCTCCCCCTTTGGCAATTTCGTGACAAAACCCAAAAATACATAAAAACGCTCAAGTCACTCATCTTAAACCAAAAAATTGAAATTCAATGTTATCACCAAAACATTGATTTTCTTTGCGTGAAAGATCCAATAAATACAAAATTACATTTGAACCAAACAGTCCTAGAACATACTCTATGACTTAGGACTTGGAGTCTTAAAGTGATGTAATTCCTGCAAAACAAAACTCCAAACAAAATCAAACGTTAGTCGTTAGAAATTAAAATCCTACATTTGATTTGTCCTTTTGGTTCTTTTGTTTTTCGGC
Organism: Tillandsia fasciculata; assembly: GCA_029168755.2. Taxonomy (NCBI): domain Eukaryota; kingdom Viridiplantae; phylum Streptophyta; class Magnoliopsida; order Poales; family Bromeliaceae; genus Tillandsia; species Tillandsia fasciculata. Next base: position 10,187,007 of record CM054943.1, on the reverse strand, counting down.
TCTTTCAATCTTTTCTTTATCTCCCCCTATCTTGAGCATCTCTATTCTAACATGTTCTCCATGTTCTCCATGTTCTCCTCCTGTCTTGAGCATTTATGTTCTCCCCCTTTGTGATACGATCATTATTTTCTGTTCTCCCCCTTTTTGTCACAAATTGTCAAACAGTGAACATACTAGACAAAAGGAAATCACAAACAGCATTAGTTCATAGAGAAAGAGAGATAAAAGCTCTGTTCCGGTATATAACAAAAATGCAGATTGCGTACCGGTACCAGAAAGCAAAAATCAAATAATTTCTTGAAACAAATCCAGATTTTGGAATCTTTTCAAATACCGATTTGTATTCCATCAAGAAATCAATTTAAGTGCTTTAACCAATGAATTCACACAGATGTCATTTAATCCAATTAATTTCACAAAATTAAAAAGATTTACTCCTAAATCATGAGAAACAAAGATAAAACATTATAAACAGTTTTTCATGTTATATTCATCAAACATAAGTCATCAAAAATACTCTTGAGATCCAAACTCTATCGAGATGTAACGGATTTACAAAGATGACTTACGGGGATTTTTCAAATGACACCAATTTTGAATTCTACCTTTTCAAATTGAGATTGAGGTATAGAAAAAGTATGTAAGCACTTTAGCGTATCAACTTTAAACAAAAGTCATCGTTTCATGCAACAAGAAATAGATTATACCAAATCTATCAAAAATACTCAAAAATGAAATGAAAATTTATGAAAATTAAAACCCTTAAAGTTGAACAACTTCAATCACATCTAACATGATCTTATGCGTAATGCCTTTATCAAATCATCAATTTTGGTAAAGAAAATGAAATACCAAGATCAATAGATGTTTGAAATTCCAGATAAGTTAGATAATATATCTAGACAATCTGTTGAAGGAGTGGCTCTTTGAGCATCTTTTATCAAAAATCCCACCTTATACCAACCATGAAATATGACTGAGTCAAGTATTTCAATATGCATTTCATCAACAATTTTTAAAACAGAAATTTGCTTTGCATACATGAGGTCTCTTTTTCTTTTTCTTTTTCCTCCATGTGGTGGTAGTTTTCACACTCCTCATTGGGATGTAACTCTTTCCACATCTTTTGAGCATTTTACTTTTCTTTGACTCTCCCTCAATTGGCTATCAATTATTTAATATATAAGGTATTCAACCAAAAATTGATCTCGCATTCATACTCGACTAAGCAATTAAATAAGATAATGACTATACCAAGAGATCATTGAGAGAGAAATTGACTTTGATCACTTAAAAGATGACTTAATTAACATAAATGATCATTGCAACATCGAAATATTATGATGTCAAAAGCATAATAGATTTCTAAATACGTGAAAAGATGCAATTAAAGTCAATATGACCAATGCTCAATTAAAAAACTCCTATAATGAAGGATCTTCAAGATTATGATTATGGAGTAAAGTTGATAATCCATATAAAATTAATTTGGAGTGAATGAACGTGAAGCCCTTTTTATTCAATGTACTTGTTCAATAAAAAAACCTTTTTGTTCAAAAACAAAGTATAAAAACAAAGAGCATTGAAAAACATGTAATGCAAAGATTAAGAAAAATATAAAGGAAAAACCAATCAAAGCATTACATACAGTCAAAAGCTATTTAGAACTTAAGACAAGGAAAGATATCACCTTTCCGATTCCAAAATCGCTGGATTTTGGGTTGTCTTGATTCGTTGTGGCCGGGGGTTGTCCGCTTTGACTGTTCGTCCACCTTAAGTCTTTGCCTCGCGATAATCCACTTGTATGATCGAAATTGTGGCTCGGACCTTTGGTGGGTTGAGTGAACTCCTTTAACTTGATGTGTCTTTTGATTCCGTTGAGTCCGCTCCGTAGATGAAGTTGCCGAAGGATTTTTCTTTTTCTTTTTCGGGCAATTCTTCACCAAGTGTCCTTCAAATCCACATAGGTGACAAGTTCTTTCCTTCAATTTATTGTGGAACTTGAAGCCTTCACAGTTTGGTTCTTTTTAAATCCCAAACCAACCTTGCTTGTTTGACCTAATCCGGACATACAATCTAGTTTCTTGGAATCGGTGGAAAGCCTTTGTATGTCGGATTTAAGTTCATGAACTTGCTTGGTCAAAGCTTGGTTGGTAACACGAATCTCCTCAAACTGCTTTTCAAGAAAACCAATCTTGTCCATATATGATTTTGCGTTCGTCTCCGATTGGTTTAGCTTTTCTTGGAGGATTTTGTTGTTATCCAATAAACGTCCTTGTTCCTCCTCGAGATCATGAAGTTTGATCTTTAAAGCTTGATTCTCGTCTTGAACCTCAAGTCGTTGCTTCCTCAACTTCTTGATATGCTTGGCCATCTTCTTTGATTCCGCAAGAAGTTGTTGGTATGCCTCAACGAGTTCTTCCTCGTCCGACTCCCCCTCACTTGATGACTCTCCTCCGGATGTTGATGTTTCATGCAAAATCAAAGGAATAGAGTCAGTGACTAAAGATGATAAGCACAATTTTTTCTTTTTCCTCTTCACTTGAGGTCGATTCAACGTAACTAGAATCGTCCCAAGTTTTTGCTTGCAAAGCCTTCTTTTTGTATGATTTCTTAGAAGGACAATCTGTTGAAATATGGCCGTAGCCTTTGCATCGATAACATCGGATTTTTCCTTCGAAATCATCTTTTTCTTTTTCTTTAGAAGGTTTTGCAGCGCCTTTGAGTTTAGAGGATTTAGAACCCGATAATCCTTTAGATGATTTCGTGGATGAAGATCCATCGATTCGATTCTTCCAAAATTTCTGACGAAATTTCTTTGTGATCCGCGCCAATTGTTCTTCAAAATCGGCAAAAGAGATTTCATCGTCGGAACTTGATTCGTCATCTTCTTCCTTTGTTGATTTGAATGCAATACCTGTAAGCTTAGAAGAAGACTTGGAAGAAATTTGATTAGTAGGAAAAGTCATCTCATAAGTTTGCAAAGCACCTACTAATTCCTCTACACTCATCTCATCCGGATGACTAACGGTTTCAATGGCGGTAACCTTTTGCCCTAAACCGTTCCGGAAGAGTCCGAAGAATCTTTCTTACAATTTTCGACTCCGGGATCTTTTCTCCTAAATTAGCACATGTATTAATTACATCTTGAAGTCTAGTGTAATAATCTGTAAACAATTCATGCTCTTCCATATGAATAGAGTCAAATTGACTTGTAAGCATCTGGAGCTTTTGAATTTTTACAAGATTAGTACCCTCATGTGTAATTTTGAGAATATCCCAAATTTCCTTCGCGGTTTCACACGCAGAAATTCGTGTAAACTCAGTCGAGGAAAGAGAATTAAATAAAGCGTTCATACCTTTCCCATTGTAAGAAGATCTTTCGATTTCCTCTTTGGACCATCTAGAGCGAGGCTTTGGGGTAGTAGAATTTCCTACTTCCTCAACCGGATGCACCCAACCGTATTCCACGGTTTGCCAAACACGCTCATCAATTGAGATGAGAAAAGCTCTCATCCGCACTTTTCAATATGCATAATTGGTCCCATCAAAAAGAGGAGGTCTAAAAATATTACCACTTTCACCCGACATGATAGATAAACCTAAAACCCGCTCTGATACCAATTGTAGAGTTATTAAGGATCCACAAGGATCTAAATAGGTACTATCAAACACCTAGAGGGGGGTGAATAGGTGTAATATTATAAAAACCAATCTCAGTGCAAAAATAAAAACCAATGCGGAAAATAAAAATCAACACACCGAGATTTACGTGGAAACTCCAATCCAGGAGAAAAACCACGGGACCAACACGCAATAACAATCCACTAAGAAAAGAAGAATAACAAGATGATTACCGACTCCACGGACTCAAACCCCTCCTTCAACTTCTTCGGACCTTGCGCTCACCGATTGCACGTCCACTGCACACGTTCGAATCCACGAACGCCACTCGAATCCACGAGCACACGTTTCGAATCCACGAAACGCCTTTAGCACACCGAATCCACGATGCCACGTCGAATCCACGACGCAAACTCAGCCGATAAGAAATATTGGCTTCGATGGTGATCCTTTGCTTAGATTATCAATGAAGATCCATGGGAGAAATCTCTAAGCAAAGATTAGATCAATTCGACAAAAGATATGTTCTTGAAAGAACCATCGAATTGACCTAAAAGAGGCTATAAAGAAGAACGATAAAAACCTAGCCTCTAGGGTTGCTCTCAAGTGTTTTATAAATTGATCGGTCGTTTTTGAGAAACCCTAAATGTCTATTTATAGTTTAGAAACCTTTGGAAAGAGATAAGAATCAAAAATTACCTTATCTGAAATTTTCCCGACGGCGATCCGGATCGGATTTACTGCGATCCGGATCGTCGTCTTTTTTCAGCAATTCCAGAAAAAACAAGGTTCGGGATCCGGATCGGAATTCTGATCCGGATCGGAACATGAATCCGATCCTGATCTGAAACAGGAATCTGATCCTGACTGAAACAGGAATCTGATCCGGATCCTGAACATCCAATGTCCAGTTTTTGATTTTTATGCAATTAAAAATTCATCCAAGTGTTTCTACACTATAAAAAGTATTCGGATCACCAAAATTATTTAGTTAAACGTACCTGATCATTCCGAATCCATTTTCCTTGAGATTGATCTATATGATCCACAATTCTTCACCTTCAATCTTCAAGACTCAAAACACTAAGTGTCAACTTGAGCTCTTGTTGAATCTTCTCTAAGTCTTCGATTGCTGATTGACAATTTGATCGCTTCAAGACTCCGACTCAACTTACTGACTTGACTCACGAAATATGCCAACACCAAAATGCCGTAACATTTGGGAGATGGATATTGTATTATTTCAGTTGTACAGTGTTCGGATTACATCCTTTTAGTAGTTTACTTTCAGCTCTCTGATATCGGTTTTCTGTAGATGTTTCTTTCTGCAGGTTAGACGCTTCGTCTGTACGGCAGTTTCCGTACAGATGGCGGATCTGTTGGCGAGCCCGGGTCACAGTTTCGACCCCGGGGCGTGACAGATTAGAGTGGTATCAGAGCCTAGGTTGTAGGTCGTGGTGGACTTAGAAACCCTAGGCTTGTGGTTGGATATTAGGACGACTACGTGAGAGTCGTGACTTTTAGCGAGAGTCCTGATTGAGTTTTTACTTCTTCCAAGAGACGGGATGAGAGATTGGCATGTTTATTTTCCTAAGCGATTATGTTCGCTGCCGAACAACATGATGCTATGGAATGAATGACATGCCTTTGACTTTCGCTGGATTGGGTCGTATGGTTGTTGTGTCCTGACGTTTGTTATTGTGCAGCGGATTGCGATACCCCTGAGACGTCAGGTTGTGATTGGACACACCCCGCACCTGATGAGTACCCGAGCAGCGGGAGACGGAGCTATCAGAGCAGTGCGAGACCCAGGAGTTTGTGTGTCGTGTTAGTTCCCCACTTTAACCGAGAAGGGCCGAATCCCTGAATGGTAAAAGATCGAGAACTTCGATAGGCTGAGCCTAGAGTCTATTCTTGTTTGATTGGGGTTCTAGGCACCGGTCTATCGGGATGTTCGGATCCTTGCCGTGTTAGTCGGTTCTTCTCGCCTATGAGTGGGGCGTTATTGTGGGAGCCGTTTGAAGTGACGGCGATCCCAGCTGTGTGGGCATTTTCCCTGGCTGAGTTACCAAGAGGGCATTTTTCCCTGGCTGAGTTACCAGGAGGGCATTTTTCCCTGACTGAGTTACCAGGAGGATATTTTCCCTGGCTGAGTTACCAGGAGGATATTTTCCCTGGCTGTGTTACCAGGAGGGTATTTTCCCTGGCTGAGTTACCAGGAGGACATTTTCCCTGGCTGAGATACCAGGAGGGCGTTTTCCCTGGTTGGATTACCAGGAGGACACATGTCCTGGCCGAGTTACCAGGAGGACACTTTCCACTGGCCGAGCTACTAGATGGATACATTGTCCCTGGCTGAGTTACCAGGTGGACCTATGTCCTGGCCGAGTTACCAGGAGGGCACTTTCCACTGGCCGAGCTACCAGATGGATACATTGTCCCTGGCTGAGTTACCAGGTGGACCTATGTCCTGGCCTAGTTACCAGGAGGGCACTTTCCACTGGCCGAGCTACCAGATGGATACATTGTCCCTGGCTGAGTTACCAGGTGGACATATGTCCTGACCGAGTTACCAGGAGGGCACTTTCCACTGGCCGAGCTACCAGATTGGTACATACCCCTGGCCGGGTTACCAGGTGGGTACCTGCCCTGGTCGAGTTACCAGGTGGTTGCTTTACTGAGATTGAGATGGTCTCACAGGACGCCGAGATTTTGGTGGCGTCGATTTCGTTCTGTTGGTCTACCAGCAGCGCAGTTGTTGACTTGGAACCAGTTTCGTGCTTTGCTGCTCAGGGCCATTTTTCCTGACAGTGTAAGCAGAAACTAGATGGGGACCTTAGACTCCTGCAGCGGGGGAGTCGACCTCTTCTGGAGTATGTTCGTGGGTTTTGCAATTTGTTGAGCGGTATGCCCCATATCGCCTGGATGAGGCCCAGGAGGTTGAGCTAGTCGAGAAAAGACTGCCTCGGGATATCTATCACTTTGTGTATTCTCGGCGGGTGCCAACGTTAGATGCAGCGATTGAGCATACCTAGCGGGTTGACCGAGGATCAGTGATCATGTCAGAGAGAGACGGAGCGCCAAGGACCAGCCCGGGAGGCATCCAGTACCGCCTGTGTTTGGACAGTCGAATAGATCGAGACCCCCGGGGCCGCCACGAACCCAGTCTGAGGGTCGTGAGTCTCAGAGGAGACAGAAACCAGGAGGTTCTCCACAGCCGATGTATCAGCAGTAGCGGGATGACTATGTCTTTTGTGGTGGTCTGCATTCTGCGCCGGACCCCAGGCAGGGCACCGATCATGGTCTGGTCCTAAAGCAGGGTCATCAGTCGCATTGGCAGCTTCAGCTCCTCCTCCTCCTCCGCTCTTCCAGACAGGCGGAGCTTCGACAGGTTGTGGTCAAATAGTTAGGGCCACTTCTTCGCGGCAGTCTGACGGACGACCACCACCGAGAGAGAGCGTCTTTGTCGCACAGGATGAGGATTCGGGGGCAGTTAGCCACGTAGTGGCAGGTATTAATCTTATCTCCCCTTCACGCATATGAGCATTAATTGTTACCGGAGCATCGCATTCAGTTCTTCTGTAGGGCATCCGCATTGTTGTATGGGCTAGAGATAGGACCCTTAGCTTGTGCTCGTGAGGTTCAGATACCTGATCACGTGTTGCACATAGACGAGTGTTGTTGGTCCTGCCCTGTGCAGTTGGGCCCCTGGTTTTTGCCTGATGATCTTTGGCTCTTCCTCAGCTCCGAAATTTCGAGGTAGTGTTGGGGATAGGACTGTGAAGATCTGAGGCCTTGATGCTTAAGTGATGCCACACCGTTGATACACGGTGGAGATGCCACGCCGTTGGTGCACGGTGGTGATGCCACGCCGTTGGTGCACGGCGGTGATGCCACGCCGTTGGTACACGGCAGTGATGCCACACCATTGATACACGGTGGTGATGCCACACCGTTGATACACGATGGTGATGCCACGCCATTGGTGCACGGCGGTGATGCCACGCCGTTGGTGCACGGCGGTGATGCCACGCCGTTGGTACACGGCAGTGATGCCACACCGTTGATACACGGTGGTGATGCCACACCGTTGATACACGGTGGTGATGCCACGCCGTTGGTGCACGGCGGTGATGCCACGCCGTTGGTGCACGGCGGTGATGCCACGCCGTTGGTGCACGGCAGTGATGCCACACCGTTTATACACGGTGGAGATGCCACACCGTTGATACACGGTGGTGATGCCACGCCGTTGGTGCACGGCAGTGATGCCACACCGTTGATACACGGTGGTGATGCCACACCGTTGATACACGGTGGTGATGCCACGCCATTGGTGCACGGCGGTGATGCCACGCCATTGGTGCACGGCAGTGATGTCACACCGTTGATACACGGTGGTAATGCCACACCGTTGATACATGGTGGTGATGCCACGCCGTTGGTGCACGGCGGTGATGCCACGCCGTTGGTGCACGGCAGTGAGGCCACGCCGTTGGTGCACGGCGGTGATGCCACGCCGTTGGTGCACGGCAGTGATGCCACGTTGTAGGTATGCAACGGTGAGAGTTTTTGGGGATGTTCGGACTTTTGATCGCGAGTTTGGGCATCAGCTTTATGATCGCCTTGCGAGCCAGTTTTCAGTCCCGTTCACCGACGGTTTGGATCCCGTCAGGGTGTTCTCTTGTAGTTGAGGGCTCGACTTCGACCCGCGGGTCTGTTGGGGTTATGATAGCTTGTTGAGCGACCCACTGTGGCACGAGATTGTGCCTTTTTAGGATCCCTTTTGAGGGTAGCCTGCAGTTGTGTAGTCCACTTGGGTGATTTCGGATCGGAAGTAACCGAGTGAAGACCCCAACTTTTTGGTTTCCCTTCCTTATTGGATGGATGTGCGGGTATGCTTCGGGTCGCCTTGTTGAGGTTGGCGCCATGATGTAGTTTGGTGCGTGCTGAATTAGTGGGTTTTTCCCGTTTCCCCCAGCCTTTTTGAGGAGCCCTTTGGTTTTCCACGTCTCAGCTCAGTAGTGATGTGTTTTTCCTCGCCCGTGATTTACTTGCCCCTTTGAGATCCGTGATTGTTGGAGTACGAGGGACGCCCGTTGCAAATTCTGGCTCGAGAGTTGAGAGAATTGCACAACGGGTCATACCGTACTGGTTGTTGTTGCGGTGTAATCACGAGGAGCGAGTGGGGTTTGGGGAGCTGGAGGTGTATTGTTAGATACCTAGCCGTGGTATTCTTGACTCCTGATGGGTTTGATCTAGTTTCGAGGACGAAACTTTCTTTTAGTGGGGGAGGATGTGAGGTCCCGGAATCCCCGGCGTAGGAGTTGCTGGTGGTTGGGCAGCTTTTAGTGGCCATTGGGAGTGTTGGTGCGCGTGTCGGGCCCAAGAAATGGTTTAGTGTTGCAATTTGGGATTTAGTTGCATCACTGGAGGCCTGCGGGATGTGTCGTTGGTGTTTGCGCGCAATTGGGACACACGTGGTGGACTTCGGACTTAATTTGAGACCCCGTGGGAAATTGGAGGACCCGTCGGGTGTTTAGAAGCGGTTTCGCGCGATTCAGATGTCAGAATTGGACTCCAGGTGAAGTCCGGATAAAGGTTTACCTCTCCGGTCGCCTTCGGGAATTTTTAGAGTTGGAATTTGACAAATCGGACTTTAAAAATGGACCCGGCGCGGAAAACCGGATCGAGTGGGCTATCGACAAATTTTCGGTTGAGAATTTGGAGAAACGGACATCGTTTTTGGATTCAGCGCACGAAATCGCTAAGAATGGACTATTTATTTGTTGGTTTTGGAGTCCGGTAGGCGTGCGTGTTTTTCGAGGCGTTTCGGCACGGATCTCGAGGCGTGGCGGGTGGCACGGATCCCGAGGCGATCGCGGCGCGCAGGTCAAGGCACGCGGATCGAGGCGCGTGCGGACAGGGCGGGGGCGCAGGCGCCTTCGGCGCGGGACGCGCGGGGGCCGCCACGTGGCGGGCCCCCGTTGGCGCCCGCGCGGGCGCGGGGACACGCGCGCCCGTGTAACGAGCGCGTGTCCCGCGCCTGCGCGTGGTGCGGTGCAACGCGCCCGTGTGGCGGGCGCATTGCATCGCGCCACGTGGCGCCCGGGCGCGTGCGTGAGCCCGGGCGCGTGTGGACCCCTCCGGTTTGGGGCTCCCTGGTTGGCCCGTGCCGTGGACCGGGGCCGTGGACCGGCCCCGTGGACCACCTTCTCCTCCCCCTTTTCTTCTTCTTCTTCTTTCTCTCTCGAGCGCCATTTTCTTCCCTTCTTTCCTCTTCTTCTTCACCGTGAGCGAGAGAGGGTGTGGCGAGGAGATTTTGGGAGGTGCGGCGACGCGTCGTGGACCCCGTTTTGCGTGCGAGGTCGCCCGGCGGAGCAGTTCGGCGACGGCGGCGCAAACGTGTAGGTCCCGAATGTTTGTTTTTCTGTATTTTTTTGTACAGTTTTTGGAGCGTTATTTTTAGACTGTAATTGCCCCCTCTGTGCACCGTTTTGCGTGCGGACCCCGTTTTGCGTGAGGATTCTGGCACTGTGCACCGTTTTGCGTGCGGACTCCGGCACTGTGCACCATTTTGCGTGCGGACCCCGTTTTGGGTGCGGATCCTGGCACTGTGCTCCGTTTTGCGTGCGGACACCGGCACTGCACCGTTTTTTCGTGCGGACCCCGTTTTGCGTGAGGATCCTGGCACTGTGCATCGTTTTGCGTGCGGACTCCGGCACTGTGCACCGTTTTGCGTGCAGACCTCGTTTTGCGTGCGGATCCTGGCACTGTGCACCGTTTTGCGTGCGGACTCCGCACTGTGCACCGTTTTGCGTGCGGATCCTGACACCATGCACCGTTTTATGTGCAGACTCCGTTTCTGGTGCGGACTCCGGCGGCATGCTCCGTTTTGCGTGCGGACTCCGGCGGCGTGCCCCGTTTGCGTGCGGATCGCGTGGAGGCCAATTGCAAGTGTCTACGAGCAATTTGTGGCAAATCGAGGTGGGTGGCCTTATCTCCAAGCTTTATGGACTGTACAGTATTTCTACTGATGTAGGACTATGCATGATAGCTTATTTCCAGTGTGCTTTGTGCTGCGAGCTGTTGGAGAGGCTAGTGTCTCGTGTTTCGAGTTAGCCGATCAGCTGAGTCGTCGAGAGTGCTCCGACTGTTGTGCGAGATATTGGGGATCTTGAGTCCTACCGTTCTGTGAGTGAGCGTGGATTTTGACTAGCCTGCATATGCCAATGTTTGATTACTCTATGCCGCGCCGTTTTCCTCAGTTGGAGCCGCGCCCCCTGAGATGCCGCTGTGGATGCGATGGTTGGCCTGTTGAGGCAGTTTTGCGCGAGGGATGAGTTAGTCGGACTGGACGCCCCACGTAAATCCCGTCCTCATGTGGATGTGTGGTAGTGGGCAGGAGCGTTCCTAGTCAGCAGGCGCGGGCTTGACTGGACCTTTGAGGTAGTCAGTTCGATTGGGACGATTGAGCACCTTGGGTGCGAGTGGTCTCATTTACTTTGATCTGTTCCACTTTTGAGTATCTAGATAGAGGCATGGTAGCTGTAGAGTAGTTCCAGCCTTTCTTGTTTAGTCTTCTTTACCTGTTATCTTTTACCTCTGGTAGACTTGGTGGGCAGACCGTTGGACTTGTTGACAGCACCCACTAAGAACTACTGTGGGAAGTAGTTCTCACACCAGTCGTGGTGTCTTTTCCCCAGGGACTTCTTCTTCTGTTCCTGTGCTCCTGTTGCCGATCCTTCGGACCGAGGGCGAGGGAGTCGCGAGCTAGTTCCCTACCCGTCGTTAGAGCGTAGCGGTACCCCCTTTAGAGGAGAGCTTCAGCTGGTAGTTTACTCTTCTTCCTCTGTCGAGAGACCTTTGTAGAGAGGTATAGAGTTGTATTTTACTTTTACAGTTTGAGAGGCTGTTGTAGTGAGGATTTTCTTGTATCGAGAGTCTGTACACTGATGTATTTATTGGAGATACCTCCCCTTTGAGTTTTGTATCATAGGACTTTTTTATATACGATAGTATTTGGGAGATGGATATTGTATTATTTCAGTTGTACAGTGTTCGGATTACATCCTTTTAGTAGTGTACTTTCAGCTCTCTGATATCAGTTTTCTGTAGATGTTTCTTCCTGCAGGTTAGACGCTTCGTCTGTACGGTAGTTTCCGTACAGATGGCGGATCTGTTGGCGAGCCCGGGTCGCAGTTTCGACCCCGGGGCGTGACAGGTGCGGTTGGGTCGAAGTGTGTTCGGCAAACGCCAAAGTGGCGGTGTTGGTTAACGGGATACCAACTAAATGGATTAAAACCAAAAGGGTGTTGCGGCAGGGTGACCCGCTTTCCCCGTACCTTTTCCTGATTGTGGCGGAGGGGTTGGCACGTTTGATAGAAAGAGCGGTATTAAACGGGTTGCTGGAAGGGGTTGGACCTGTGGAAGACGGCAAGGTAACGCTTATCCAATATGCCGACGACTCGATTTTTTTTCTGTAAGGCCAAAGCCAGGCAGGTCCAGAATTTGAGATTCGTGTGGCATCTGTTCGAATGGGCGTCTGGACTTAAAATTAACAGGAACAAGACCGAATTAGTTTACTTGGGCAAAAGGGTAGGACAGGGGGAGAAACTGGCGGCAATTTTGGACTGTAGGGTTGGAACGCTGCCGTTTCGATACCTTGGGCTACCCCTCTCTGTTGGGCAACCGCGTAAAGAAGACTGGGGAACCATCATCGAGAAAATAGAGAGACGTGTGGAAGGGTGGCAAGCCAAGCTATTATCCCAAGGAGGTAGGCTGATTCTGGTGAACTCGGTGCTCGCTAACGTCCCGCTATACTACTTCTCGGTCTTCAAAGCTCCTAAGTGGGTACTGCGGCGCATTGAAGCACTAAGAAGTGCTTTTTTCTGGGGAGGAGGGACTAAGATTAATGGGGGACAATGTCTCGTACAGTGGAGAGCGGTTTGCAGGAGTAAAGAAAATGGGGGGTTGGGGGTCTTGGACCTGGAGTGTATGAACTCAGCTCTTCTAGCGAAATGGTGGTGGAAACTGATCGACGAGCATAAAAACCTTTGGGGTCCAATTGTGAAGGCCTGCTACTACACTCGGAGGAAACCACTCAATGAAGGGAGGTCTTTCAGACCGTTTTCTCACTGGTGGAAAAGTGTTTTACCAACTAAAGGTTTGTTTAAATGTGGTACCTATTATTTGGTGGGGGACGGGAATAAAGTGGACTGGTGGAACGACATCTGGAATGGACAGGCCCCTCTTCGCACTGAATATCAACTAATTTTTAGCAAAGTGAGAAGCAAGAATGCGAGGGTACGTGATTGTAATGGAGCTAGGGGTTGGAGGTGGAGTAAGATTCTTGCGGGGTTCACTCCAGAATCTCAGACCGAGAGGGAGATGGTTTCTCAGTGTAGAGCGGCGGTTAATTTGACTGCCATCGCGAGCGGTAAGGACATGATCAAATGGAGATGAGACAATTCTGGCAAATTCAGTGTTAAGTCCCGTTACAATTTCCAGCAATTTGGAGGTGTTGTCAATAAAAGTTACTTAAAGATTTGGAGGATCGGGTGTCCGTTAAAAGTAAAAATTTTCGTTTGGTTAGTACTCAAAAAAAGGGTGCTAACTGCCGATAACCTACGGAAAAGGGGTTTGTCACGCCCCGAATTCAAAAACCAGTGTATAAATTTTTTTTTTTTTTTTTTTTTTTTTAAATCAGAGTTGCAAAAACAGTCAGAGCAATGACAGACCGCCACATATATAGAAGAGTCCCAATCCCCTATGGAATTGAGCCTTTTCTATATATGCACGGCTAGCTTGGCAACAACATCAGAGTACTAACTACGTACACACTCTAAACAAATAATTTAAGTTAACTTTACAACTATCTTTACAAATATACAACTGAAATACCATTTCCTTTCTCTCATACATTTATTACATAACTTTTCGACTGTCCAGGGTCAACCTCTATATCGATACCTCCCCAATTCGTCCCGACATCCCAACACCCGCTTGACCTGAAAAACAGTCACCCGAGGGTGTGAGACACACCGGAGTGTATCCCAGTGGGCACGACGAGCCGAGAAATAGCAGATCGTACCTACTGGTATACAATACTAGAGGATAGTAATAATCAGGGGTTAGAATAATCAGATAGGCAACATGGAGATCAACCAATATATATAATCATGAGATCACAGATATCTAATCATGCAGGTAACATGGAAATCAGATAGGCAATCATGAAGATCAACAGATATATATACTCATGAAATCACAAGTAGGATAAGCAACTCAATAATCATGATACTATAAGTAAAGGCATCATATCAAGTCTCGACCTGTATAGGTGGATCATAAAACATCAAATCGAGGAATCAATGGAAATATAAAAGCTATGCATCACTTAACAAGAACTGAGCAATTATAAGGAATAGCTAATCATGCATCAACTGATAGAAACCACAAGTACCCAATCAATGCCACTTTTGGCCACAAGGGCCTCAGGCTAACTGCCATGGAGCATATGACCTCAGGCAACAACCACTTTTGGTCATTGGGGCCTCAGGCAACAACCACTTTTGGACACCCAATCAAGCTATCATAACCCCACTAGGCTCACGGGCCGATCAGACCTCTCTACCGGCAAAGAACACCGTGACGGTGGCCAAACCGTCGGTGTGCGTGACGAAAGCTTGGCTCGACGGCAATCATAATGCTGATGCTCAAACCACGGTCCACTAGACGGCAAGAAGCCGCAGAAAATCCCCACTGGGATACAAGTATAACATGCCAAGTACTGAAGTAATCTCACCTATTCTAAACATGCAGTGAAGAATAGAGACAAGTATAGAACTATGCTAGTGACCAATCAAGCATGGCATGTGTCCAGGAAATGCATATCAACTGCTGAAGAAATCAGGATATAACTCAACATGATAAACAAGCAACTGCTGGAATACAAGCATGATATGCAAGCAAGTAATAAGAGCAGGTATAGACTCCATATCAATCATAATGTTAAAACTCAGTTCACGGTCGGTAGACCGGATAGACGGCGGAACGCCGAGAAAAATCCCCACTGGGATGCAATATCAGAATCAACTGAGTCTCACTCATATGCAAGAATAAGTAGCAACTAAATATCATGTATCAGATATAATCAGGAAGTACTGATAATCAGGTATATAACCTAGCAAATGACCAATCATGCAAGGTATAATCTCAAACAAAGGAAGACAAGTTCAATCAATCATCTAGGGTAAGCAAGAACAGGGGTCCAACCAATACCGTACACAGAGGGCCGAAATGATAAAGCCTGGACCGAAGATAACCCACCTGAAGGTAGACGGTCGCGATAAGATGGATCACGGGCTGGCTCCTGATGACTGGGGCCTACAATATACCAGATGATACTCAGGGTCTATCAAAACCTCAAAATGTATAGGCGCGAATCGACCGTTTCGTCGATTTGTGCATCATAAAGCAATTTAGCTTTTCAGAAATCCCAGGGAACCCCATCAATAGGCCAACACTACTTTAGAATATTTATCTAACTATTCCAGGGTGTAACAATTTCAGCAGGGCCCCAGGGGTCCACTCAGACTGGGCTTTATACACTAAATAACCACTGTTTCGGCTCGTTCTTTCAAACGGTAAATCATTTTTACGAGCCGTCACCTCCATCAGGTGACATTCGACTTGCTAAACTCCGTGCTCACCCATTTGTGGCAGCACGATGCCCGAGGAAAACTGCGGCCCATGAAATACTCCTCTAACCTAGCCGAAATGCATTTTCGCTTCTTCGGCTCACCAAAACCCAAAACAAACGCGAGCATCGCGTTCAGTGACCCCCAAAACCCTAGGAATACACTGTTACAACTTTTCAAACAGCCCCTAGTACAGTTTTTAAGAAATTATTATATTTAAGCTTGTTTATGTCATATCTTTGCATCTCTGCATCATACAGCAAAACTTTGTATAGAAATAGGTCTTCAAACATTGCAAGGACACTGGGGCTCACCATCTTGGCAGCCCATTCCTGCTGGTTAAACCAGAACCACAACCTAGCTCTTACACAAGTTCACAATGCATCAATTACCTGTCCACACAGATCCAAGTTGATCTGAAGTGAGCATCAAGCTCAGAGGACAATTCTAAGAAACTTTGATATTTACAGTTTTGCCAAATTCTGCTTCGAAGTTCTTTGACGCATTTCCTCAAACACCTTATGTGCACAATTCCTATATAACTACATAACACCAACTTGAAGCTGGATCTCAGCAACCAATGCATCCCAGGTGCTCCAACTTGGATCAAATTGATCCCCTGGAGTGCTAGATCATTTTCCCAAACCTGGAACAACTTCAGCACCTCCAGTCCGAGCTCGGGCTGGAGGAAGAAGATGGCCATTTACTTTGAAATTCGTGATGAGCATCCCAGGACCTCTGGGCTTCATACAAATGCACCAGCAGGTGCATCTCATCTCCCTGATGCTCCCCAGGTCCATGCCTGGTCGACGGAGTGAGGCGGCGCCGGCCGGCCATGAAGCTCCAATTCGAGCTTAAGGCCTCTAATGGCAGATTTTGTCCGAGTCCATGGGAGTCCCTCAAACTTGCAGGGTAGACTCCTTGGACCCATATGAAGCTTCCCGACCCACTCCTGGTTGCCGGAGATGGCCGGAGCGCCGGCGGCCAAGAATTGAGCCATTCTCGGGTTGGGCATGGCCGCCACCTTCCAAGTCTACATGGGCCGCATGCAAAGGCATGGTTGCACTCCACTCGGTCCCAGCAAGTGTTCTGGGCAGGTGGTCGGCGCCGGAGAAGCCTGCCGGCGCCGGAGCACCAAGCCCGGCCGACATGCAATATTCCAAAAACTAGGGCATCCGATTTCTTCCAATATACCCCACCATAAATGCCCAAATTTTGCAGACTTAAACTACATACCCTACAGTCCAAGCCCACCATTTTGGTTCTGGGTTCGGTCCACTGGTTGCCGAGAAAAACGACGGCGGAGCTCGGCTAAGTTTCCGGCCAACCTCGCTCCCGCCGGCCAACCAGGCTGCATGGGAGCTCGGTCTTGTGCAGGGAGCATCCTTAGGACACCAGGAGTTTACAGCTAGGGTTCCCGGGGGCTAACAATCAAGGGTTTAGGGTCCATACCTTGGCCGGAGTTGTGGGAGAGAGGAAGAAGCCGGTTTGGGTTCTTCTTCACGCGCGGCCTCAGGCAACTCCAGCAATGCTCCAGAGATGCCAAGGAACTCACAGGAACACTTCAATCCACTCTGGTAAGGTTTGGTCTCAACCTTTTCCTCTCTCTCTTCCCCCGAGTTTCTTCTTACTTGGGTTGTAACTCTCGGCTTCCCCCACTCCTTACGGGGAGGCTGATGCTTTGGTTCCTCCCCCACAGACCCCTCGAGCTCTGGCCCAGGGCAGTCCAAGAGACCATGCACTTAAATGCAAGATTCCAACTCAATCCGGTTTCACACCAACCCTCCTCCACCAGGCTCTGCCCAGCCCATTTCGTGGGCTACTGAGGATGGCAGAGGCCCAATACACCAAGCCTCTAAGGTGCTGGCCCAAGGTCATTCAAAATATTTCAAGAAAAAGCGATAATTTGGCGCTTTTCACGCATTTCGAGGCAAACCGAGCGTCATTTTGCAAAACGGACTTCGCCACGACGTCCGGCTCGTCGAGACCTGTCAAGTGGCATATTTATTTGGTTCGTTTGATGCTCGGATAAAGTCTCGGGCCATTTAATTCGACAATTTGCGGTATATTACACGCACTCCGATGCACCCGGATCGCCAAACGCGAAATCCGTCAGTGCCATTGCGCTCAGAATGTCGAAATTAGTTAGGATCCATTACTCATACCCCTATATTGGGTTTCCAGACAGCGAAACGGCCGTTAGTGATCGAGAGGGAATTAAAATAAGGGGTTACTATTCACAACTTAAGTTGTGGGGCCCACTTTTTCATCGCTGATTTCTGGAAGATCCGACCGTCAGATCGTCGACAAGTGAATATGAAATTTTCATGTTTCGACGAGACGATCGCAACGGTGATCTCGGATTTTTGAGATCAAGCCCCGATCAAAAGTCGATATTTTTGGGCCACTATTGACCCATTAATAATTCTAGAAATTATTTAAACCTGAATTCTGGATTTTAAAATCATGGTTACTACAGGGTTGGACCGGGGCGGGTGATTGTTCGCTCTGCCCGGACGGGAATGAGACGGTGGACCATCTCTTCTTGGAGTGCCCGTACACAAAGTATATACTGAGCGCGCTCTTACCAGAAAAGACGACGGCCTTTTCGTGTGGGTTGCCGGGTAGATTGTGGGGAGTGGGCGGTCTCAATTATGGAACATTGGACATGACGGACCTTGCGACGGTGGCTGCTGCTCGGTGGAGTACTTGGTTGGAAAGGAACAGAAGGATATTCGAGTCTAAGAAGCGGGCGGCACGGGTACTACTGGACGAAATCAGGTTGCAGAGGAACTCCTGGGCTTCCTGCTGGGGGTCTTGAAGTTTAGTGCTTTTTTTTTTTTTTTTTTTTTTTTTTTTCGCGTGGACTTATGAGGGGTGAGACTCAGTTGTCTCCGTTTGTAGCCGAATTCATCAGCCAAATGAATGAAGCGGTAGCATGCTACCTTGATCTCAAAAAAAATAAATCCCCACAACAAAAGGAGAAAAAATGAAATGAAAACTCCAGTAAAGTTGAACGAGGGGAAGATAGTGGAGAAAAAATCGGAGAAGATAATCAATTAAGAAAGCCCTTTCCGTTGATCAAAAATTTGTATCACTAGAGAAGAAAGGCTTTTGCAAAATACAGAGAGAGTGGCTGGAATCTAATCTGTCTGATGATGTAATACTGCAACATCTAAAGAGCCAAAACATAAAAATACAAAGTTTTGAAAACCTATTACTAACTAGTCAAGTAGTTCTAAAAATCAAAGATGGGAAAAGGGTTATTATTTGATTCATTAAAAGAAAATTAATGTACAAAATTTATAAACTTGAATTTGGTAAATAACATTTTTATCCCTTAATTTTGGAGCTCAATACCAATTTAATTCCTAAACTTTACAAATTTTCAATAAAAGGTCTATAGTTTAATAAATATAACAATTAAGTCCTAATTTCTACCAGAGTGCCAATTAAGTCCTTGATTAATTTTTCATCTTTAAAATTTAATAAAAATAACATGAAACCATATACACAAGCATTCACCGCTACTTGAAAGTGTTGAACTATATTTAAACATCAATCAACAAACGTTACATGTCTCACATCAGAAACATCCCACGGTCTAAAATTTTGATGATCAAAATACTTATTAATGTATACTTTTTAAATGAGGTATAGTAATAGTTGAATTTGTAGGCAGTATTAAATAATCATATGAGCTATTGGATGTAAGGTTATATTCACTAAACTATATATAGACTTTTAATTATAAGGTTCGACAATATTGGGACTAAATTGGTATCACTCCCAAACTTGAAGGATCAAGAATATAATTAACTCTTTTTTTATGTATAAATCATTTTGACTTGAGTCTTCTAATCTGGCCGAGCTAGTGATTGTTTTGGACTTATTAGACTTTCTAGTCTTGCCGTGTTAATTAATTAACAACAATATTTGACTTTGAATTTTATAGTTTTGTCGTGTTAAATTTCTTTGGCTGAGCAAAAAGAAAGCCCATAACAAAGAGAAAAAAACTCCTAATAACTAGCTTAGAAAAAAAAAAAATTTATATATCCATACGCAATCTCTTTTAAAAAAATTTATATATAATAATTCAGAAAATAATTGTATTTATACATCTACAAGTGAAATTTAGATAATTTTTTTCAAATTTTTTATATTAAAAATAATAATAATAAAATTAGTGTGAAAAATTTGTTAGCTCTTAGATTGTGCCGTTGTAAGATACACACAAATATAGATTCATATACAACATTGCTCACGAATCGATTAATGCATCAGAAAAATATTTTAAGTGCGTTCGTTCATCCTAGGGAGAAATTATTATCTGCATAAGGTGTATTTGTATGCCACATGCATTGCTTCCAAATTTTGATAATCAAAATTTGAAAATCAAAATGTAATCGGTTCTCGTTTATTTTTTTCCCATCCACAAAGGACAAGAAAATCTGTAGGATGCATTGATAATGAGCTTGAACACAAGTTTGAGGAAAACATAGAAATATAAATCCCCACAACAAAAGGAAACAAAAAGAAATGAAAACTCCAATAAAATTATAGGAGGGGAAGATGGTGGAGAAGAAGTCGGAGAAGATAATCAATTAATTAGGCCCTTTCCGTTGATCGAAAATTTGTATCACTAGAGAAGAAAGGCTTTTGCAAAATACTGATGCAATACTGCAACATCTAAAGAGCTAATTGTAAAGATCAGACCCACTAGCAATAATAACTCGTTGGGCCCAAACCACAACAAAAAATACTTAAGCCCGTTTATTATTATTAGTGTCCATATCTCTTATATACCCAATCATAATCCCATTCACATCTGATGTGGGACTATTGGGAGCGTCTAATGCATAAAAATACAAAGTTTTGAAAACCGATCGCTAACTAATCAAGTAGTTCCAAAAATCAAAGTTGGGAAAAGAGTGATTATTTGATTCATAAAAAAAATTTATAAACTTTAATTAGGTAAATAACATTTTTATCCCTTAATTTTGGAGCTCAATACCAATTTAATCCCTAAACTTTACAAATTTTCAATAGAAGGCCTATAGTTTAATAAATATAACAATTAAGTCCTAATTTCTACCAGAGTGCCAATGAAGTCCGTGGTTAATTTTCATCTTTAAAATTTAATAAAAATAATATGAAACCATATACATAAGCATTCACCGCAAGTATTGAACCATATTTAAACATTAATTAACAAATTTTACGTGCCTCGCATCAGAAACATTCCACGGTCTAAAATTTCGACGATTAAAATGCTTATTGATGTAAGCTTTTTAAATAAGGTATAATAATAATTGAATTTGTAGACAGTATTAAATAATTATATGAGCGATTGGATGTAAGGTTATATTCACTAAACTATATATAGACTTTTAATTATTAGGTTTGAAGAACCTAAAATTGGAATCAGGCCCAAACTTGAAGGACCAAGAATATAATTAACTCTTTTTTAATGTATAAATCTTTTTGACTTGAGTCTTCTAATGTGGCCTAGGGATGTCAATACATACGGATAAGGGATGTCAATACATACGGATACCTAAAATTTTATTCAAATCTGAATTCGAACGGAATAAATTTATCTGATATTAAATCGATATGGATTCGGATACAGATATAAAAAATGAAACTCGATAGATTTGGATTCGGATATGAATTTTGACGGTATACGATTCAAATTCAAACCCGATCCGAAACTAAATTAATTTTATATTATATAATATATGTGTATATAAATATTTAATATTATATTTAAATTTATATTTTAAATTTTAGATTTAATTTAATATATTTTGCAATATTATAAAAAAAAAGAGAAATAATTATTTTAAATTTGAATTTTTGGGTTTGAATTTAAAATTTTTGGTCGGATTCGGATTTAAATATAAATTTTTAAAATTCATCGAATTCAAATTTAAATTTGATTTTGAATTTGATAGTCTGATTCGAGTTCGGAATTTTAAAAATCTGCCCCGAATCCCACGGTTGACATCTCAAATCTGGCGGAGCTAGTGATTGTTTTGGACTTATTAGACTTTCTAGTCTTGCCGTGTTAATTAATTAACAACATTTGACTTTGATTTTTATACTCTCGTCGTGTTCAATTCCTTTGGCTGAGTAAAAGGAAAGCTCAAAATACTTAAGCCCAGTTATTATTACTAGTATCTATATCTCTTATAAACCCAATCACAATTTCATCCACATCCGATGTGGGATTATTGGGAGCGTCAGAATAAAATAGTTTGTATTCTAATATATAATATATTAAAATATATTATTTATTTATATTTTTTATTATTCTCAACTATTCTTGAAATAACCACCCAACATATTTTTTTGTTATTCTTGAGAATAATTTTTTTTTTAATCAAACACAAATTTAAATATATTCCAAAATAACAAATTATTTTAAAAATAAAAAAATTGTTTTTAAAAGTGTTAAACCTCCTAAAAGAGAATAATAGTCCGACTCAACAATATGTCCGATATTTGAACATATTGACGATTACATATATGATTTTTCAGCTTGGACAGTTACTTATTGACTTACATACGTGGATCATAAGGTGCCAAGTGACAAATTTATAGACCATATAATTGGGCCCAGCAAGCTTCATATTTAGACATGTTTGTCTTTGCAAGATTCAACCCATACACAAACATGGAGCTTTACTATCACCACTCTAATGATTTTTCACGGCGAGCTCTGATCACCTGGATTGCGCTAGTAATAACAATAATTATGATGTTCATCAGCGGCATATTTGGTGTTGGTTGTCCTCTCCAAGAGTATGAAGCTCTTTTAGAATTCAAAGCTTCTTGCAACGAAATGTCTCCTTCGTCGTGGGGAAAGCAGAGAGATTGTTGTCTCTGGGAGGGAGTTATCTGCAGTAACAGCACCGAACAGGTGTCCGAACTGCATTTATCAGAGCTTTTTTGGCAGAAAGGCCAAAGTTGGCAATTGAATTTGAACATCTTTTCTTCATTCCGTGAGCTACGACATCTTAATTTATCTTGGAATTCTTTCACAGGCCCAATCTCAAGCACCTGTAAGCCACTTGCATACTTCTCTTGCGATCGTTTGGTTCAACATAATTATACATATAATTAACGTAGTTGAAGATGCATATGATAATTATATGTATTTTATTTGGTTGAACGTAGTAAAAAATATCCAAGGTATAAATACTTTATTAGGCTATATGCGGTTGAGAAGTGCATTTATGAATTTATATCATTTTATACATGGGACATTGAAATTACCTCTCATGTAGAAAAGAAAAAAAAAAAAAAAAACATCTATTTCGAAAGTTATTAGATAGGTAATTTTGTTTTTGTTTAAAATTACTCTTTTCAAGTGTTGCAGTCAAAATTACGGTTAATTTGGATGTAGTTCCAATTGCTGCAGTTGAGCCTTCTTGTACTGCTGCAACTGTAATAGTTGAATTTAAATATATATTAAAATAAACACTGAATTTGAATATGTTTGCAGTTACAACTACGTACAACAAAAAAAAAACCCTTTATTTTGATTTTTTTTCTTCTTCTAACTAGAAGTTAATAATTTTCTCTTCATTTTTTTTTTACGTCTTCCTCTACTTCGTAATATTTTATAAGTACTATATTATTATTTACAGACATATATCTCAGGCCTTAACAAATAAGTAAGTCCTCCATTTGAGCAATAATCAAACTACTGTTAATTAGAACCTGCTATCTTTTTATAACTAAAGCTCACTAAAAGAGTCCTAAGATATATATATATAATATATATATATATATATATATATATATATATATATATATATATATATATATATATATATATATATATATATATATGTATGCGGTTGATGTTGATACTTTCTCTTGAATTTGGGCTACAATTTTTATTTAAATGGCTCACTTTTTTTTTTGAAATGTATGATTTTGATATATTACTAGTCCTGTCATCTAGACCTAGGCTCAGTCGAGACTCGCTACACACTTCCTGCTGGTTATTGGCTCTGATACCAAATATAACGACCCTGCCCACTAGCAATAATAACTCGTTAGGCCCAAACCACATCCCAAAATACTTAAGCCCAATTATTATTATTATTATACATGTTTCTTAGAAATCCAATTACAATTCCATCCACATCCGATGTGGGACTATTGAGAGCGTCATATGCTGTTGATATCGATACTTTCTCTTAGTGACTTACGCCTTAATGGAGGATCAAATGATGATACAATTAAGGAATTGATTATGGATAAATCAAATTCTCATAATCAAGAATCTACCAATTATGACAAGTATTCAAATCACGAGAAATTAAGGAAACTCAAGAATGGCAATCTCGCAAGTATGGCAACCACACCAAATAGAAACTATTTGAATTCAAATATTGTACACTTATAGAATGTAATTGTGTAAATATTATAATCCCAAGAATAATGGGATTATATTTTGTATCCAATAATGCTATATATTAAGGGTTGATTTTGTGCTCTTCATCAAGCACAACAACCATTTTCCCATCAATTACGATTTCCTTTATGGTATCAGAGCCATAAGACGTCAGTCATCATACTTGATCCAATGGCCACTTTCGGTGCTTCCTCTTCCACCACAAGCCCCACATTTGTTATTGCTAACATTAGCAATTTAGTCTCTATTAAACTTGATCGCGGCAACTATCTGTTATGGCGACAACAATTTCTTCCCGTTCTTTTTGCTCATGACTTGATGAGTTTTATTGATGAATCCAATGAGTGTCCATCAAAATTCTTCAAAAATGCAGATGGCACTGTTACCGACACTATCAATCCGTCCTTTTTGGAGTGGATGAAACAAGATCGTCATCTACTCTCTTGGATTCAAGCAACCCTCACCGAAGGCGTACTTGCTCAAGTTGTCGGCTTACAAACCTCCCGCGACGTTTGGGTTGCGCTGGAACGTCGGTATGCTTCTCTCTCACGTGCCCATATTTCACAACTTACCACTCAACTTCAAACTATCAAAAAGGGAGGTATGTCTATCACTGATTATATGAATAAAATAAAAGCCATATCAGATAATTTGGCAGCTGTTGGTAAATCGGTTCATGATGATGATTTGATTCATCATATTGTTCATGGTCTTCCCCCGGAATATGACCCTATTCGGGTCTCTATTCGCACTAATCCCTCTATTTCTACTGTTGAGGAAGTGCATGCTATTTTAGCCAGTGAAGAGCTAATTTTGGAGGAACGACGTCAACTTCAATCCTCCATCACCCATGAATCCACCGCCTTCATTGCACAAAACAATTCTTCTCAAAACAACCTTGGCTCTAATTATGTCCGAGGGCGCAATACTAATAATGGCAGGGGACGTGGAAGAGGACGTGGTAGTTATGGCCGAGGTGGAGGCCAACATCCACGCAACAACAACACAAGTGCAAATGGTGGGCAACGTCCCACTTGCCAAATCTGCAATCGAATTGGCCATATTGCACTCGACTGTCATCATCGAATGGACTTTGCATATCAAGGGCGTACTCCTCAGCGCCTTCAAGCAATGGTGGCAACAACTTATCCCTCCGCTGATCAAACTTGGTATGCTGACACCGGAGCCACCAACAACTTAACTTCTGATCTCTCCAATCTTACTATTCGCACCGACTATCAAGGAAGCGACAAAATATCTGTAGGCAATGGACAAGGTTTGCGCATTCTCCATACTGGTTCATCCGTACTTCATACCCCATCTCAATCTTTTCAACTAAACAACTTATTACATGTCCCTGAAATATCAACCAATTTAGTCTCCGTTAACCAGTTTTCTAAAGATAACGATTGTTATTTTCTCTTTGACTCTCATGGTTTTTGTGTGAAGGACAAACAGTCGGGGAAGACGCTTTTCCAAGGGCCGAGTAAAAATGGACTATATCCCATTAAATCCGTCAAAAATAATCAACATAAATCTGGTCTTTTTGCTCTTATTGGCGAAAGAGTTTCCTCTTCAGTCTGGCATCACAGGCTTGGCCATCCTTCTGCTACTACTTTGCATTATTTATCTGCACATTCTGATATCTTTTTAAAAGGTTCTATAAAAGAAATAAATTTTTGTGATTCATGTCAACTTGCCAAAAGCCATCGTCTTCCTTTTCTCCCTTCTACTTATGTATCTTATTCTACTTTAGAACTTTTACATATGGATGTTTGGGGACCTACTCCTATTCTGTCAATGAGTGGTTTTAAATATTACTTGGTCATTGTTGATGATTTTACTAGATACTCATGGCTTTTTCCTTTACACTCAAAATCTAATGTTTGTGAAATTTTTATTGATTTTAAATCCAAAATTGAAAATTTACTTGATCGAAAAATCAAAAGTATTCGCTCCGACGGAGGTGGAGAATTTTTAAACAATCGCTTCAAAAATTTTTACTTGAACATGGTATCTCTCATCAGCTTTCTTGTCCACATACGCCTGAGCAAAATGGTACTGCTGAAAGAAAACACCGTCATATCATTGAAACTGGACTCTCTCTTCTTTTTCATGCACACATGCCTTCTAATTATTGGGTAGAAGCTTTTCGAACAGCCATCTTTCTCATTAATAGAATGCCATCGAAACGTTTAAATAATATTTCTCCTTGGGAAAAAATGTTTGCTCGCAAACCTAACTACTCTTTTCTCAAAGTTTTTGGTTGTGCATGTTATCCATGGTTACGCCCTTATTCTCATCATAAGCTCGAACCTCGCTCATTAAAATGTGTTTTTATTGGCTATAGTTTGGATCACAAAGGTTATCGCTGTCTTGATCCTTTTACAGGCCGTGTATATCTTTCTCGGCATGTTGTTTTTAATGAATCTCATTTTCCCTTTAATAAATTACCTTTGGAATGTCCTTCTACTCGGTCAGTGGATAAAGTGGATCTCGAACCAACTGGAGTTCTTCATGCATGGCTACCTTTTTCCTCACCTCCTCTCTCGCCACCATCTATACCCGCCCAATCGTCCAACAATGAAACTCCGAGTGCCTCCCCTGAAATACCGAACCAACCACCATTACAATATCAACTTTCCCTTACCTCCCAACCTACAATCGACACATCCATAGAACAGTTGACTACCAATAATACCATTACTAATTCTAATTCTCATCCTATGCAAACTAGATCTAAGTCAGGTATTATCATGAGAAAGCAACTGCTCACATTGAATGCCACTCGCCACCCTTTACCCAAAGCGCTACTTGCCACTACTACAGAAATTGAGCCAACTTGTTATAGTCAAGCTTCTAAAAGTACTGAGTGGAGGGATGCAATGGCTACCGAATTTAATGCATTGCAAAAGTGCGGTACATGGTCTCTTGTCCCTTTTACCCCTAATATGAATGTTGTTGGTTGCCGTTGGGTTTATCGAATTAAACGACGAGCTGATGGTAGTCTTGAAAGATACAAGGCTCGCTTGGTAGCTAAAGGTTATCATCAACAATCTGGGCTTGATTATAGTGAAACTTTAGCCCTGTTGCCAAGCCTTCCACCATTCGAATTGTGCTGACTATTGCAGTTCATTTTGGGTGGCCCATACGTCAACTCGATGTCCATAATGCCTTTTTGCATGGTATTTTACGAGAAGAAGTATATATGCAACAACCTCCTGGTTTTGTTGATCCTCTTGCTCCAACTCATGTTTGCAAGCTCCATAAATCGATTTATGGATTAAAACAAGCACCGCGTGCTTGGTTTGAACGCTTTTACAACATATCTTTTTGCGTTGGGATTTCATGGTGCCGATGCTGACACTTCTCTCTTCATCCATACTTCTCATAATGGAGTTCTTATTCTTCTTATATATGTGGATGATATTATTATTACCGGCAGTAATTCCACTTCTATTCATAATCTAATTCATGAACTTGGCAATCAATTCGCAATGAAAGATCTTGGTCCTCTCCATTACTTTCTTGGTATTGAGGTACATCGCGATTCAACAGGCATCTTTTTATCTCAATCAAAATACTCAATTGATCTTCTTACACGTGCATATATGGATGGCGCGAAAGCATGCACTTCACCAGTCTCTTCTCATAAGAGGCTCTCCCTCACTGAAGGCGATTCTCTTGATGATGCAACGTTCTATCGGAGTATTGTAGGGGGACTCCAATATTTATCTATGACGCGACCAGATTTAGCCTTCTCTACCAATCAGGCCTGTCAATTTATGCATGCACCAACTTCTACACATTTAATTGCTGTTAAAAGAATCCTTCGATTTCTCAAAGGAACAGTGGACCACGGACTCCATATTGGAATCGGTAATCTTGATTTGCACGCCTATTGTGATGCAGATTGGGCAGGAGATCCCGATGATCGCCGCTCTACCAGTGGTTTTGGTGTCTTTCTTGGTCCGTGTTTAGTTTCTTGGTGTGCAAAGAAACAACCTACAGTATCTCGTTCTAGTACGGAGGCTGAATATCGCTCTCTCGCCCACACTGCTGCTGAGCTTTCTTGGGTACGATTGCTCCTTAAAAATCTTCACATATTTCTACATTCTAAACCTATTATTTATTGTGACAACATTAGTGCTATCCGACTTGCGTACAATCCTATCTTTCATGCTCGGACTAAACACATCGAAGTTGATTATCATTTTGTACGAGAAAAGGTTATTCGACAAGATCTCGATGTTCATTATGTAGCGTCACAAGATCAAATTGCTGATATCTTCACTAAAGGACTATCTTCTCATCGATTCAAATTTCTCAAAGACAAGCTAATGGTGCGTGCACCTCCCATAAGCTTGAGGGGGCGTAATGGAGGATCAAATGATGATACAATTAAGGAATTGATTATGGATAAATCAAATTCTCATAATCAAGAATCTACCAATTATGACAAGTATTCAAATCACGAGAAATTAAGGAAACTCAAGAATGGCAATCTCGCAAGTATGGCAACCACACCAAATAGAAACTATTTGAATTCAAATATTGTACACTTATAGAATGTAATTGTGTAAATATTATAATCCCAAGAATAATGGGATTATATTTTGTATCCAATAATGCTATATATTAAGGGTTGATTTTGTGCTCTTCATCAAGCACAACAACCATTTTCCCATCAATTACGATTTCCTTTACGCCTATCTTGTGTCTTCTTTCCAATCTTAGTAGGATTGGAGAAGCTAAAGGTGCTTGATCTTGAAGGAAACGAACTTACAGGAGAGATCCCGACATCTTTGGGATATCTGACATCGCTCGAAGTCTTGAATTTCGGCTACAATTTTTATTTAAATGGCTCACTTTCTTTTTTGAAAGGTATGGTTTTGATATTGTCATTTCAAAATTACAACATACCTCTTTTGAGGATTATGCAATATAATATGTATATATCTTATAAATACTTAATTAGTTATATGCCGTTAATTAAGAAGTGTATTTAGGAATTTTTATTATTTTATACACGGGGCAATGAAATTACTCCTTATGTAGGAAAGGAAAAAAAAAATAATCTATTCAAAAGTTATTAGGGAGGTAATTTTGTTTTTGTTTAAAATTACTCTTTTCAAGTATTCAGCGACCAATTTGGGCGTTGTTTCAATTACTGCTGTTGAGTCTTCTCATACAACTCCTTATTTTAATTTGTTGGGTTTTTTTAAAAAACTAGAAGTTAATAATTTTCTCTTTTATTTTGCATATTCTTTTCTACTTCAATTTTTTTTTAATTACTATATAATTATTTACAGACTTTTATATATTACTAGTTTATACACGTGCGATGCACATATACGAATTTGGATAAATAAAAATTATTTATAATTTATTGCGTATGTTTATTTTTATAAATCAAATTATTTGTAAAATATAATTTAAAATTTTGAATAATTATTTTAATGAAATATGTAAATTTGAATACTACAATAATTTTATAATAAATTTGTATTTATATGGTTAATTAATAAAAATATTTAATTAATTGGTTAATTTTTTCATGACATTTACACTATCTATTTATTTATATAAATAAATTGAGTTATTTAATTTTCATAAATACATATAACTCTAAGTTAGTCATAAAAATATTTACTCAATAAATATATAAAGGACCAGAAAAATTACTATAATTAATAAAATAAAATAATTTTACTTAGTAAGAAAAAAAAATCAATATAATTATTAAATTAATTTTGCTTATTGAGAGAGCACACTTAAGATTATAAAAATTCAGTTTTATATTATTTTACTTTAATATTATAATTTTATTTTTAATCCATAAAGAGGGTACATAAAAGATTTAAAAAAGTTATTTATACCTAAAAATAATTTACTTTCATTTTGATTATACATAAAAGATTGAATTGAATTGAATTATTTATACATAAAAGATTGAATTGAATTATTGTAGGTCTTTTGAATTTCAAAACAGAAGGCAAGTCTAAATTTACAATTTGAATATAAAATTTCAACTAAAATATTAAAAAATTAAACTTAATAATGCATTTATTTAATATTTGAAATCATATTTTCATTAAAAAAATTTACCACACTCTAATTAACAACTTTATATTAGATTATTCTTTTAATATATCTTATATCAACAAAGTTTTTATTAAACTCAAATTTATATTTACCATTTATATATAATTCAACGTAAATAAAATTTGAGTTTAAAAGTTACTCTTAGATTAATATTCACATTTTATATTTCAAAAATTATAGTTCGAATAGGAATTTAGACTTTAATTAAAAATTTAAATTTATAATTTAAATTTTGATTATAAAATAATCTCTTTAATATTTTTTTTTCTCAACTTTCCTTTAGTAAGAAAAGGTATTTTAGTATGTTACTTTTAGCAGCTTTTAAATATTAAAAAAATTTGACATGATCTCTTAAAATAATTTTTTATAAAATAAAAATTTAAATTATTTTGTATAAAATAAAATTTTAAATTCAAATTAAAAAATTGAAATCTCAACATATCTCACAAATAATACTGAACAATTATTTTAATATCTTTTGTATTAAAATATATTCAAATTTGCCAAAATAAATCAAATTTAAATTAAAAAATTTAAGCGCAACTTCAAGTTCAAATTAAATATTTGAAATAGTAATATTTTTTCAAGATAAAATATAAATTTGAACTCTAATTTAAACTTTCAAATCACAACCCATATAAAAATTTATTTTTTAATATTTTTAGCCATAACAAATTTTTAATTAATTAAAATTTGAAATTTGAATAAGTTCAACTTTGAATTTAAAAAATATATATATAGCAACACAACTAACGAAATAAAGTAAAAATTCTAAGTTGATTTAAAAATATGAAATTACAACCTATTTAATTAATTTATATTAGATTAACTTTTTTTTATTTGTTATACCAAAATAAATTTATAATTAATTAAAAATTTTAAATTTTGAGATCAATATCTAAACTTAATTTTGAATTTGAATAAAATTTAATATTGTAACACATCCAACAAATTGAATATTATATTAAATCAAATAGATAAATTTTCAGTAATTAATAAAGAGTATAGAATAAAATTTGAATGAGGAGCACTCTTAACGACAATGATAAGATGAAAAAAAAAAAAAAAAAATTAAAAATAACTTAAGTTTAAGTTCACAATTTGAACATAAAATTTTGTTTAAAATATATAAATTAAAATTTTTAAGTTATAGTTTAAATCTAATCTCAAGTCTAATTATAAATTTATAATTAATTGATTTCAAAACAAATTTCATCAAAAAAAATACTAATGAAAATATTATAATTTCACACATACCTAACCTTATTGGATTTGTTGGATGCTAGGAGAACTTGGTACAAGATAATTTTCTGGCTTAGTAGTTTGATCTTACTAAAACTCTAAACTTAACTATTTATACATACTCAAGTGACCTTTCACCTAGTCTTATAAATTTATAAGGTTATTAAATTTTTGTATAAATTCTTAAACTACCCACTCTTGGAATTCTTTAGGTTTAAGAAACTTTAGAATTCTTCAAAAGAAAAATTGACTTCTCAAAATAAATTTTATATTCCTAAATAAATTTATAACTAATAAACTAATTTAGATTTTGAATTCAAAATCAAAGCTCAAAGTCGACTTTGAATTAGATATTTGAAATAAAATCATAATTAATAAAATAAAATGCAAATTTAAATTTTAATTAAAAATTTGATATCCTAATCTATTTAATGAATTGATAGTAAATAATTTTTTAATATTTTTATAACAAAATATATTTATAATTAATTAAAAATTTTAAAAATTAATTTTAAACTTAAACTCAACTTTGAATTCAAATTGAAATACAAATTCAAAATCAAATTAAAATATTAACTTATATAATTAATTAAAATAAATATATTTATTGAGAGAGAGAGTATGTGAAAGGCCGTAAAATTTAATTTTTATGAGTATTTAAATTAATATTAAAAATTATATTTATGAAGAGGGTATGTGAAGAGTTTTAGAGACATTTATTAATAGGTAAATATAATTTACTAAAATATTTTTATTAATAGTAAATGATTTTTTAAATATTTTTATAACAAAATATATTTATAATTAATTAAAAATTTTAAAATTTAATTTCAAACTTAAACTCAACTTTGAATTCGAATTAAAATACAAATTCAAAATCAAATTAAAATATTAACTTATATAATTAATTAAAATAATTAAATATATATTTATTAAGAGAGAATGCGAAAGGTCATAAAAATTTCATTTTTATAGATATTTAAATTAATATTAGAAATTATATTTATGAAGAGGGTATGTGAATAGTTTAAGAAACACTTATTAATGGGTAAATGTAATAGTTTTAAATTTGAACTATAAATTTAATCTTGAATTAAATTTGAATTAATGGGTAAATACCATTTACACAAAAGGGTGAGAATAAATTATTAATACTAATTAACTATAATAATTTTAAATTTGAACTATAAGTTTAATCTTGAATTAAAATTTGAATTTCTATTCTAAATTTCAATTGTACATCAAGATAGTAAATCAAATTTTAATTTTAAATTTTTAATTAAAATTTTATTTAAATTGAATTAAACCATCCGAAGTTCTTTGAATTAAAAAAAAAAAATCATGTTTAAATTTTCAATTTGAGTATAATATGTCAACGAAACTAAAATTGGAATTAAAAAATTAACTTAAATTTAAGTAAACAATTTAAATATAGAGCTTTATTTTACAACATATATTTGAATACTAAAATTGGAATTAAAAAATAACTTAAATTTAAGTAAACAATTTGAATATAGAGCTTTATTTTACAACATATATTTGAATCTGAATTTAAATAGTAAACTAAAATTCAAATTGTAAACTCCTATTTTGAATTTAACTTTCAAATATAATTACAAATTAATAATTTTTTGAAATTTAATTGAATAATTTAAATTTGAATTCACAACAAATATTATTCAATAATTATTATAAAATTAATGATGTGAAGAAATTTTAGTAATTTGCACGTACCGATAAAAAAGGGTGAGACGAAACCAACAAATATATTTGTTTATAATAATAAGAATAGATTTATCGGTAAATAGCCCTTCTTCACCACAAGTAATTCAGTAAAGCTGACTTAACTTGACAAAGATATCAACTCTCTTTCCACCAAGAAGCTCACCAAGTTCGCCCCCACTTGTTTCCGGAGGGATATTATCAATCGGCATCTGATCTCAATTCGGCCCAAGATGGGGCCGCCCAATTGTTGCAAACTATTGAGGAGTGGGAGGGCACACGGTAACTCGTTGTTGAATGTCTTTTCTTACGCTTACGCGCACTGACTCTCCATAGCTATATATAAGACCTTACGAAACCAACAAATATATTTGTTTATAATAATAAGAATAGATATATATAAGACCTTAACAAGTTAGTAAGTCATCCGTTTAAGCAATAATCAAACTACTGCTATCTTTTCATAACTAACGCTGCTTATTAAGAGTCATGAAGTTGGAAAACAATAATTCAAAGAGCACAGTAGATGTCAAAGGTAATATATTGTACTCCACTATAATAAGTTCTCTAATGGGAAGATATATACTATTGAGATCATAATAGATACTTTCTTCTTTTTGACCTTTGCCTTTCTTGTGTCTTCTTTCCAGGATTGATGAAGTTGAAGGAGCTTGATCTTAGTGGAAACCGATTTACCGGAGAGATTCTGACATCTTTGGGATATGTAACTTCTCTCGAAATCTTGAAATTGGGTTGGAATGATTTAAATGGTTCACTTTCTTTAGAAGGTATGATTTTTTTACTGTCATTTCAAAATTACTATATGCCTCTTTTGAGGATTACACAATATAATATGTATATCTTATTATCATGTACAGTTTTTCAAGAATTTTTAAGCTGGAGTTCAATTCAACAATTACAATTATAAATTCTTATGCTGTCTATTCGGATAAAAGAAATTAAATTATTTTTTTTAAAAAAAAAGGAGTAAAGAAAATAAATATAAAAATAGTGAAAGAAAGAAAATAAATAAATTGTGATTAATTTGATGACAACTTTTTTTAGAGGACTGGATATCAACAAAGAAAGGGATAAAGCAATGTAGTGTTGTCTTGTTTTAAGTTTTTTAATTATTTTTTAAAATGAAATGATCTTAAGAACACTATAAATTGGACCATGAGATTCAAAAAAATAATTCTTCAAGAGAGAAAGGAAGAGGAGGTCTCTGGTCCGTACGCCAAGAGAGAATGAGTTCATAATGAAAGGTGCGACGGTCACGATGACAATGACGATGCTCGAAGGTTCTTGAATTCGCTCCTCCTTCTCCGACAACGGTAACTGTGACGCCCTAACTTCCCAGAGGGTCACCCATCCTAGAACTACTCTAGCTCTAGCACGCTTAACTCTCTTAACTTCTTGGGCCTTGCTACCACCCAAAATGCTATAGTCGGGTTAAGAGATTTAGTCCTATTATATCATTTATATATAGGACTAATCCAAATTTCGGGGGTGCCACATTCTTCCCCCCTTTAAGCCCTGACGTCCACGTCAGGCTCAAGCACACTCACAAGCACCAGGCGATGTGAGACTCGTCTCGCTATAGCCTTAGCCGACCTTGTGGGGAGCTGCACTCCACCCACAACGGTCATTAGTTGGGGAGCCTCGCTCTACCCGCTATATAACCCTGGCTCAGCCGAGACTCATCACACATTTCCGGCTGGTGAATGTCTCTGGTACCAACTGTGACGCCCTAACTTCCCAGGGGGTTACCCATCCTAGAACTACTCTAGCTCTAGCACGCTTAACTCTCTTAACCTCTCGGGTCTTGCTACCACCCAAAATGCTATAGCCGGGTTAAGAGACTTAGTCCTATTATATCATTTATATATAGGACTAATCCAAATTTCGGGTGTGCCACAGCAACAGTGTGCAAGGAGGCCTCATAGCCTCTTCTTTCTTCTTCGACAGTGGCGGCGACGATGACGACTCCAGGACTACACAAAAGATTGGTGTATGTGTGCAAATGATATAGTGGTGATTCCCTTGTCGGTTTGATTATACGACCGTCTTTGTGATGGGGTCGACCAATGAAATCCGTCATTAAGTCGTTACTACACGCGGCACGCATATTTACTAAGCGCCAATTTCCCTAATATCGTGTCCACTTTTATGACTACAAAATATCAATATGTGCGCAGGAACGACGTGACAATAATTCTTTAACCAATTTGATTGTGCGGCAGTCTTCATGATAGGCTCGACACGATAAAATCTTGATTCAAAAAAAAAAAATAAAACAAAATATAAAGTAAAAATAATTGTATAAATAAAATAAAATAATAAATGTTTGTCTTGTATTGCCGTCTTTGTGATAGGCTTGATCCAGTTTAGCTTAAACTAAATTGTCATTTTTGTGAGTCTTGATTTGGATTCGTTTCTACCGAATCACCGTTTTAATTTGTGATAGACTTGATATGGTTTGATTTAAATCAAAACGTCTTCTTTGTGATAATCTTAATTTGAGTTTTGTTAAACCAAAATCGCCTTCTTCGTAAAGGCACGGATCAAACCAAATCGTCGTCTTCGTGGTAGGTTTGATTTGGATTCGGTTAAACCAAAAGTATCATCTTTGTGATAGGCACAATTCAAACTAAATTGTCGTCTTCGTGATAGACACGATTTAAACTAAATCATCGTCTTCTTGATAGCCACAATTCAAACTAGAGCCGAGTCTACGTCAAGATGGCTTGGACACAATCTCAAATTGAACTAAATCTAAGTCGACGGTGAATCATGCTGATGATGGATCAAAGATAAGCTAAATCCAAGTTCGTAAATCGACAAATGTTGAGATAAAAAAAAATTGAAATTCAAAATTGAAAAAGAAAAAGGAAAGAAAAGAAATATGAAAATGATGAAGAAAATTAATTAAATGCTAATTGATTGATACTTGCCCTAGATGACCCATAGTCAAGAAAGGAAAGAAATAAAAAAGAAAGGGAATGAGATATAGAAAAAAAGGGAAAAGAAAAGAAAGAAAAAAGGGAAAAGAAATAAAAATATATCATTGCCTTATATTTTGAAATCTTTTGAATTATTTTCCAAAACAAAGAGGTCCTAAAATCATTATAAATTGGACTATTGGATTCTAAAAAAAAGAGAGGAGAGGGTCTAAAAAATAAACAAAAGATGAATGCACGACGGTAACGGCGACAGCGGCCGCAACGTCGACGGTGATGGCGACAGCGGCCGTGATGGCGACGACGACGACGACAACGATGTGCGAGGAGGTCTCATGGCCTCTTCTTCCTTCTTCGACGGTGTCAACAATGGTGGCCACAAGACTATCCCACCACCAAGATGACGGCGGGCGGGTCGGTGCATGTGCACAAACGACATAGTGGCGACCTTTTGTCGATTTGATTGTGCGGCCATCTTCGTGATAGGCTCGACCGATCAAATCCGACATTGGATCGTTAGTATGTCGTGCGTGCATATCCACTAAATACCCGTCTCCTCAAGACGTGCGCCGAACGACATGACGACGGTTCTCCAACTTATTTGATTGTGCGGCCATCTTCGTGATAGGCTCGACACACAAATCCCTATTCCAAACCAAACCGTCCTCTTTGGTGCGATCGAGCGGCCATCTTCGCGATAGGCTCGACACAATCAAACCAAACATTACATTATTATTTTTTTGTACCGAGCGGCCATCTTCGTGATAGGCTCGACACGGTCGAAATATGGCGATTCAAACCAAACCGTTCTTTTTGGTGCGATCGAGCGGCCATCTTCGTGATAGACCCGACACGATCAAACCCGCTCAAAAAGAAGAATAATAATAATAAAATTAAAATAAAAATTATAAAAATAAATTAACTCGATCAAACCGCTATCTTCGTGATAGGCACCAGTCGAGCCAATCGCCATCTTCGTGATAGGCACGGCTCGACCCGATCAAACCGCCATCTTCGTGATAGGCACCGGTCGAGCCAATCGTCATCTTCGTGATAGGCACGGCTCGACTCAATCAAACCGTCATCTTCGTGATAGGCACCGGTCGAGCCAATCGCCATCTTCGTGATAGGCACGGCTCGACTTCGCCATCTTCGTGATAGGCACCAGTCGAGCCAACCGCCATCTTCGTGATAGGCATGGCTCGACTCGATCAAACCGCCATCTTCGTGATAGGCACCTGTCGAGGCAATCGCTATCTTCGTGATAGGCACGGCTCGACTCAATCCAACTGCCATCTTCGTGATAGGCACGGCTCAGCTCGATCAAACCACCATCTTCGTGATAGGCACGGCTCGAATTAATTCGATTTAAATCGGATTGTTAACCGAACCCAATATGGATATGATTTAAAACGAATACAATTAAGATAAATAATTCAAACTGAACCACATGAGGTTCGAGCTGAATCGAATTAAACCACAAACCGGTTTGACTTAAATTGAACCTAAGCCGGTTCAACATGAATGGAATCACAAGAGGGCCGAGCCATGTCGAACCAAATCACAAGCTAGCTCGACCAAAACCGAGCCATGAAGGATACACCTTGACCCTAAGCGGATTCAACCTAAACTGAACTGCATGAGGTTCGAACCAAATCAAACCACACGCCGGTTCGACTTAAACCAAGCCATAAAGGATTCAACTTGTCGGTTCAACCCAAATGGAGCCACAGGAGATCCAAGTCAATCCGAACCACAACCCAATTGAACCCAAATCGAACCACATGAGGTTTGCACCAAACCGAATGACAAGGCGGTTCTACTTAAATCAAATCATAAAGGATTCAATTTAAACTGAACTGCATGACGTTCGAACCAAATCAAACCACACGACAATTCGGCTTAAACCAAGCCATAAAGGATTCAACTTGTCGGTTCAACCCAAATGGAGCCACAGGAGATCCGAGTCAATCCGAACCACAGTATATATATATATATATATATATATATATATATATATATATATATATATATATATATATAATATATATATATATATATATAGTTCGGCTACTGTGCTTGTACAAGCACCAAGCAATTGGTGCTTGTAAGTTTTCTACCGTTAGATTTAACCCTTTAATTAATTCTACTCCTTAGATCATACTATTCTACCAACCACTCACTAAATCCAAGGGGCCCACCATCATCCTAACCGCACATTCATACATCCAAGGATAAAAAAGTGACTAGAGATGGTGGAGATGGTGGAGAAGAGGTCGGAGTAGATAATTATACGAGGGGAAGATTGTCACGCCCCGAGTTTAGAAAAAGAGTCAATTTTTTTTTTTTTTTTTTTTTAAATCACAGTTAAACATTTCGAACTCCAAGGCGTGAACAGACCGCCACATATATAGAAAAGCCTCTGTACAAACGGACAGAGTCTCCCTATATATGTTCGGCTAGAAGAGTACATTCATCAGAGTAGATACAAGCAGTAAACTGAAAATTAAATAGTCATCTACTCTATTGCATTCACAAGGTTCCATAAATACATAATATGTCCACAGTCCTAGATTTTCACAACTAGTCATCCAACACAGTCCTAAATATCCACAACTAATCATCCCACACAATCCTAGATATCCACAACTAAGATGATAAACAAATAACATAGAGTCCAAAGAACGAGATCAATATACTAAGTCATAATAAGCAATGATCTGCTAGGGACAACTCTATCGCGTCTGCTCACCAGGTCATCACAGAATCCTAGCACCCAACTGACCTGAAAAATGGTCACCCAGGGGGTGTGAGATACACTCTATATGTATCCCAGTGGGCACGACGGGCCGAGAAATAGCAAGTCGTACCTACTAGATACAATAATAAGCGGATAAACAAAAGCTGAGAATAATAAATGCGGATAAAAAAAAGCTGGAGATAACAAATACGGATAATCAACTGAGCATGCTAGATAAGTAAACAAGCATAAGATAGATGAACAAGTAATGCATCAAAACTAGAAGTACAAGTATACCCAATCTCATGCCCCTGCTGCTCCTGCCAGACGTCAGAGCCCTGCTATTAGTTCGGCTTCCACGGGGCGTACTCCTCAACCTCGACAAGCTGAAGGTGCACGCCAGACAGCCGGTGGTCGTGTTTATTCCCTGACCCAGCGTGAGGATACTCCTGTGGAGAACCTCGCAGGTACTACTACTCTCCTTGGTATTTCAGCTAGAACTTTATTTGACACTGGAGCTTCCCATTCCTTTATGTCGGCACACTTTGCTACCATACATGCTTTTTTCACTCAACCGACTCGGGATAGATGGTGGGTGGAGATACCGGGCCATAGCGTATTAATCGATCAGGAGATTCGGTATTGTCCTATTCAGCTAGGCGAGAGTACTTTCCCTATATCTTTGTTCGTTCTCAAACTTCGTCAATATGACATTATTTTGGGAATGAATTGGTTGACCAAGTATAGGGCGACTATTGACTGCACTTATAGGAGCCTGACTTTGACACCGCCTGGTGGGGCGGAGATGATCTATTCAGGGTTTGAGTCCTCGACATATTTGGGGATGTGTTCAGTGACCCCTATGCGATGAGTCAGTAGTGGGTGTGTGGCATATCTTGCCATGGCTATCAACACCCGTGTCGAGCCAACGAAGATCGAGGATATTCCTGTGGCTCAAGAGTTTCCGGATGTATTTCCGTCAGAGCTTCCGGTCATGCCTCCGAAGCGAGATATTGATTTCGTTATCGACCTAGTTCCTGGTACGACACCTATTTCTCGAGCGCCGTATCGTATGGCGTTCGCCGAGTTGAAGGAGCTAAAGACTCAGCTCGATGGATTATTATCACTGGGTTTCATCAAACCTAGTGTGTCTCCTTGGGGTGCTCCGGTATTGTTTGTTAAGAAGAAGGACGGCAGCCTCCGACTTTGCATTGATTATCGTGAGCTGAATAAGGTCACGATCAAGAATCGGTATCCTCTTCCACGCATAGACGATCTTTTCGATCAGCTCCAAGGATCGAAAGTATTTTCAAAGATCGATCTACAGTCTGGATATCATCAATTAAGGGTCAAGGCGGAAGATATTCCTAAGACTGCATTCAGAACTCGTTATGGTCATTACGAGTTCACTGTTATGCCGTTTGGACTCACCAATGCCCCTGCAGCATTCATGGACATGATGAATAGGGTATTCAAGTCCTTCTTGGATCGCTTCGTGGTGTTCTTTATTGACGATATTCTCGTATATTCACGGAGTGATGAGGAGCATCGAGATCATTTACGTCAGGTTCTCCAGGTTCTGCGGGAAAATAACCTGTATGCAAAGCTGAAGAAATGTGATTACTGGCTTCGAGAGGTCTCATTTCTGGGTTATATTATTTCGGGAGCAGGAATCTCTGTAGATCCCAGCAAGATTAAATCAGTAGTGGTCGATTGGCCGCAACCGACTAGTGTCACCGAGATTCGGAGCTTCCTTGGTCTTGCCGGGTATTATCGACGCTTCGTCGAAGGATTTTCCAAGATTTCTCTTCCATTGAATCGTTTGACGAGGAAAGGAGAGAAGTTTATGTGGTCTCCGGAATGCCAAGTCAGCTTTGACGAATTGAAGCGCCGACTCACTAAAGCGCCGATCTTAACCCTACCAATTCCGGGCGAGAATTTCGTTGTCTATTGCGATGCTTCTCGGTTTGGTTTGGGTTGTGTTTTGATGCAGAATGATAAGGTTATCGCATATGCCTCACGACAATTGAAACCTTACGAGCAGAACTATCCCACCCATGATTTAGAGCTTGCAGCGGTGGTTTTTATGCTCAAGCTCTGGAGGCATTATCTTCATGGCGTTCACTGTGAGGTATATACTGATCATCAGAGCCTCAAGTATCTCTTTACTCAGAAGGAGTTGAATATGAGGCAGCGGCGTTGGCTCGAGCTTCTCAAGGACTACGACCTGACCATTCAGTATCATCCTGGTCGGGCGAATGTTGTGGCCGACGCTTTGAGCCGGAAACATAGTACGGCTGAGTTGATGATGATCACCGAGTAGGATCGCTTGGTGGAGGAGTTCCAGAGATTGGACTTGGAGGTAGTCCCAGCAGGGACGACTGCTCGACTTATGGCGATGGTGGTCCAGCCAACCCTTCTTGATCGCATAAAGGAGGGACAACAGTCATATCCTTTCTTTGTGAGGGCTCGTGAGGATATATCTTTGGGACAGACAGATGACTATCAGATGCATACAGACGGCTCTATTAGATTTCGGGGCCGTTGGTGCGTTCCAACAGATGATAACCTGAGGAACGAGATTCTTAAGGAGGCGCATCGATCCCTGTACACAGTGCATCCTGGGGGAACCAAAATGTACAAGGATCTGAAGCAGCAGTTTTGGTGGCCTGGGATGAAGGCAGATATAACAAAGTATGTATCTCAGTGCCTGGTGTGCCAGCAGGTGAAGGCTGAGCATCAGCGACCGGCAGAGAAGCTGCAACCACTTCCTATTCCTGTGTGGAAGTGGGAGCAGATCACGATGGATTTCGTCACCGGTTTGCCTCGATCCCAGCGAGGCCACGATGCCATTTGGGTTATTGTAGATCGACTCACCAAGTCGGCCCATTTCTTGCCTATTCACACGACATGGTCCCGAGACCGACTTGCTCAGTTGTATATCGACGAGATAGTTCGGCTTCATGGTGTGCCGGTGTCGATCGTCTCGGATCGGGACACTGGCTTCGTGTTTCATTTTTGGCAGAGTCTCCAGCAGTCGATGGGCACCAAGTTGAACTTCAGCACTGCTTTCCACCCTCAGAGTGACGGGCAGTCTGAGCGAGTTATTCAGACACTGGAGGACATGTTGCGAGCATGCGTGATGGATTATGGAGACGGGTGGTTCAGATACTTACCACTGGTGGAGTTTGCCAATAACAACAGTTATCAGGCGAGCATCGGGATGACGCCTTATGAGGTGTTGTATGGGCGTCGATGTCGATCCCCAATCTGATGGGATGATGTCGGAGAACGCCGAATTGTCGGGCCAGATCTGTTGGAGGACGCTGAAGCCAAGGTGCGAGTTACACGTCAGCGGTTGTTGACCGCACAGAGCAGGCAGAAGAGTTATGTGGACCGGCGCAGGCGCGACCTTGAGTTCCAAGTTGGTGATCACGTGTTACTGAAAGTGTCGCCAGCTAGGGGAATCAAGCGGTTTGGGTTGCGGAACAAGTTAAGCCCTCGTTTTGTGGGACCCTTTGAGATATTGGAGCGCATTGGTCCAGTGGCATATCGGCTAGCTCTTCATCCGAGTCTCACCCGTGTGCATAATGTTTTTCACGTCTCCATGTTGCGGAAGTATGTATCTGATCCTACACATGTCATTAGCCCTACCTCTGTTCAGCTTCGGGAGGATCTGAGCTACGATGAAGCTCCGATGCGGATCCCAGCACGCGATGAGAAGAAGATGTGAAACAGGATGATCCCCTATGTGAAGGTACAATGGGAGAATCACGAGGAACGCGAAGCCACGTGGGAGCGTGAGTCAGAGATGCTGGAGTGTTTTCCTCATTTATTTGATTAATGATTGTATTCAAGTTTCGGGGACGAAACTTTTTATAAGGGGTGGGTGATGTAATACTCGAGGAATTCGAGTTTGTAAAATTTAATAATGAAATTGAGAAATAAATTTGGAAGTCGAAATTTTGCAATTATTGATGTATACTGATGAATGATGTAGATTCTGGTGCAAATTGCACAGTTTTGGGGGAAAACAATTCCACAATTTACAGATCCGAGTTTGATCTCGAAAATCTAAAATCGCCAGTAGAACCGTCTCGTCGAATGGATTAAAGATAGTGCAATCTGATTTTCGATCTGACAGTCGGATCATCTCGAAATTGGCGAAGAACAAAGTGGGGCCCACGACTTAAGTCATGAATAGTAACCCCCTGAATTAATCCGCTCGTCGGGCAACGTCGGCTGATCGATTGTCTGGGGTCTGAATCTAACGGTCCATATAGTCGATTCTAATGGCTTCGACGTTCTGAGCGCAATGGCGCTGACGAAATTCCTGTTTGACGAGCCGAAGTCCTCGAAAAGCGTGCCACACAAGGTGACATTGTAGTATTTTATGGATTTTAAAATTATAGAGGATCCATTGCGACAAACCAAAATCGCTAATCAATAGGTTTCGTCGAGCCGGACGTCGTGGTTGTGTCCGTTTTTCTGTTTGACGACTCGATCATCTCGAAAAGCGTGAAATACTCAGAAATTCACACTATTTTGCGAAAAGTCCTTACATTTTATGTGTCAAATGGTGAGAGAATTGGTGGAGAGGGTCTTCTGTGCAAGATGGTTGTACAGTGATGGACCTAGTTTGAAAGGTGGAGAGCTGAGGGGTTTAATGACATTTTGTT
This sequence comes from Tillandsia fasciculata, assembly GCA_029168755.2. Lineage (NCBI taxonomy): Eukaryota > Viridiplantae > Streptophyta > Magnoliopsida > Poales > Bromeliaceae > Tillandsia > Tillandsia fasciculata. The sequence goes on along the minus strand of CM054943.1, from coordinate 10,143,802 downwards.
CCAAATTAGTTTTAAAATTTTAAACAAGGTCCTATTGCCCAAGCCCTTGCCGCATTGCTTTGTAACTGCAGCCACGACCCCCTCTCCTTCTCCTCTGTGATTCCCGAACCGCACGCCGCCGGCCGCCACGTCGCTTCGCCGAAAAAAGCAAGATTACAACCTTGTTTTCGAGTGGAGTTGGGAAAGTAGCATCTAAGGGGTTGGTTTCTCTTTTAATCGCATTGGGAGGGACCCTGGACCTCTGGAGACTTGGATCGAGGAGCCCAACACCCAGAATCGCCGCGCGCCGCCGGGCCACCATCTTCTCTTCCTCGGGTCCGAGAAGGTAAGCCCTCGGTTTTGTTGGGTTTTTCTCCACTTAGCCCTTGGAAGTCGAGTCCTGACATTGAGAGTCTGCTCCAGGTGAAACGCCGCAGCATCTGGATCCCCGGTGGCCGTCGGGTGGAGAAGGGTCGCCGGAACCCTAGTTTTTGGCCGGGGTTCGCGCGTGCAGCCTCCGAAGCTCCGACGTTGGATTCAACTTGACCAGATTGTTCTGCTGAGTCCCAGAAGACATCTTGTGAAGTTTGGTGGGCTTACATTTGGTATCAGAGACAATAACCAGTCGGAAGTGTGAGGCGAGTCTCGGCTGAGTCTGGGTCTAGATGACAGGGCTAGCGAGACGAGTCACACATCGCCTGGTGATCTTGGGCTGCTGTGTGTGTGTTTGGGCTGACGAGGACGTCTGGCCTAAACGGGGAGAGTATGTGATGCCCCCAATAGTCCCGCATCGGATGTGGATGGAATTGTCATTGGGTTTATAGGAGACATGGATACTAGTAATAATAACTGGGCTTAAGCATTTTGGACTGTGGTTTGGGCCCAACAAGTTATTATTGCTAGTGGGCCGGGTCGTTATAAAGATGGTGGAGAAGAAGTCGGAGTAGATAATTAATTAATTAAGTCCTTTCCGTTGATCGAAAATTTGTATCACTAGAGAAGAAAGGCTTTTGCAAAATACGGAGAAAGTGGCCGGGATCTCATATGTCTAATGCAATACTGCAACATCTAAAGTGCTAATACATAAAAATACAAAGTTTTGAAAACCTATTGCTAACTAATCAAATAGTTCTAAAAATCAAAAGTGGGAAAAGAGTTATTATTTGATTCATTAACAAAATTTATAAACTTTAATTAGGTAAATAACATTTTTATCCCTTAATTTTGGAGCTCAATACCACTTTAATTCCTAAACGTTACAATTTTTCAATAAAAGGCCTATAGTTTAATAAATATAACAATTAAGTTCTAATTTCTAACAGAGTGCCAATTAAGTCCGTGGTTAATTTTCATCTTTAAAATTTAATAAAAATAATATGAAACAATATACATAACCATTCACCGCAACTGAAAGTATTGAACCATATTTAAACATTAATTAACAAACTTTACATGCCTCGCATCATAAACATTCCACGGTCTAAAATTTTGATGATTAAAATGCTTATTGATGTAAGCTTTTTAAATAAGGTATAATAATAATTGAATTTGTAGATAGTATTAAATAATTATATGAGCGATAGGATGTAAGGTTATATTCACTAAACTATATATAGACTTTTAATTATAAGGTTTGAAGATACTGGGACTAAATTGGTATCAGGCCCAAACTTGAAGGACCAAGAATATAATTAACTCTTTTTTAATGTATAAATCTTTTGACTTGAGTCTTCTAATCTGGCCGAGCCACTGATTGTTTTGGACTTATTAGACTTTCTAGTCTTGCCGTGTTAAATAATTGACAACATTTGACTTTGATTTTTATAGTCTTGTCGTGTTAAATTTCTTTGGCTGAGTACAAAAAAAAGCACATCACATCACAGGGAGACAAAAACTAGCTTAAAAAAAAAAAAACAAAGTTTACATGGTCTTAGTTTTGGATTGCAATATTAGAACACACTTATTTTTATATTTTAAATTATGATAGGGAATATTTATTCTAAAATTATTCTACCTCTAGTACATTCAACTCTTTTAATCTATTAAATTTAATCATCATTCAAAATATTGTGGTCTGAGTTAAAAAGTTTATGTAACGACCCAGCTCACTAGCAATAATAACTCGTTAGGCCCAAACCACAGCCCAAAATGCTTAAGCCCAGTTATTATTACTAGTGTCCATGTCTCATATAAACCCAATCACAATTCCATCCACATCCGATGTGGGACTATTGGGGGCATCACAGACTCCCCCCGTTTAGGCCTGACGTCCTCGTCGGCCCAAACACACACAGCAGCCCAAGATCACCAGGCTATGTGAGACTCGACTCGTCTCGCTAGTCCTGTCATCTAGACCCAGACTCAGTCGAGGACGTCAGGCCCAAACACACACAGCAGCCCAAGATCACCAGGCTATGTGAGACTCGTCTCGCTAGTCCTGTCATCTAGACCCAGACTCAGTCGAGACTCGCCGCACACTTCCGGCTGGTTATTGGCTCTGATACCAAATGTAACGACCTAGCTCACTAGTAATAATAACTCGTTGGGCCCAAACCACAGCCCAAAATGCTTAAGCCCAGTTATTATTACTAGTGTCCATGTCTCATATAAACCCAATCACAATTCCATCCACATCCGATGTGGGACTATTGGGGGCATCACAGTTTAGTTATATTTATACTTTATATATATTACTAATTCAAATTCTAGAAGTATTACATAAATGATATAAAAATTTGAAAACAACTAACAACGTAAAAGCCTTTATACTCACTCTAGGGTACAACTTAAAACCTTTCTTGATCTATATTATTATTTTTATTTTTATTATTATTATTATTATTATTAGCAGTAGAACAATTACAATTATTATTAAAATAAAATAGCTTGTATTCTAACATATAATATATTAAAATATATTATTTTACATTATTTATTTACATTTTTTTATTATTCTCAACTATTTTTGAAATAACCACCCAACATATTTTTTTTTGTTATTCTTAAGAATAAAAAAATCTTTAATCAAACACAAATTTGAATATATTCCAAAATAACAAATTATTTCAAAAATAAAAAAAAAATTTGTTTTTAAGAGTGTTAACCCCTCCCAAAGAGAATAATAGTCCTACTCAACAATATGCCCAATATTGACAATTACATATATGATTTTTTAGCCTCGGACAGTTACTTATTGACCTATGACGCAAAATTTGTTGATCATAACAATTTCATAGATTATATAAGTGGCCCCAACGAGTGCTTCATATTTAGACATATTTGCCTTTGCCCTGATTCAAGGCATACACAAACATGGGGCTTTACTATCACCATTGTAATGGCTTTTCACGGCGAGCTCTGATCACCTGGATTGCGCTAGTAATAACAATAATCATGATGTTCATCAGTGGTATATTTGGTGTTGGATGTCCTCTCTGGGAGTACGAAGCTCTTTTAGAATTCAAAGCTTCTTGCAACGGAACGTCCCCTCCGTCGTGGGGAAAGCAGAGCGATTGTTGTCTCTGGGAGGGAGTTATCTGCAGTAAGAACACTGAACAAGTGTCCGAACTACATCTATCAGAGCTTTTTTGGCCTGGAGACCAAAGTTGGCAATTGAATTTGAGCATCTTTTCTTCATTCCGTGAGCTGCGATATCTTGATTTATCTCAGAATTCTTTCACGGGCCTAGTCTCAAGCACCTGTAAGCCACTTGCATACTCTTCTTGGGGTCGTTTGGTTCAACGTAATTATACATGTAATGTAGTTGAAGATGTATATGATACGTATCTTAAAAATGCAATAATTTTAATTATATATATCTTATTTGGTTGAATATAGTAAAAAATACCGCGAGTATAATACTTTATTAGGTTATATGCCGTTGAGAAGTGCATTTATGAATTTATATTATTTTATACATGCACATTGAAATTACCTCTCATGTAGATGAAAAATAATTTTGTTTTTGTTTAAAATTACTCTTTTCAAGTGTTGCAGTCAAAATTACAGTCAATTTGGATGTAGTTCCAATTGCTGCAGTTGAGCCTTCTCGTATAGTTGCAACTGTAATAGTTGAATTTAAATATATATTAAAATAAACACCGAATTTAAATATGTATGCAGTTACAACTACATACAACCAAAAAATCCCTTTATTTTGATTTTCTCTTTTTTTTAACTAGAAGTTAATAATTTTTTGTCTTTTTTTTTCTTTTGCGTCTTCCTTTCTACTTCATAATATTTTATAAGTACTATATTATCATTTACAGACATATATATCAGGCCTTAACAAATAAGTAAGTCCTCCATTTGAGCAATAATCAAATTCATTAAATTAAACGCTAGATTTTGTTAGCAACAAGCGTACAAACTAAAGCGAAATCAATAGGCGATCACGACACAAAAATAAATCTCAAAATATACGACAAAACAAGAACACACAGATTTTACGTAGAGAACTCTTTGCAGGGGAAAAACCACGGGCGGAAGAGGAGAGTTTTACTATGTGAAGAAAAAGAAATACAAAGTTCAGATTTTATCACTCGGTCCGAGCCCTCCGCTTCCATCACAGACATCCAATTTTCTTTTTTCAAAATTCTACCAAATTTTGTCGTCGCACCGCGAAGCCGTTGGCGAACCGAAAACATAATTAATATCGAAGTGGTTTTGTAGTAACCATCACTACAACAAAATTAGGTTATAAGGATACATGTTTGTGACACTTTTGTATAAGTGTCCTATCTATATTCCATCTATATCCCAAATTAGGTTATAGGGATACATTTTTGGGACACATTACAAAAATGTGTCGCTATACATCCTAGCGATGACACATATAGCAACACTTACAATAAGTGTCGGTATTTTTGTCAGCGACACTTTTTTTAGAATTTAGAAACACTTAAAGGTGTCGCTATAGCCTAATTTTGTTGTAGTGCATGATTTTGAAACTAAAGATTTTAAGTTTAAATAATTTTCGAAAATTATTTAAACTTAAAATCTTTAGTTTCAAAATCATGGTTACTACATTACCCACCGCTTATAAGAAGTTTCGTCCCCGAAACTTTAACTTAACCAAACTACCAGTAAGTCTTTAACAGATTCATAATATCTACAGTGACAATCAGTCACAAGATATCAACAACTTTCTCAAGCTTTTGGGCAAGCGGTAGGGCCGGTGCAATAATAGCAGTCATCTGCTGCTGTGCTATCTGCTAGACAGTTACGGCAAAAGCGGTGGTCTGACCTTCAACCGCTATAACTGATCCGAGCCCTCTGGCTCCACTGAAACATCAAGCCCACGGCTCGTACCACGACCGCGGCTAACCCTGCACCAACAGCGACCCCAAAGCCCAAAGCGCGTACGAACGCCGCTCACAACCACAACAATGAGACTCAACTGTGTGTGAACACACCTGAGCTCCAATCCACTATGCCAATACCCTGCGCTCTCTCGTAAACACAAGTCATCCTAGGGTTCGTTCCTAACCAAACCTAGGTATCGTCTTCCTATTGCTCTGATACCATAAAATCTGTCATGCCCCGAGTTTCGAAAAGCAAGCTAATTTTTTTTTTTTTTTTCAATCAGAGTTTAAAAGCAATCCAGGGCATGAGCAGATCGCCACATGTATAGAAAATTTCCAATCCCCTTGGACTGAGCATTTTCTATACATGCACGGCTAAGCACTTACAGCATATACCAGAGTAGTCTAAACTACGCACTAACTATAAGAGATTACTATTTAACATTTACAACAACTTATTCAATTACATGTTTACAACTGGTAAAATTTCAGCGGCTGCCAAGGGTCAAAGCTATCTCGATAACCTCACCAAAACGTCACGACATCCCAGCACCGGACCGACCTGAAAAATGGTCACCTAGGGAGTGTGAGATACATCGACAGTGTATCCCAGTGGGCACGACGAGCCGAGAAATAGCTAATCGTACCTACTGGCATACAATAATTAGCGGATAGTAAAAGATCATTAGGTAAGGCAGATATCATAAACAGATACTGGCAGGAAGCATAATCATGATTCTGAGCATAAATAGGTACTGAATTACTGAAGTAAAAAGCATGCTGATATAGATACTGAATCAAGAATTGAGAATTCATAAGAGTATAATGACTAAGCATGCTAAGCAGGTAATCAATGCATCAATGGTAGAACAATCAAATACCCAATCGAAGTCACCATGTTGGTCAACAAGACCACAGGGAAAAACACCGAATAATCATGAATATAGAGTGTAGAGCATATCAGGGTATTGAAAACTAAAACAAGAGCATGCTAGTATAATGACTGAATCAAGAAACTGAGTAATCAACAGAGTACAATTACTAAGCATGCTAAGCAGGTAAACAATGCATCAATGGTAGAATAACCAAATACCCAATCAATGCCACCAACCACAACCATACTTGATTCCACCTAGCCAAGCTGAACAGCAACCCCGTACCATTGATATAGCCGCGAGGATCCTCGTACCTAATGGTACAGCCAAGAGTTTCCTCATATCGGTACAGCCGAGGGGCTCCCCGTACCCAGTGATACAACAAAAGGGGATAGCTCACGGGTCAACCAAACCCTTTACCGGTAAAGAACGCAATGTGGGGGATCAATCCCACAGCGTACGCGAGTGAACAGCAGGTGCACAACGATCATAATGCTAATGCTCAAGCTCACGGTCCACTGACCGGGTAATCGGCAAAATGCCGAAAATCCCCACAGGGATGCAATAACTGAAAGCCAATCTGATCTCATCTCATGCAATACTGAATGCAAGGAACAATGACTGTCTGTACAAGAGTAATATCCAAGATATACTGAAAAAATAGTAAATATCTGATAGCTAGCTAGTGACCAATCAGGTATGGCAAAAGTCCAAGATATACTGAGAACATAGTAAATATTTGATAGCTAGCTAATGACCAATCAGGCATGGTAAAAGTCCAAGATATAATCTAGATGACCAATCCAACACGAAAAGTGTCCAAGTATAAACTACATGACCAATCAGGTAGGGTAAGTGTCTAGATATAATCAAGCATGATATAAAAATCTAGATATAAGCTGATAATAACCAATCAACGGAAAAAATGCTCAAATATAGAATCTGGGCTACCACAAGAACAGGGCTCCGACCAATTAAGGTACCCAAGAGGGCCGAAGAGATAAAGCCCGGACCGAAGATAAACCCACCTGTCTGCAGGCGATCTATCGACTCCAACAGAATGCTCGAAGACTGTGCCAACCTGAATCATATGTTTTGATCAGGGAACAACTCACACATACCCAAAACACAGACTCACTATTCTTACTTAAACCAGGATTTTTTCCAGATTGACGCCAAATTTACCAAAATACCCCTCCCGAAAATTCATTTTAGATTTCCGGGAGATACGAGCATCAACCCTATGCCGCTAGCTCAACCAGATTCGACTGGGACACATCAGACAGCAAGGCGTAATCGCCGCAATTCCTCGAATTGCGTGATTAACACCGGGATGCCGTTAAACCGATTATTTTGCCGATTTACGGACCGATAACCAATTTCTGCTCAACGAGAGCCATTGGATCTCTAACAAAAAGCTTAGAGATCATTGACACACTGCCCGAGACAGCACATGAGGTTACAATTGCATTTAGACCCCTAGGGTTTCCAAAAATCGCACTTTGAGAGCCGTTTTCGCTCGTTCTAACTATCGGAGCATCATTTTAACGAACCGTCACCTCCAGTAGGTGACCCTCGACTCGTTGAACACCGTGCTCACCATTTGGCAGCAGCACGGTACCCGAGAAAAACTTCGGGTCATAATTTACTTGCTAACATACGCTAAATCGCATTATCCTTGCATTTTTAATTTTTCGACTCGACCAAACCAATTTCTGAGGCGAGCATCGCGTTCAGTGACCTCAAAATAGCCAGAAGCTCACTGTCGCGAAGTTTCATAATGCCCAAAACAGTCCCATAGCCATTCATCTAAACCTAGAGCTCCAACTTGCAAAAACTTCTAATCTACCTGTGCCATCACCAATTAAACTTGAGCACCTTGCTCAGGAAATCATATAGGCTCAGGGGCTTGCTTATACGCATCCCAGAAGCTACTGGATTAACAGATCCAACCATCTTGCTCTCTAATGGCCACGGTATGCTCCACCTTTTAATTCACACAGTTAAGATTTCAACTGTAGTGAGCATAAAGCTCAGGGAATCAAGTGGAGTTATCTGGTGCTTTGCTAGATGCACAACAGTGGCCAAAACAAGATTCGGGTTCTTTGAGGCATTTCAACAAACACATGGTGGGCATTACTTCTAAACATGCAACCAACCCAAACCCAAGCGGCCACTCACCAACCGTGGGTTCCTGAGTGCAATGGACAGCACCATAAGCTTCCTAGTAAGATTTTAAGAAGTTCTGGGCAAGTCATGCCCGTTGGCGATCGCCGGACGATCGGCCGCCATTAATGGCCGCGAGCTCCCCAATGGCCATTAATGGTGATTTCCCATTAATGGGCTCTGGGCCACATGCAACAGCACCTACAGGTGCATCTCGACCCCGCGAAGCTCACTGGGCTCGTGGTCTACGGCAAGGCACGGCGGCGGCGGCGGCTGAGCAAGCTCGGCCCGAGCTTCCACCAACAATGGTGGATCTCCACCAAGGCTGCATGGACTCCATGCAAGAGCATGGATGGGATCCCCTTGATCCCAGTAAGCTTCCCGACCATGTATTCCCCGCCGGCGACGGCCGGATGGCCGGCCACCATGACTCGAGCTCAAGCTCGATCATCCATGGCAACTCCAGTTTTGGGCTGCATGTATGCCATGCAAAGGCATGGATGGAGTCCTCTCACTCCCAGAAAGCTTCCCGTCCATGTGCCCGGCCTCGAGGAGCGACGCCGGCGCCGGAGCAAGAAGCTCGGCCAAAGAGCAAAAACCCGAAAAATAGGGTTCCGATCTGCGACGCGCTCACTCGACCAAACTCCCTAAAATTTTGTGTATATGATCTAAAGGTCATACAGTCCAAACCCACCATTTTGGTTCGGCGTTTGGACCAGCGGTTGAGACCCACGGCCGCGGCGGAGCCTTTTAGGGTTCCGGCGAAGAACTTTCCTCCGCCGGCAACTGAGGACATCCCAAGAGCTGGGACTTGGTGTGTGGCATCTCTAGACTCTACAGAGTCGACTTCCAGGGGTCTAGGGTGCTAAAAACCAAGGGATAACCGGATCTCACCTTGGCCAGAGTTGGAGAAGAAGGATGAAGCCGGTTCGCTCCTCCCCGCGTCGCACAGCCACCAACAGCCTCGGCTTGGTCACAGGACGCAGGAGAACACTCCAAGTTGCACAGAGATCAACTTGAAGTCCCTGGGTCACACCTTCTTCTTCCTCTCCCAAGTGCGGCCAAGGGTGAAGGTTGGTGTCTCCTCGGCCACCACCACAACTTGGGCTCGGTCTGGGGCATGCAGAGGGTTAAGGAGAGCCATTGAATTAAGTTTGGCTCCTCGTACTCCCTCCAAAGAAGGCCAAAGGCCATTTTGAAATAAATGTATAGTTTAGTGCAAATTTCGGTTTAGCCCTTCTACAACTAACCTTATGCCTTTAGATCCTCACTGTAGCTCACAAATGCCACCAGAACCCTATACTTAAAGCCCTAAAACCTATGGTCCAAGAAAAGTATAGGTTTTAATAAAAAAGATTGGTTTTTCGACACTTTTCGTGTATTTCGAGACAAACGGTTCGTCGAATTGCGAAACGGACTTCGCCACGACGTCCGGCTCGTCGAGACCTATCAAGTAGCGTATTTGCTTTCTTGATTCGGTGCTCGAATAAATTCTCGGGCCATAAAATACTACAATTTGCACTATTTGGCACGCATTCCGATGCACCAGGGTCGCCAAACTTGAATTCCGTCCGTGCCATTGTGTTCAGAACATCAAAAATAGCTAGAAACGACTACTCATACTCCTATATTTGAATCTCAGACAGTGAATCGGTCAACAACCGATCGAGAGGGGACCAGAAATCAGAGTTACTATTCATTTTACTGTTCCCCAAGTTGTGGGACCCGGTTTTTCGCCGCTGATTTGCGGAAGATCCGACCGTCGGATTGAAAATATGTGAATATCAATCTTTCTTGTTTCGACGAGACGGTCGCACTGGTAATCTCAGATTTTTAAGATCAGACTCCGATCAAAAGTCGATATTTCTGGATCACATCTACGCTATTAATTATCCATTTTTGCTACTTAAATAATTTCAAAAATTATTTAAACTTAAAATCTTTAGTTTCAAAATCATGATTACTACAGGTTTCTAATTTCAGAGTCACATCTAATATAACTAGATGCAACCAAAAAATTCCTTATTTTGATTTGTTAGATTTTCTTTTTTACCTTGAATTTAATAATTTTATTTAATTAATTAATTAATTTATTTATTTTAGCATCTTCTTTTCTACTTCGTAATATTTTATAAGTACTATATTATTATTTAGCACAGACATATATATCAGGCCTTAACAAATAAGTAAGTCCTCCATTTGAGCAATAATCAAACTATTGTTAATTAGAACCTGCTATCTTTTTATAACTAAAGCTCACTAAGAGTCCTAAGATATCGCACATCGGATGGAAAAAGAGTTCTGATTAAATATTTTAGACCATACACGCTAATAATAATAACTGGACTTAAGCATTTTGGGCTGTGGTTTGGGCCCAACGAGTTATTATTACTAGTGGGTCGGATCGTCACAGCTCATATGCTTGTAAAAGTACCAAATTATTTGTACTTGTGAGTTTTTTATACTATATATATATATATATATATATATATATATATATATATATATATATATATATATATATGTGCTGTTGACATCGTAATCGATACTTTCTCTCGCTGACTTACGCCTCTCTTGTGTCTTGTTTCCAGCCTTAGTTGGATTGGAGAAGCTAAAGGTGCTTGATCTTGAAGGAAACCTACTTACAGGAGAGATCCCGACATCTTTGGAATATCTGACATCTCTCGAAGTCTTAGATTTGGGCAGCAATATTAATTTAAATGGTTCACTTTCTTTTTTGAAAGGTATGGTTTTGATACTGTAATTTTGACATGACTCTTTTGAGGATTATGTAATATAATATGTATATATCTTATAAATACTTAGTTATATGCGATAAAAAAGTGCATTTACGAATTTTTATTATTTTATACACAGGGCAATAAAATTACTCCTTATGTAGGAAAGGAAAAAAAAAAAAAATCTATTTCAAAAGTTATTAGGAATTAAGATAATTTTGCTTTTGTTTAAAATTACTCTTTTCAAATATTCAGCGACAAATTTGGACGTAGTTTCAATTATTGCAGTTGAGTCTTCTCATACAATTGCAACTGTAATAGTTGAATTTAAATGCATGAAAACACAAATCAAATTTAAATCTGCATACAGTTACAACTGCAGTACAATTGCAACTATATACAACCAAACAACTCCTTATTTTAATTTGTTAGATTTTTTAAAAAAACTAGAAGTTGATAATTTTCTCTTTTATTTTGTATATTCTTTTCTACTTCAAATTTTTTTTTTAATTATATATATATATATATATATATTGCCTTAACAAGTTAGTAAGTCATCCGTTTAAGCAATAATCAAACTACTGCTATCTTTTCATAACTAACGCTGCTTATTAAGAGTCATGAAGTTGGAAAACAATAATTCAAAGAGCACAGTAGATGTCAAAGGTAATATGTTGTACTCCACTATAATAATTCTCTAATGGAAAGATATATACTATTGAGATCGTAATCGATACGTTCTTCTTTTTGACCTTTGCCTTTTTTGTGTCTTCTTTCCAGGATTGAAGAAGTTGAAGGAGCTTGATCTTAGTTGGAACCAATTTACAGGAGAGATTTTGACATCTTTGGAATATGTAACTTCTTTGGAAGTCTTGGATTTGAGCAGAAATGATTTAATTGGTTCACTTTTTTTTTTGAAAGGTATGGTTTTTCTACTGCCATTTCAAAATTACTACATGCCTCTTTTGAGGATTACACAATATAATATGTATATCTTATTATCATGTACAGTTTTTCAAGAATTTTTAAGCTGTAGTTCAATTCAACAATTACAATTGCAAATTCTTATGCTGTCTATTCGGATAAAAGAAATTAAATTAATTTTTTTTAAAAAAAAGGAGTAAAGAAAATAAATATAAAAATAGTGAAAGGAAGAAAATAAATAAATTGTGATTAATTTGATGACAACTTTTTTTAGAGGACTGGATATCAACAAAGAAAGAGATAAAGCAATGTAGTGTTGTCTTGTTTTAAGTTTTTAATTATTTTTTAAAATGAAAAGATCTTAAGAACACTACAAATTGGACCATGAGATTCAAAAAAATAATTCTTCAAGAGAGAAAGGAAGAGGAGGTCTCTGGTCCGTACGCCAAGAGAGAATGAGTTCATAATGAAAGGTGCGACGATCACGATGACAATGACGATGCTCGAAGGTTCTTGAATCCGCTCCTCCTTCTCCGACAACGGCAACAGTGTGCAAGGAGGCCTCATAGCCTCTTCTTTCTTCTTCGACAGTGCCGACGACGACGACTCCAGGACTACCCAAAAGATTGGTGTATGTGTGCAAATGATATAGTGGCGATTCTCTTGTCGGTTTGATTACACGACCGTCTTTGTGATAGGCTCCACCGATCAAATCCGACATTAAGTCACTACTATGCGTGGCACGCATATTTACTAAGCGCCAATTTTCCTAATATCGTGTCCACTTTTATGACTACAAAATATCAATATGTGCGCATGAACGACGTGACAACAATTCTTTAACTAATTTGATTGTGCGACAGTCTTCATGATAGGCTCAACACGATAAAATCTTCATTCAAAAAAAATAAAAATAATTGTATAAATAAAATAAAATAATAAATGTTTGTCTTGTATTGTCGTGATAGGCTTGATCCAGTTTAGCTTAAACTAAATCGTCATTTTTGTGATAGTCTTGATTTGGATTCGTTTGTACCGAATCGCCGTTTTAATTTGTGATAGACTTGATATGGTTCGATTTTAAATCAAACCGTCTTCTTTGTGATAGTCTTAATTTGAGTTTTGTTAAACAAAAATCGTCGTCTTCGTAAAGGCACGGATCAAACCAAATCGTCGTCTTCGTGGTAGGTTTGATTTGGATTCGGTTAAACCAAAACTGTCATCTTCATGATAGGCACAATTCAAACTAAATTGCCGTCTTCGTGATAAACACGATTTAAACTAAATCGTCGTCATCTTGATAGGCACGATTCAAATTAGAGCCGAGTCTACGTCAAGCCGACTTGGACACAATCTCAAATTGAACTAAATCTAAGTCGACGGTGAATCATGCTGATGATGGATCAAAGATAAACTAAATCAAAGTTAGTGAATCAAACCCAAGACGTTGAATCACACCAAACAAAATCTAAGACAGGTGAAATGAACCCACCGCGATAATAGGAAGATATGCACTAATGAAATCGTAATCAATACTTTCTCTTCTTAATTTATACCTTTCTTGTGTCTTCTTTCCGGCCTTAGCAGGATTGAAGAAGCTAAAGGAGCTTGATCTTAGTCGGAACCAATTTAAAGGAGAGATCCCGACGTCTTTAGGGTATCTGATATCTCTGGAAGTCTTGGATTTGAGCAGCAATGATTTAATTGGATCACTTCCTTTGAAGGGTATGATTTTTGTACATTAATTTCAAAATTTCTACAAACTAATTTTTGAGGATAATGTGATATAATTTGTATTATCTTATTGTCTTGCACAGTTCTCCAAGAACTTACGAACTTGCAAGAGTTGAGCCTTGCAAATAATCAATTTGGTGGGATTCTTCCTCCAACTCTTGGGAACTTTACATTCCTTCAGTATGTGGATTTCTCTGATAACTTCTTGGAGGGAACCGTATCAAAGCAACTCTTCAGAGGGCTTGTCTCACTTCAATATCTAGACCTTTCCAACAACTCTCTTCATGGAGAGTTTTCACTGCACTCTTTCGCCAACATGTCAAAGCTTGAAGTAATTATACTTTCAAACAACGAGGGACTAGAGGTGGATATCAATAGTTGGAGTTCAATTCAACAATTACAATTGCGGATTCTTATGCTGTCAAGTTGTAAGCTGGAAAAGAATGCCATTCGCACCCCTACGTTTCTCTGCTCTCAACATCACCTCGAGGCACTCGATCTCTCCTACAACAATTTAACAGGAAACATCCCTACTTGCCTACTTAACAACAATACCAATATGGAATACTTGAACTTAGGAAGTAACTTCTTAACGGGGACAATTCATCTTCCCAGTCATCAAATAGAAAATATGGCTATATTTGATGTCTCCGAGAATCTCTTTAGTGGTTCACTACCTTCTAACATTAGTATGGTTTTTCCTAATCTGGAGGTTCTTAACTTTTCGTCAAACCATCTAATAGGAAACATCCCTCTATCATTTGCTAACATAAGCGGATTGCGGATTTTGGATCTTTCAGACAATTATATCTCAGGGAAAATTCCTAGTCTAAATTTTACAAGTTGGCCACATGTTTACTTGGGAGGTAACAAGCTCTCTGGAGCACTACCAAGTAATATAGATGGCGTAATTTTGCTGGATGTCCATGACAACGATCTGAGCGGTTCAATCCCAGAGACCTTTTTGGGCACAGACGAATTGCTTGTCCTTATTCTTAGAGGGAATCATTTCGAAGGCCCAATTCCACAATGGCTATGTAATGCAACAAATCTTTGCATATTAGACCTCTCCAACAACAGTCTCTCTGGTTCTTTACCTCTTTGCTTCCCTCCAGGATTAGTGCATCTCAATTTGGATAATAATGCTTTGACAGGAGAAATTCCCAGTGTTCTTTTCAATCTCTCGCAGCTTGTAGCACTAGACATTGGCAGAAATCATCTTTCCGGGCCGATTCCAAAGCAAATAGGAAGCGAGCCTAGTATGCAGATTCTCATTTTGAGGGAAAATTCTTTTAGCGGGCTAGTACCTCTTCAGCTATGCAACTTGCAAAATTTACACATTTTAGACCTTTCACACAACAACTTTTCTGGACCAATACCGTCTTGCCTTGGTACAATGGCATTCAGAATCAATGAATCACAATCATCTCAATTTCTAGACAGTTGGTTCCTTGTGGCGTTTTATTTTGAAATTCTGATCCCTCCAAATTTCTTAAATTGGATATATTCAATTACTATGGAACTACAAGAGGAAGGGTTGAGTACAAAAGGCAATTTCTATATGTACCGAAGGGATCATTTGATTTCTATGACCTTAATTGATATGTCGGCAAACCGATTGACAGGAAAAATTCCGCCGGAAATTGGAAATCTTAGTGGACTTGTATCACTAAACTTATCCTACAACCGACTTACAGGACCAATCCCTGAAGCCCTGTCAAATTTAAATCAGATTGAGAGCCTTGACATATCCAACAACAAGTTAAGCGGCGGCATTCCTTGGCAATTAGTTCAGTTGAATTTCTTGGAAGTGTTCTCTGTTGCCCAAAACAACTTGTCCGGCTGCATACCAAATTTTCGAGATCAATTGGCCACTTTTGGTGAGGCAACTTACGAGGGCAATCTTGGCCTACATGGATTTCCATTGGATCAAGCATGCAATTCTGCCTCAAACACAACAGCACCACCTGAAGAAGAAGATAAAGAGGTTAGTAGTATCCACAAAGTCATTTTCTATGCAATATCTGCAGTTGCATATGTAGGAGGGTTTTGGTTTACAATATATGTCTTGTTTTGCAATCGCTGGGGACGAAATGTGCGCGTTAGACTCGATAGTTATGTTGATATCTTGTATGGAAAAATTTCGATGGTTGTACATAAAATAATTTGTATGTAGACAATAGAAACAGGACAATCCTTGTGTAATAAAATGCAAAACATTTTCATTATATATAGTGATAACTACTCTTGCTTACTGCATCATTGTCAAAACTGTTCAGTATATATACTGCTAACTTGTCTTACTGACTGGAAAAATAGCAAAAGATACAACTCTTAATACAGTGATGATGAGTTTATAATGGTATAGAATTAGTTTTCTAGGCCTTCTAGATTATGTAACGCTATATAATATAGCAAATTTCTCTATTTGAGTGTTGATTCCTAATGTTTTTTGGCATACACTATAAAAAACTATATGTCTTTATAAGGCTAAAATACAAACAATCCCCTTATAAATATCTAGTTTTTTACTTTACCCTACCACGTTTAAAAAACCTCCATTTTGCCTCTCACAATTTATTAGAGTTGTAATACTTAACTCAGTATTGTTATAATTTCATCACTATTCAATGCATAAATTTTGTGGTATAATTAAGAGACATAATAAGATACCTATTTTATTCTTAACATTGGTTGAAATGTATTAAAAAATTCTCTTTTCTCTCAAATTAAGTAACTTTATGAAACAGATTCTCTAATATTTACTAATTAATTCTTTTTATTTTTTACTCATAGCTAAAATGAATATATTGTACTTTTTTAGTTATATCACATAATTTAGGTATGAAATTATAACGCACTTAGCTGAATTAAATACTCTAACTTTAAATTTTAAGAGGATAAAATAGAAATTTTAAATGGCACGAGGGTAAAGCATAAAAATGAATATTTATAAGAAGTTTTTTCTTGTATTTTAGCCTCTTTATAAATATTTTTTTCACTAGTCCTATTATATGCTTCTTAAAAGAGAAGGTCAACTACTGCAAACCCAATGGATGTACATTGTAAGTAAGGTAATGTTAATTATTAATTTTTTTTTGAGAGAGATAGAGAAAGGTAGCAAACTATTTACTTTGTTTATGAATCTCGAATATCAATCACTAAACTCTTTAACTTAACTTACTTACGTAAAGAACAGTATGGTAAAATTTAGTTATTACGATATGTTGGGTTCTCTATAAAATAAAACTGCATGGTTGACCTACTAACAATATATTCATATGAATAATTAATTATATGCTTACGAATAGTAGGATTTCAAAGTCATCAGTTTAAATTTTAAAAATAATAAAACTATCATGAAAACAACTCTCTTGTAGATCATTTTTATTTTAGAAAGATTTTTAAAAAATAAAATCAAATCTTTTTAGTTTAAATACTAATCCAGTTCAAAATTTGGCAAGAAAGATTTACAACAAATTCAGAATCGATGAATTTTTTCACCATCTCCTGCCACAAGGGTTAAAAAATTGCCCCTATTTCAAATCTGTTTATTGATTTCATTTTCTCACTCGCTCTTGATACATCTCTGCACCACTGTTATTCTATTCTGAAAATAGATTTGAAAGGCAATATGTAGAATGATTCTAAAAGCCCTCAAAAACTGCCAATAATATATGTAAAAAATATCTCAAATAAACAATATTTGTACGAAAACTAAGATCAGATGCGAATTAAAACTTTCCATGTAAAAATTCGCAAGAAAAACGTAAATTTCAATGGAAACAATTAAACAAAAAATAGAAAACTATAGTGAAGGGGTCATATGCATTCAACCAAGCACACAACAAAACCAGTAAAATTTCAAGTAATCAATAAAAAATAATATTTGAACGAAAACTATAAAACATTTTACAAAACATTTACAACAACAAAACAACTTACATCTAAAAGAATTTGAACAAAAATAATTACTTTATTGCATTTGGACTTCACTCCGCACTGACTAAAACATAGCACCGCTTCTGCTCCGATAACACTCTCCACCCACTTAGAAAATACAAACAAAAGAAATAAAGAGAGAGAGAGAGAGAGAGAGAGAGAGAGAGAGAGAGAGAGAGAATGATAACCTAACTAATTATATCTTTTCCAGGGCTCTGTGAAAAAAAAATGACTCCCTTCCAATTTACAAAGAGAGGTGAATGTTGTTTGTGTATAAAGAATGAATACATAAGAATACAAACATCATTCTGCTACCATCCCAAAAACCGAGAAACCCGATCGGAAAGGTTAGCTATTACAAACCCAGCAAATACCTGTAGCACAACAAAGATATAGAACATGAGTGAGAAATACTGTTGATATATGCATGCCTTGAAAAGCCGAAAGTCGTAATAAAAAATAAACTAGGGGTCCAATAAAAATGTTGACGCTACTTGTCTGAATAGTACAAGTGAATTCATAAGCAAGAGGTACTAAAGTATCAAATAGATAGAAGAAAGAGGAAAAGGGACGGTAGAAATTTAATAGGCCAACAAATTTAAATTACTTGTCATTCATGGGGAAAGTTACGCATTTGCTAAGAATAACTCGATAAACATATGCATGCTGATTCTAGTTTAGTTAATTGTTGTTATAATTTATAACTCAAATTATTTTACAAATGAATGTAATTTGGTCATCTACACTAGTTTTAGCCATTTTGGTTTGGCCTTCTAAGCCGTATTTAAAGCAATTGTAGGTAAACAAAGTGTTCTAATTTTAAGCCCTAGTTTCAGATCAGCACTAAATGGATTTCAAATGTTTCGGTTCCCATTTCCAAGTTTTGATTGGAAACTTCAAGCAATGCCTAAAAGGTGCTGACAAAGTCACCCTCAAACACTGATTATATATACAGCAATATCTAATAGTAGGAAATGTAAATATAAGTGCTACCTTCCTTGCTAACACAAAATGTGAACAAGTATGCTGGCAAGAAAATTTCTCGCAGGATCGCTTGATTTCAGTTGATTGTATAAGATAGACAATATATAACAGAATAGAACATATATATATAAGCATAAATTAATGTAACCCCATGATGAGAAAGAAATAGTATAGAATCACCTGAGCTGAACCTAGAATATAGATTGCTGAATAATGCCGACCATGAATGACCATGTCAGCAACCATCGCAAGGGGTATCGTGAGGGACATGCCTAAGGTGGCTACCAATGGAGTAGTCCAAACAACACAGAGAGCCCTGCATATATATGAGTCATCCCTTAATTAGATAACATTTTCAAGGGAACTTACTAAAGTCCAAATTAAGTTGCTTCACACATACCAGAAATAGTCGGAGAGTACACTGCCAAAAAAGCCATTAGCTAGCACGACCTCGTCCATTTTAGCAGAATGGGGTATTGTGAACTTGGGTTCGATCCCTAATGCAGTCAAGGGCCACACTGAAAGAGAGACAAAGAAAAAATACTAGATTGACACAACTAAGATATAGGAAAGCATGCTCATTGATAATAGCATTTAACCTCCTAATGAGAGAGGAAATTACTAAGCAAACTAGTTTATCAAGATACAACTCAGCAACAATTTAGCTAAAAGAATAGGATAG
>CM054943.1:10072758-10124375 GCA_029168755.2 Tillandsia fasciculata | reverse complement strand
CGAAGAGAGAGAAGAGAGAGAGGAGAGAGTAGGACTTGTGTTCTATTAGGAGCACGGAGGCCTCCGTGCTCCTAAACCGCTTTCGACGATTAAACTTCCGAATTGATCAGCTCAGTTAGACTTGATCTAGCGTATTTGAAGTATCTAAAAAATAAATTTTGTGATTTTCGATATCATTTACTTAATGATCGAATTTAATGGTTGATGTGTGCCTTTTGCAAAATAATGGTGTAAAAGTATTCAAATTAGATGAAATTTTGATAAAAAATTTCTTTATACTATGTGCAGCAAAATTAATATCTCTGATCAAAAATTTTAGTATTATATCATAGCTTTTTTGTGATATTTTATTTTCAGTCGTTGATTTTGAGTTTTTTTCGATTACTAGACAAATGATATCGAAAAATCACAAAATTTATTTTTTAGATACTTTAAAAATGCTAGATCAAGTTTAACGAAGTCAATCGTCGATTCAAAAGTTCCATCATCAAAAACGGCTTAAGAGCAAGGAAGCCTCTGTGCTCCTAATAGCACGCAAGTCCTACTATATATATATATATATATATATATATATATCTATATATATATTATATATATATATAGTCAACCAATTAAACGTACCACCCCTTTCTGTGAGCGAAAGTTGAAAGTTTTCTAAGAACGATAAAAGTACGCATTAAAGAGAAACCACAAAAGAGCCCAACAACACAGGAAAAAGAAGGGGGAATAGGCAGTTAGAAAAAATTTCGTAGGCAGTTGTCGAGCCATTCATCTTGTAGATCGTCAAGCAGAGATTGACGAAAGACTTTTGACTGTCTGAATAAAGGAAAATTTTAAAGTTACAAACAATGGAAGAGGAGACTCGAATTCTTTGATAGGAATATGGAACAAACATATAATTCCTATGAGATCATTAAATTAAGTGGGGCATTTTCTGACTATGAAGAATTAGACGTATTCAGAAGAAAATGACTACTTAGAAGTTTGAATGCAATACAATGAATTTAATATGTAATGATTCTAAAAGCAAAGAAGTCTAGAGATATCAGAAAAGAACAATATAAAAGTTAAACAAAGGCAAAATAAAGCACTCTTAAAGCTCATTTACAACATTCATGTCATGGATCATATGTTCGGTAATACTCGACAAAAGTTTTAAATTTTCAAATAAAGTTGAATTTGAAGTTTTATTGAAACTTCAAAACTTCTATTGAATTTGAAGTTTGAAATTCAATAAAAGTTCAAAATTCTATATATACATGTGTGAAGTAGACCCTAAGTATATGTATAAGTGAATAGTGGCCTGACCTAAGTCATGAATAGTAACTCTCTGGAATTTCGGATTTTCGATAAAGTCGGCTAACTCTACCGATCTGAATCTGAATTCGATGAAATAAATACTTGATTTGATCGGTCTCGTTGGTCTGAGCGCAATGGCGCAGTCCAAATTTACGTTTGACAACCCAAAAGCCTCGAAAAGCGTGCCAAACTATAAATGCCATTGTGTAAGATAGAATTAGAACCTATCAGGACCTAAACGCGAAAAACTAAGATCGCTATTCGATAGGTCTCGTCGAGCCGAGCATCGTACCGAAGTCCGTTTTTCTGCCTCAAAAAATGTGAAAAACAGTGAAAAATACGGTATTTTGCACTAAAGACCCTATATTTTATGCACCGAAATGCGTGCAATTTCTTAGAGAGGGACCTAGATGCGAAACATAATTCGTGTGAAGGATCCAGGTACAAATATTGAGTGTAGGAGGGTCACTTAGCATTTTGTTACAAATCCATGCATATCAACCTAGGGTTTCTTTTGGAGAAACCCTAGCCGCCCTCTTGCAACCAGGCCCTCCCCACGAACCTCCTCCTCTTCCTCCACTCCTTCCCCAGCCGTTACACCACCGGCCGTCGCCTCCCCTCGCCGGAGAAGGAGAAGAAGCAAAACCTCACATAGATCTCGGGCTTGGGAAGTGGAGAGGCAACCAAATCTTTTGAGGTTGCACTTGGACTCCTCTGGGACACTTATCTATCTCTGGAGACCCTCCCCGAGGAGCGCCATCGCCTAGCTCCGCCGCAAGTCGCCGGGAAGCCAAGCTTCCTTCTTTGCTTTCTTCTTGGACCCGAGGTAAGCCACACCCTCTCTCTCTCGATTTCTTTGCACCAAGGCCTATCCCATTGTTCTTCTGACATCAAGGGGACTCTCCTTGTGAAGCCACATGGCCTCGGATGCTCTGGTTCGCCGGCGGGACAAGGGTGGCCGTCGAAACCCTAGTTTTGGCTGAAGTTCATGCGCGCTGCCTCCAGGGCGTTTTCGACGGAACCAAGGAATTGGTTGCCTTCTTCTTGATCCCAAAGGAACCCCCACAAAGTTGCAAGGCCTTTGGTTCGGTGTAGAGACCACAAAGTTGAGCCCTAGTTGTCCACTTCCTTACTTTGGCCGAGCCTAGCCCTGTGCCGTCGCCGTTGCTCCCCGGCGCCGGCCAACCCCCAGGTTAGTTCCCCCTCTTCAAAACAGTCCCACAGGTATCCTTGCTTGAACTCGAAAGCCTCTCTCTTGGTTGCCACCATTGTTGCCCTCAAGGCAAGGTTCGAAGTGCCGTGGCACGGGGGCGTGCCGCTCGCCGCCTGGCACGGTATGGTCCTGGCACGCTTGCGTGTCGACACGTGGCACGCCTGCGTGCCGATGGATACACATGACCTCCCAGTGGCACGCTCTGGCACGTTTTTTTTTTATTTTTTTTGTTCTCAATAAGCTCTTATAATATTGTTTTGAAATGTTTAGTAAAAAAATTATGAATATTGGCTATATATAACTTACTATACTCACCAATTAACATATTGATATTTTTTATATATATATAAAGTACAATAGAGTTTTTTTTTTTAAATAACCTTCTAAAATTTTATAATTTGCGAAATAATCTTATCAAAATTTTATTTGTAAAACTAACCATATTTTTGCCATATCAGCTTGCCATATCAGCGCCACATACAGAAGGCTCACTGCCTTCTAAAGACGGTGGACCGTCTTTAGCTATAATTTTCATGATTAAGTTAATTTCAAACAAAATTAAAGAGAGATACGTAAATAAAATGAAAATGTGGTACGAGTCAGATTTTTAAGAGATTTAGATTGTTATTGTAGAAAGATAAGATAAAATAAAAATGTGGGTACCGATTAGATTTTTAAAATATTTAGATTGTTATTATTTATTAACTAATATAAGGAAAAGAGATAAAAAAAATATTTTTAATCATAAAACCTAAATCTTTAAAAGATTTAGATTGCTATTAGTTAGTAAATAATAACAACTTAAATCTTTTAAAAATCTAATTTATAACCACATTCTCATTTTATCTTATCTTTTTACTTTTTATATTAGTTAGTAAATAATAATAATCTAAATATCTTAAAGATACTCACATTTACTAACAACCTAAAATAGTTAGTGAATAAAATAACCTAAATCTCTTAAAGATTAAAACAAAAAAATAAAAAATATGTACCGTACAATATGTGATTTTTAAAAAATAATAATAAAAAAAATACTCTACGCATGTGATTAAAAAAAAAAAAAGGTAAAAGGCCGTGCCGCTCGGCACGGCACGCGATACCCAACAGGGTATCGCTATGTCTCGAGCGATACCCAACGGTATCGCTCGAGACTGGGGGGTGCGATAGCCCCCCTGTACCGTGCCCCCATTTGAGGGGCACGGTACGTGCCGCCCGTGCCGCCGCGGCACGGGCGGCACTTTAAACCTTGCCTCAAGATTGGCCGCAAGCTTCCACTCCGGCCAACCACCGCGCCGGGCCACCGGAGTTGGACTTGGTGGTGTCCCTGCCACCTCCGAGAACCTTCTCCAACCCGAGCTCTTGGAAGCTTGATCTTTAGCCACCTTGCTCCGGCGACGTTTCCGGCAGTCCCATGACACCTCGAAGGTGAGCCTCTGAACCTTCTTGATCCCCTGAGCATGATGCTCACCATGGTTCACACAGAGAATAGAGGTTGATGCTCACCTTGGTTCACACAGAGAATAGAGGTTGATGCATGATAAACAACTTAGAACTCTAATGCTTAATAAACATGGAACTATTGATGTTCTCGAGTCTCGGGTCTCGTGTTGCTTCCAAACAGCGAGCACAGTGTTCATCACATCAAGGCCCATCTACTGGTGCCCTTGGATCAGCCTAGAAATCCTCGGATTTTAGTAAATAGCATAAAAGGCTTATTTTTACATGTAATTATGCAATTTAAGTTAACCCTAGGGGCTAAATGCAAATGTGACCGCATGGGCTGCTTTGGGCAGCGTGCACATGATCTCTGAACTTTTCATTCGAGATCCGTTGGCTTCCGTTAAGCGAAAATTGGATAACGACTCGTAAATCGGCGAAATCATCGATTTATCGACTGTTTGGTGCTAATCGCGCAAATCTAGAAATTCTGTTGACCAGTTGTGAGTCCCAGATGTCCCTGGCTGTTTTCGATGCTGTCATGGCAGATCCAGTGACTTTGGTTTAGCGTTGGAGATTTCCGGAGCCGAAATCGAATTTTCCGGAAGTGAATTTCGATAATTATGGAACAGTTTGGGTTTAGGATGGCCCAGTGTGAGAATTTGAAATTTTATAAATAAATAAATGAAGAAAAGGCAAGTTGAAATTGTAATCATGGGTAACCCCCTTTCCCGCAGTCTAAATTACACAATTATAAGGCTAAAATGTCGCTTTTCAATCCGAGCCAAATCTCGAAAATCCGAGAGCACCAGCACGACCGTCTCGTCGAACTGAGTAAAAACCATATTAAGCAAGTTCAGATCCGACGGTCGGATCTTCCAGAAATCGACGAAGAAGCGGGCGGGACCCGCAACTTAAGTGCAAGTGCATGGGTACTGTTGATGAACAGTAAACCCTATAATTCAAATGTCCTAAGTGCTAACGTTCGCCAAATCGCCGTCTGGAAGCCGATTATAGCACTTCAAATAGTCGATTTGAACGGCTCCGTTGTTCTGAACGCAATGGCGCCGACGGAATTTCCGTTTGACGACCCCGGAGCCTTGAAAAGCGCGAAAACTGTATTCCGGGACAGTATTTTATGGACCGCGATTTTATCCGGGCGATTTCTCGAGAAATGAAAATCGCTACCTGACAGGTCTCGTCGAGCCGGACGTCATGGCGCAGTCCGTTTTTCGATCTGACGACCGGATCGCCTCGAAAAGCGTGAAACAAGGCGAAAAAGGGATATTTGCACATAAAACCCTATTGGAGTTGCCTCGTTTTGCGTGCCTTCTCTTGGAGAAGGACCTGAGTGCAAATGGAAGCTTGCTATGGAGGACCTAATGGCAAATGGCAAAGCTTAGAGGGACTAAACCGAAAATGCGCAAATCCTATATATATAGGTGCATCCGGGCTAGGGCATCCACAAAACCCTAGACCCAGACCCTCTGCCTCTAGCCGCAACACCCAACCACCTCCTCTCCTCTGCCGCTTCCCTCGGAACAACTCCACACCGGCCGCCGCACTTCCTTGCCGGAGAAGATCAAGACCTCTTCCCGATCTCGGGGTTTTGTTGAGGAAGGGTTGGAGAAGGGCTTTTCGGAGGTCGGGACCAAGTCTGGAGGAGTTCTAGGTGAAGCCGCGACCGAGCCGAGTCGACTCCGTGGCCAGCCGCCGCCGCGCGCCGCCGCGGCCCTCCCCCTCTCCTTCCAAACTTCCGGCGAAGGTAAGTCTTGGAAGTTTTGTTTTTATTTCGCCTCGGGGACCCTGGCATCGGTTTTCTGACACCCAGAGGATCGTCCTGGTGCAGCCCCGCGGTCCCCGGTGCCCTGGTTGACCGGCCGGAGAGCTAGCTGCCGGAATTATCGTTTTCCGTCCAACCTCGGCGCCGCCGTGATCCGGCCATCAAGCGCTCGATCAGAACCATTGGATCGGCTCCTCTCGGTGACTGCAACATCCCCACGAAGCCGGAAGCGGATTGGTTGAGGATCGAGCCCAAACGAAGTTGCCCTAGAAACCGGGTTGTTGGCACCTTCGCCGATCGTCGCCGTCCGGCGCCGCCGCCGCCTTCTGACGTCGGCCACCACTGCACCAAGCCTCCTGGCACCGAGGGAAAGCTTCTGGTCCATCTTGCTCCGGCCCGGAACCACCGCGCCGGAATCCGCCATTAACGGCCAACTTACCTTCAACCGAGCTTCGTCGTCGCGCCACTCCGGCGATCCCCGTTGCCGGGAAACTTTCCAGGTAAGACCGTATATCCCTTATAAGCTCCCCCAGCATCTTGCATGGCCCTCCTAACGTAGGCTTGCGAACCCCAGGACTGCACCCGAGACAGCTTTGGAGCTCACCTCCGGCCATCCCCGCCGGTCTGGAACCCCGGCAACGACCTAGGTAAGATCCAAAGGCCCTATGAAAGCTCCCTATCATTTTTGTTTTGGTCCGAAATACCTCTGTGAGGGGATGTTCAAGCTTGCACCCGAGAACACTATTTCGGGCTTAACTCCGGCCGCCGCCGCCTCCGGCCGCCGGGGCTCGACCCCGCATGCACCAACTTCTTCTGGGACACCTCCTTAGCTGATGCTCCCCTCTGGTGCAGGTCTGAGCAGGGTTGATCCAAGAATACCCCAAACCGAGCTTGGGCTTTCGGTGGTGTTGCTCCGGCCACTGTTCCGGCCAGTCTCCGGCAAGCCGCAGGTGAGCACCACCCTCCTTGGTCATCATGTAATACCATGCTCCAGTTAATCTTGATTTAGATCATGTATATATTAAGTTCAACATAGTTGTAATTGGGACCTTAGAACTTTTGGGCCAACTTTGTCCTCGGGATCCGTGTCGGCCAAATCTTGTGAGCACGGCCTTGGTCTCGTCGTAACAAACGCGCTGGAAGTTACGGCGCAGCTTTTGGACCCCCGGATTTTGAGAACGAGTCGAAACAGTGGAATAATTCAATAATTTATGCAAATTAAAATACATCTTGGACTTAAATGCAATTCGGACTTGCTGGCTGTCCTTAGACAGCGTTTACACACCTACTAGGCATCTTGTTAGAATTCAGTAGGTTCTCGTTGATCGAGAATCGGATTTTATGCGTTAAATTGGCGATATTGTTCCGTATAAGCAATCCGTTACTGTCGTGTCGTCGGGTTGGGTATGTAGTGAGTCTATTACTGACTGTAGTTCTTATTCAGGGCCCAGTTGTTCAGCACCAGCCTCCCAGTAGCCGTGCGGGAGTTCGGAGATCTGCCGTCATTCAGGTGGGTTATCTTCGATCCGGGCTTTAGCTCTTTGGCCCTCTGGTTGCTTTAGTCCAGTCGGACACATGTTTTTGGTTAGCCCTGTTGATTTTACCATATACCCTATTCTTGATGATCTGATCTATATACCGCATGATTATTCGATAGACGTTGATTCCTAGACATATTATATACATCTGCTTGTCAGTTCTTATTTCGGTATATAGACGTCATGATTGATTATTCCTGTCAGTTTCATGTCGCTTGTGATGTTGCTTTATATTCAGATATGCATGATAGATCTTGATCGACAGATATACAGATAGATGATTTCCCTGTTGGGATCTCGGCTTATTGCCGATTACCCGGTCACTAGACCGTGAGCTTTTGATCATAGCATGATGACTACCACGCACTGCTGTATTTCACGTACACTGGCGGTTTGGCCACCGTCGTAGTGTTCTTTACCGGTAAAGTGGTCTTGAGATGGGACCCGTGAGCCCCATCTGATGGCATCTGTGAGTGCCGGGTTATTGTCAGCGGATCGGGTGCGGATCAGTGGTTTTAGCCTGAGGTTCTGTGAGACCGATATGGGCACATGATTGGGTACTTGGGTTTCTACTGTTGACGCATTATTCTTATCTTGTACTGTTATTGATAGATATCTTACCCTGTACTTTTACTGCTCAGTTTATGCATGATTACTTCAGTTATAGCATGTTTATCTCATTTATGTCCAGATTTCTTGTATCACTTACATGCAGTCCTTATGCTTGATTATTATAGCCATACATTGATTTCCAGCATTTATTACCTGCAGTTCATTACCCTTGATTATCTGCCTATTCAGTTATCTGTGGATTTATGTTGATTATCAGCAGATCATCTTGATTATTCAGCTTTACCCTATGATTTTACTATCCGCAGATTATTGTACCCAGTAGGTACGATTAGCTATTTCTCGGCTCGTCGTGCCCACTGGGATACATGTACAGTGTATCTCACACCCCCTGGGTGACCATTTTTCAGGTCGTTCGGGTAGAGGGGTGTCGGGACGATCCAGTGAGGCTGTCACGATAGAGCTGTCCCCGTGATGATATAGATGGATGATTGTGATCTCCGATAGCTGACTTTCCTTATGTTATTCTAGTTTCAGTTATTTGGATATTCAGACTGATGTTATTTAGTTATCTTGGATTGATGTTGCATGATTATTTGGATGATTCATATCGATTAGTCACTGTTTAGCTTAGATGTGGATTTGACTCTGATCGATGATTTGATTAGCCTAGCCGTGCATGTATAGGGGATTTCCTATATGTGTGGCGGTCTGTTACGCCCGTTTTGCAAACTCTGATTGATTTAAAAAAAAAAAAAAAAAATTTCAGACCGGATTTTTAAAAACTCGGGGCGTGACAGATTTTATGGTATCAGAGCAATAGGTACACGGTACCTAGGAAAAGTTGATTAGGAACTGGTTAGGATGAACCCTAGGAGGACTTGTCACGTGAGAGCGCTGGGTATGTCGAGATTAGGGGTTAGAGACTTGGGCTAATAACTTTTGGAGTCTGTTTCTAACCTGATTATATTGTTTCAGCAATGGCACGTCCTCCTGGCCGTGGGCGTGGACGAGGTGCGAGCTCAGGCCGAGGAGCTGGCCGACCTCCTAGGGCGCAGAGTGAGCCCGTTGATCAGGGCCGCATGGAGCGCCTGGAGGCTCAGATGACGACTTTGGCTGGGATGTTCCAGCAGTTCATGCAACAGCAGCCGGCCGCTCCTGCTCCACCTGTTCCCCCACCCGTCGTCCCAGCTGCTACACCGCCGGTTGCACCCCCTGTTGCACCGGCCGCTGCCGAGCCCGAGAGTTTGGCGGGACCCGCTGCTGACCCCGTACCACCACCTGCGGGGCCCATTCCAGATGTTGCCGCGGCATCCCGCGCAATACCGGGGGTTGCTGCTGCCCCTGCTGCCACCGCTTCAACAGCATCTGCTTCCTCCCATTCGGTTTCCCTCGCCGCTGACTCTGCAGCCAACTCTGAGGCTGATCCGGCGGAGAAGGCTCGAGCCAAGGCGGCCTTGCTAGAATTCAAAAAGTTCAAGCCGCAGACATTTGAAGGCAAAGACAAGGATGACCACTGGGCGGTCGAGCAGTGGCTCGACCACATGGAAAAGCTCTTCCAGGACGGGTACACTGAAGAACGCGACAAAGTACACTTTGCTGTCCATTGCCTGGAGGGCCGGGCGTCAAAATGGTGGAGGCGTCATCGAGAGCGCCACCTCGCAGGCCTTCCTGAACCTTCTTGGGCGGTTTTCAAGGCTGCCATGTACCAGCAACATCTAAAGGAGACCACCAAGGAGGGTCTCGAACGCGAACTGGAGAATATAAAGCAGGGCGACCGGAGCGTCCGCGAGTACGAGCAGGAGTTCCTGCGCATTGCCGATCTGGTTCCCCAGGCGGTGCGCGAGGAACGCCGCAAGGTACGACTATTTTCACAGGGATTGAGGCCCGAGATCCGTCGCCATATCACCTCCCACTTGAGCACCGACTTCGACAACTGTGTCGAGCGGTGTCTAGCCATTGAGGCCGAGGCCCAGATTTCCCGCGCCGAGCGGAACGCGGCGGACAGGGACAAAGGCAAGAGAAGGGCTTCCTCTGAGAGCGGCGGTGGACAGTACCATCAGAACAAAAAGGCGAAACGACCGCAGCTAAAGAGGTGGCCCAAGAGATCCCCAGCTGCTTCTACCTTCCCAAATCCCAACTGGGGCCCCCGGCCTTGCATCTTCTGCGGGGGCACCCACCGGGCGAGCGACTGCGATCAGAGGCATGGGCGATGCTTCAAGTGTGGCCAGCAGGGCCATGTTGCTGCGACGTGCCCGCGGGGTTCTGCACCCGCGCAGACGGCGGTTCCTCTACCAGCACCACCACGACGACAAGCCCCTACACCGAGTTCTGCTTCCTCGGGACATCCTCCTCTTCCTCGCCCACCTACCTCATCGCGACAGACTGCAGGGGGGCGAGTCTTCGCCCTGACCCACGGCGAGCCTACCCCGGAGGACAACTTGGCAGGTACCACTTCTGTTTTTGGGCATCATGCTAGAACATTATTCGATACGGGGGCATCGCACTCTTTTATTTCCACTCATTTCATTACTACCCACGGTATTATCGTCCAGCCGACTAGGCATTATTTTTGGGTAGAGATTCCGGGTCACAGTGTCCCTATCAGCGAGGAGCTTTATTTATGCCCTGTTCATATTGGTGGACGGAGTTTCCCCATCTCTCTTCTCGTCCTCAAACTTCGTCAGTATGACGTGATTTTGGGGATGAACTGGCTTTCTAAGTACCGAGCAACCATCGACTGCACCTTCCGAAGACTGACCCTTGATCCGCCTGGTGGAGCGGAGTTGATTTATTCGGGCTTCGAACCTTCGGCTTATTTGGGGATCTGCTCTGTGACCCCAGTTCGTCGCCTGGAGAGAGGGTGTGTGGCATATCTGGCCACGGCTGTCAACGCCCTTCCTGTTCCTCGGCGAATTGAAGATATTGCTGTGGTGCGGAGTTTTCCAGACGTATTCCCAGCTGAGCTACCGGGAATGCCACCTGAACGCGAAGTCGAGTTTGTTATCGATCTGGTACCCGGCACAGCCCCTATCTCTCGAGCTCCATACCGCATGGCTTTCGCGGAACTGAAGGAGCTTAAAACACAGTTAGAGGACTTGACGGCACTGGGCTTTATTCGACCTAGTGTGTCCCCTTGGGGCGCACCGGTGCTATTTGTTAAGAAGAAGGACGGTAGCTTACGTCTCTGTATCGACTATCGGGAATTAAACAAAGTTACCATCAAGAACCGCTATCCCCTCCCGCGGATTGACGATCTGTTCGACCAGCTACAAGGGTCGGTGGTATTTTCTAAGATCGACTTGCAATCCGGATATCATCAATTGCGGGTGAGGGCGGAAGATATCCCGAAGACGGCTTTCAGAACCAGATACGGCTATTACGAATTCACTGTAATGCCGTTCGGGCTCACAAATGCCCCTGCTGCCTTTATGGACATGATGAACCGGATCTTCAAGTCCTTTCTGGATCGCTTTGTCGTGGTATTCATTGACGACATCCTCATATACTCGAAGAGCGATCTAGAGCATCAGGACCATCTTCGGCAAGTCCTGCAGGTCCTGCGTGAGAACAACCTGTTTGCTAAATTCAAAAAGTGCGACTTTTGGCTTCGAGAAGTCGCATTCCTTGGACACGTTATCTCGGCTGAGGGCGTTGCTGTCGATCCCAAGAAAATTGAGGCCATCAAGGAGTGGCCCCAGCCAACCAACGCGACGGAGGTTCGCAGCTTCATCGGGCTGGCGGGGTATTATCGGCGATTCGTCGAGGGTTTCTCAAAGATTGCTGCTCCAATGACCCGTCTGACGAGGAAAGAAGAGAAGTTCGTGTGGACTCCTGAGTGCCAACTCGCCTTTGATGAATTAAAGCGGCTTTTGACTGAGGCACCTGTGTTGACATTACCGGTCCAAGGCGAGAATTATGTGGTCTATTGTGACGCTTCGCGGATCGGATTGGGCTGTGTTCTAATGCAGAATGATAAAGTGATAGCTTATGCCTCTCGACAACTGAAGCCCTACGAGCAAAACTACCCGACGCATGATCTCGAGCTCGCCGCAGTGGTTTTCGCTCTCAAGCTATGGAGGCATTATCTCTATGGAGTCCATTGCGAGATTTTCACTGATCATCAAAGCCTCAAATATCTCTTTACACAGAAGGAGCTGAACCTAAGACAGCGCCGATGGCTCGAATTGCTAAAAGACTATGACATCACTATCCAGTATCATCCTGGTCGAGCCAACGTGGTAGCCGACGCCCTAAGCCGAAAACACGTGGCGCCAGAACTGCTGATGATCACCGATGAGGACCGCTTGATTTCGGAGTTTCAGCGGCTAGACTTGGAGGTTGTTCCCACTGGGTCGACTGCTCGACTTTTAGCGATAGTAGTGCAGCCGACCCTACTTGATCGCATAAAGGAGGGACAGCAGTCGGACCCCTCCTTCCAGAAGATTCGAGAGCTGATATCACTGGGACAGACTGATGATTACCAGCTGCACGCCGATGGCTCTATCCGATTCAGGGGCCGTCGGTGTGTCCCAGATGACGGCGAACTAAAGAAGGACATCCTTACTGAGGCGCATCGATCCCTGTACACGGTACATCCAGGTGGGACAAAAATGTACCGAGATCTGAAGCAGCACTATTGGTGGCCTGGGATGAAGGCTGATGTGGCGAACTATGTGGCGCAGTGCCTGGTTTGCCAGCAGGTGAAGGCGGAACACCAGAGACCGGCGGGAAAACTGCAACCACTTCCTGTTCCTGTTTGGAAGTGGGAGCAGATCACGATGGACTTCGTCACCGGTCTGCCTCGATCCCAGCGAGGCCACGATGCTATTTGGGTCATTGTAGATCGACTCACCAAGTCGGCTCACTTTCTGCCGATCCACACCACTTGGACCCGCGATCGACTCGCCCAGCTTTATATCGATGAGATTGTGCGACTTCATGGCACTCCAGCATCGATCGTATCTGATAGAGACACCCGCTTTGTGTCCCAGTTCTGGAGAAATGTCCAAGAAGCCATGGGCACGAAGCTGAAGTTTAGCACTGCCTTCCACCCCCAGAGTGATGGGCAGTCCGAGCGAGTCATACAGACACTAGAGGATATGCTACGATCCTGTGTACTGGAGTATGGAGATGGATGGTATCGGTATCTTCCCCTGGTGGAGTTCGCCTACAACAACAGCTACCAGGCGAGTATCGGTATGGCCCCTTATGAGGCACTTTACGGGCGCCGGTGTCGATCCCCCATCTGTTGGGATGACGTCGGTGAGCGCCGTGTTGTCGGGCCAGAGCTACTAGAGGATGCAGAGGCCAGAGTGCGGGTAGCCAGACAGCAGATGTTAACCGCGCAGAGCAGACAGAAAAGCTATGCGGACCAACGACGACGAGACTTGGAGTTCCAAGTAGGTGATCATGTTCTACTGAAGGTATCGCCAACTCGGGGAATCAAGCGATTCGGGATTCGCAACAAGCTCAGTCCCCGATTTGTCGGTCCCTTCGAGATTTTGGAGCGCATTGGTCCTGTGGCTTATCGCTTGGCTCTTCCTCCTAGCCTCGCCCGAGTGCATAACGTCTTCCACGTCTCCATGCTGCGAAAGTATATCAGGGACCCCTCACACGTCATCAGCCCCACCGCTGTCCAGCTTCGCGAGGATCTGAGCTATGATGAAGTACCACTGAAGATCCTGGCTCGCGATGAAAAGAAGCTGAGAAACAGATCGATCCCCTACGTCAAAGTACAATGGGAGAACCACGAGGAGCGTGAAGCCACTTGGGAACGCGAATCAACCATGATGGAGCGTTACCCCCAGTTATTTGGTTCTTAGTTGTATTAAGTTTCAGGGACGAAACTTTTTTTTTGGTGGGAGAGATGTGAGAATTTGAAATTTTATAAATAAATAAATGAAGAAAAGGCAAGTTGAAATTGTAATCATGGGTAACCCCCTTTCCCGCAGTCTAAATTACACAATTATAAGGCTAAAATGTCGCTTTTCAATCCGAGCCAAATCTCGAAAATCCGAGAGCACCAGCACGACCGTCTCGTCGAACTGAGTAAAAACCATATTAAGCAAGTTCAGATCCGACGGTCGGATCTACCAGAAATCGACGAAGAAGCGGGCGGGACCCGCAACTTAAGTGCAAGTGCATGGGTACTGTTGATGAACAGTAAACCCTATAATTCAAATGTCCTAAGTGCTAACGTTCGCCAAATCGCCGTCTGGAAGCCGATTATAGCACTTCAAATAGTCGATTTGAACGGCTCCGTTGTTCTGAACGCAATGGCGCCGACGGAATTTCCGTTTGACGACCCCGGAGCCTTGAAAAGCGCGAAAACTGTATTCCGGGACAGTATTTTATGGACCGCAATTTTATCCGGGCGATTTCTCGAGAAATGAAAATCGCTACCTGACAGGTCTCGTCGAGCCGGACGTCATGGCGCAGTCCGTTTTTCGATCTGACGACCGGATCGCCTCGAAAAGCGTGAAACAAGGCGAAAAATGGGATATTTGCATATAAAACCCTATTGGAGTTGCCTCGTTTTGCATGCCTTCTCTTGGAGAAGGACCTGAGTGCAAATGGAAGCTTGCTATGGAGGACCTAATGGCAAATGGCAAAGCTTAGAGGGACTAAACCGAAAATGCGCAAATCCTATATATATAGGTGCATCCGGGCTAGGGCATCCACAAAACCCTAGACCCAGACCCTCTGCCTCTAGCCGCAACACCCAACCACCTCCTCTCCTCTGCCGCTTCCCTCGGAACAACCCCACACCGGCCGCCGCACTTCCTTGCCGGAGAAGATCAAGACCTCTTCCCGATCTCGGGGTTTTGTTGAGGAAGGGTTGGAGAAGGGCTTTTCGGAGGTCGGGACCAAGTCTGGAGGAGTTCTAGGTGAAGCCGCGACCGAGCCGAGTCGACTCCGTGGCCAGCCGCCGCCGCGGCCCTCCCCCTCTCCTTCCAAACTTCCGGCGAAGGTAAGTCTTGGAAGTTTTTTTTTTATTTCGCCTCGGGGACCCTGGCATCGGTTTTCTGACACCCAGAGGATCGTCCTGGTGCAGCCCCGCGGTCCCCGGTGCCCTGGTTGACCGGCCGGAGAGCTAGCTGCCGGAATTATCGTTTTCCGTCCAACCTCGGTGCCGCCGTGATCCGGCCATCAAGCGCTCGATCAGAACCATTGGATCGGCTCCTCTCGGTGACTGCAACATCCCCACGAAGCCGGAAGCGGATCGGTTGAGGATCGAGCCCAAACGAAGTTGCCCTAGAAACCGGGTTGTTGGCACCTTCGCCGATCGTCGCCGTCCGGCGCCGCCGCCGCCTTCTGACGTCGGCCACCACTGCACCAAGCCTCCTGACACCGAGGGAAAGCTTTTGGTCCATCTTGCTCCGGCCCGGAACCACCGCGCCAGAATCCGCCATTAACGGCCAACTTACCTTCACCGAGCTTCGTCGCCGCGCCACTCCGGCGATCCCCGTTGCCGGGAAACTTTCCAGGTAAGACCGTATATCCCTTATAAGCTCCCCCAGCATCTTGCATGGCCCTCCTAACGCTAGGCTTGCGAACCCCAGGACTGCACCCGAGACAGCTTTGGAGCTCACCTCCGGCCATCCCCGCCGGTCTGGAACCCCGGCAACGACCTAGGTAAGATCCAAAGGCCCTATGAAAGCTCCCTATCATTTTTGTTTTGGTCCGAAATACCTCTGTGAGGGGATGTTCAAGCTTGCACCCGAGAACACTATTGCGGGCTTAACTCCGGCCGCCGCCGCCTCCGGCCGCCGGGGCTCGACCCCGCATGCACTAAACTTCTTCTGGGACACCTCCTTAGCTGATGCTCCCCTCTGGTACAGGTCTGAGCAGGGTTGATCCAAGAATACCCCAAACCGAGCTTGGGCTTTCGGGTGGTGTTGCTCCGGCCACTGTTCCGGCCAGTCTCCGGCAACCCGCAGGTGAGCACCACCCTCCTTGGTCATCATGTAATACCATGCTCCAGTTAATGTTGATTTAGATCAAATATATATCAAGATTCAACATAGTTGTAATTGGGACCTTAGAACTTGTTGTACCAACTTTGTCCTCGGGATCCGTGTCGGCCAAAGGTCGTGAGCACGGCTTTGGTCTCGTCGTAACAAACGCGCTGGAAGTTACGGCGCAGCTTTTGGACCCCCGGATTTTGAGAACGAGTCGAAACAGTGGAATAATTCAATAATTTATGCAAATTAAAATACATCTTGGACTTAAATGCAATTCGGACTTGCTGGCTGTCCTTAGACAGCGTTTACACGCCTACTAGGCATCTTGGTAGAATTCAGGAGGTTCTCGTTGATCGAGGATTGGGTTTTATGCGTTAAATTGGCGATATTGTACCGTATAAGCAATCCGTTACTGTCGTGTCGTCGGGTTGGGTATGTACAAGTTTATTACTGACTATAGTTCTTGTTCAGGGCCCAGCAGCTCAGCACCAGCCTCCCAGTAGCCGTGCGGGAGTTCGGAGATCTGCCGTCATTCAGGTGGGTTATCTTCGATCCGGGCTTTAGCTCTTTGGCCCTCTGGTTGCTTTAGTCCAGTCGGACACATGTTTTTGGTTAGCCCTGTTGATTTCATCATATACCCCTATTCTTGATGATCTGATCTATATACCGCATGATTATTCGATAGACGTTGATTCCTAGACATATTATATACATCTGCTTGTCAGTTCTTATTTCGGTATATAGACGTCATGATTGATTATTCCTGTCAGTTTCATGTCACTTGTGATATTGCTTTATATTCAGATATGCATGATAGATCGTGATTGACAGATATACAGATAGATGATTTCCCTATTGGGATCTCGGCTTAATGCCGATTACACGGTCATTATACCGTGAGCTTTTGATCATAGCATGATGACTACCACGCACTGCTGTATTTCACGTACACTGGCGGTTTGGCCACCGTCGTAGTGTTCTTTACCGGTAAAGTGGTCTTGAGATGGGACCCGTGAGCCCGATTGCATCTGTGAGTGCATTGCATCTGTGAGTGCCGGGTTATTGTCAGCGGATCGGGTGCGGATCAGTGGTTTTTGCCTGAGGTTCTGTGAGACCAGTATTGGCACATGATTGGGTACTTGGGTTTCCATTGTTGACGCATTATTCTTATCTTGCACTGTTATTGATAGATATCTTACCCTGTACTTTTACTGCTCAGTTTATGCTTGATTACTTCAGCTATAGCATGTTTATCTCATTTATGTCCAGATTTCTTGTATCACTTACATGCAGTCCTTATGCTTGATTATTATAGCCATACATTGATTTCCAGCATTTATTACCTGCAGTTCATTACCCTTGATTATCTGCCTATTCAGTTATCTGTGGATTTATGTTGATTATCAGCAGATCATCTTGATTATTCAGCTTTACCCTATGATCTTTACTATCCGCAGATTATTGTACCCAGTAGGTACGATTAGCTATTTCTCGGCTCGTCGTGCCCACTGGGATACATGTACAGTGTATCTCACACCCCCTGGGTGACCATTTTTCAGGTCGTTCGGGTAGAGGGGTGTCGGGACGATCCAGTGAGGCTGTCACGATAGAGCTGTCCCCGTGATGATATAGATGGATGATTGTGATCTCCGATAGCTGACTTTCCTTATGTTATTCTAGTTTCAGTTATTTGGATATTCAGACTGATGTTATTTAGTTATCTTGGATTGATGTTGCATGATTATTTGGATGATTCATATCGATTAGTCAATGTTTAGCTTAGATGTGGATTTGACTCTGATCGATGATTTGATTAGCCTAGCCGTGCATGTATAGGGGATTTCCTATATGTGTGGCGGTCTGTTACGTCCGTTTTATAAACTCTGATTGATTTAAAAAAAAAAAAAAAAAAAATTTCAGACCGGATTTTTAAAAACTCGGGGCGTGACACCCAGGGTTTAATGTTTCTACCCGAATGTCTTAAATAAAGCGTTATGGGGCAGCGTGTGAAGTTTCATTATGTTTGGAGACTTGTAGACATTAATCGGGCCATAGTTGATCGATTGGCGGATTTTCGAAGATTTCCATAAATCCCGGGACTTGAGGAAATCCACTGCCTATACACTGTGTGTCGATGGGATGGGTATGAGTGAGTCTATTTTCTGATCAGAATATATGATCTAGGTCCTAGTAGTCAGCCACCAACTCGTGAGCCTTCCAGTGGATTTCAGGACCGCCTACACTGAGGTGGGTGCTACGGTCCGGGCTTTATCATATCGTCACCTATGGGGCACCGTAGTTAGTCGGACCCCTGTGATTCATGCTAGCCCTAATCCTATCTTTGAACTATACTTCCATTGATTGCTTATCATTAGCTATATATCAGTATATTAGCTTATACTTGAACACTTATCATGTTTGCTTGGTCATTAGCTAGATATCAGTATACTTAGTTTATACTTGGACATGCCATGTGTGATTGGTCATTACTTAGATTTACTCTTACTTAGACAAATATTCCTTATATTCCGTACTGCATAATGTGACACATGATTAATATACAGATACTTGCATCCCGGTTAGAATTCCGGCTTGTTGCCGATTATCCGGTCTTTTGACCGTGAGCTTAAGCATCAGCATTATGATCGCCATGCACCGCTGTACTTCACGTACGCCGTGGGATTGATACCCCACCTTTCGTTCTTTACCAGTAAAATGGTCGGGAGTGAGACCCGTGAGCCCCCCGATAGCACCTGAGGGTGCGAGGTTATGTCAGCCAGATAGGTGCCCAATAGTGGCTTTAGCCTGAGGTCCTAGTGACCAAAAGTGGCATTGATTGGATACTTGGTTTCTATTATTGATGCATAGTTCATACTAGCTTATTTCAGCATGCTCTAGCACATGTATTTCAGTACCTTTATATGCTCAGTATTGTGATTATGATTCTTGTCAGTTAGTTGCTTCTATATCTGCCTTTACCTACTGACTTTTTACTATGCGCTACTTATGGTATACTAGTAGGATACGACTTGCTATTTCTCGGCCCGTCATACCCACTGAGATACATTTATGTTGTATCTCACACCTTTTGGTGACCATTTTTCCAGTTCAGTCAGGTAGTGGGATGTCGGGATGTATTGGTGAGATGTCACGATAGAGTTGTCCCCCTGTTGCTAGCTCTGTAGCTGGCCATACTTTGATATTTCAGATTTTAGCTCATGCACTTCTTTACCCGCATTGTTTATGATCTCCCGTTGATGATTTAGATATTTAGGTCTTATGTTGATGATTTGATTAGTCGGTGGATTGTTGGATTATGTGTGATTATGGTTTAGATGTTGTAGTTATGATTTGGCATTGTGATCTTTTGTTATAGTTGTTCAGATCAGTTTAATTATTGTTTAGCAACTCTGAATATGCATTTTGTACTTGCCTAGCCGTGCATGTATAGGGAAGACTCTGTCCGAGTGGACAGAGGATTTCTTATGCATGTAGCGATTTGTTCATACCCTTGTTTTCAAGTTTAAACTCTGATTGGAAAAAAAAAAAAAAAAAAAAAAATAGACCGGTTTTCAAATCTAGAGCGTGACAGATTTTATGGTATCAGAGCATACGTACATGGTACCTAGGAATTGATTAGGATCCGGTTAGGATTGAGCCCTAGGATGACTTGTGACGTACGTGAGAGCACGGGGTATTTGTCTAGTGGTTAGGATCTCAGGTGAATTTACGCACTAATGAGTTGTTTCCTAGCCTTGTTATTGTGGCTACGAGCGGTGTTCGCACGCGCTCTAGGCTTAGTGGTCATAGTGGGTGCAATGTTAGCTGCGGCCGTGGTACGGGCCGTGGGCTTGATATTTCAGTGGAGCCAGAGGGCTCGGATCGTTTGCAGCGGTTAGAGGGTCATCTCACCGCTTTTGCTGGGTTAGTCCAGCAGATGGCTGCTATTATTGCACCGGTCCCACCACTAGTCCAGATGCTTGGGGGAGTTGTTAATCCTCTAGTTGCCCCCGCGCCACATGATATAGTGACTGTGTCGCAAGCGTGATTATCGAAACTACGCCGGTGTCTGTTATTATTGGTGATCCCTCGATTATAGCTATCGAGACGACTATGAGGTCAGCAATTCTACTGCGGATAAAATTATTCTGACGATACTTAACAAATACGAGTCCTTGTTGAGTTATGTCCTAACCTTGATCAATATAAAATAGCCTGGGATTCATGATTATTCCGATAGAGGTGGTGGTAGCAGTGAGTGCACTGGCGCAGGCATGGTTGTTGTACAGGCTAGTTTCGGTGGCCTATGGGCCCGATTATAACCCTGATTTGGGTTGGATTCAGATTCAGGCCCCACCTCTTGCACGAATTTCGTGCATCGTCTCGGATTCTCCTATTAGTATACAGCAATTGTAGTTGTTGTGGCTGCTACCTTGGTGAGGTAGTATTGGTGGTGTGATATGGCTAGTGTCTAATGTGCACAGTGATGATGATAGCTTGAGGATTCGATATTAATCCTAAACGGATTCAATTTGTGTTTCATTCACACATTGCGTGTGAACTTCTTGTGGGGATGCGATCACCCCTGTTGATGTTTGAGTTGCGACAGGTGTCGCTAGAGCCGTGTTAGCAAGTGGTGATTAATTCAAGGTGTTGGTGAACACTGGAATATGGTTCTAGATTTCTGTGAGTAGCCAAGGTGGCACTCATGACCACGAAGTGATATTGGTTGACGGTATCAGTGTATAGCGATTGGCGTTGAGAGGTACGTGTCTGTGCCTGTCGATCGAGTTTCCGATTCATGTTATGTCCCCAACTAGAGGTTGGCGACAGATCGATGGGTATTTCACCTTTCTTTTGATAAGCACGTTGGCTGCAGACAACGTACTGTCGAAAGAGCGGACGAACTACTCTGCCCTATGAGGGGATATTGTGATTGGGTCTACATGTGTGCTTTGCTGCAAGTTAGCCTTCGAATTCGTCTTCTGGGAATGATAGTTAGTGATGATATCCCAGATCGTATTGGACTTTGGGTAGGTCTCAGTCAGTATATGTGCGCAGTGGACAGATTGTCACTGTCATTATTGCGGACATCCGTCTTAGCTAGTGGCCTACCAGCCACGGTGATATTGCCCAGAACTTGCAACTAATGCAATAATGAGAACGTTTCAGTTAAGCTATAGAATTGGACATGTTCAAATCAGATCTCTTAAGATTTTGTGGAAGGCAAAACCTAGTTGTTGAATATCAGTGGTGTTAAAGGATTGATCGAGTCGGTTACTCAACAATATAAATGAGCAGGTGAAATTAACTAGTTCTATTCTTCGAGGCAGCTTTGTGCCTGGTTGGCAAGCTAAGTTCAGGTCTAGGACCTGGTGACGTAATGGAATGCCACAAGCAATTATGAAGTACATGTAGAGAGCTTCTTGTACAGTGTGAAAGCTTCAAAGGAGTCTACCGTGAGTTAAATTCTCGGTGAATAATTTCACTCCTGTTCAGATTGCACCTGTTTCTATTTCACTAAAAGAGTGAACCCATTACCTCTGGTAGTACCCCAATTGAATAGTTGACCTGTATTGTGGAACAGTTAGTTGTGTATGTACAAATTGAGATTCAATAGATTTGAAAGTGTGATTGTAGTGGCCCAGATCCCCATGCAGTTTTTTCCGTGATCCGTGGCGAGAAACACCTATTATTGGTGTGCCAGGCCCGCAACGCGTCAAATGGACGTGTTAGACGGACTCAGTGAGATTTCTGAATCAAGCCTGCCTTTCGGCTGTTCTCGCTGAATTTTAAAAGTGGTTTCAAGCTAAACGGAGAGGCTGGATTTGGATTCAACACGGAAAAACGTTGAAAAACGACTATTTGCTTGTATTTTTCTGAGTCCGGATGCCCAAAAAAGGACACCCGGAAGTTTACCGCGCGTTTTGGTGCATAGGGGGAGCCGTGGACCGGCTGGGGTGCCACGTGGCGGCATCGGATTGGCCGGCACATGCGGCGCGGTCCACGGAAGCCGTGCGAGAACAGTAGACCGGCCCTGGGGACACGTGGCAGCCTCTGATAGGCGGGCTCACGCAGCGCGGTCCACGGAGTCACGCGGGGGTTGCAGTGGACCGGGGCGGGGCCACGTGGCGGCCCCGGGTTGGCCGGCTCACACGCAGCGCGGGGCCAGGGAGGGAAAGGGGAGGGGGGGGCGACGTGGGGGCAGGCGCGGGCAGGTGGGCGCCCGTACGCGGGCGCCACGTGGCGCCCTGCGATTGGCTAGCGCCACCCGCCCCGCTAACCCGGTCGGGCCACGCGTCCGCGCCTGAGTGGTCCCGCACTGGCTGTCCGCTGTTCGGGACGCGTGTCGGGCCCAGGCCATTTCGGGCGCTGGTCGCAACGGGGGCCTCGGGGGCTTTTCGGCGCCCGAAACATGGGCCCCCAAGCCCAATTTTCCTTTTTTTGGGAAATCCTATAAATAGGCCTCCACCTCCTTCTTTTCTCGGGTTCTTTTGGGTTTTTTCGAGAAGAAGCCTTAAGCAAAGTTGTTCCTCTCTGTATTCTCCACCTCTCCAGAGATTTCAAGGATTTTAGGAGGCCGCAACATCGACGTCTTCGGCGATTCGGCGCACTTCGACGTTCTATCTTCGGCGGCCTTTTTCGTCGCATTTCGGTCTGCGGGCTCCCGTGGGCTACCCGAAGGAGTTTTTGAACGATTCTTGCGGCATCGTTTTCACGACAGGTAGGCCTACGTTTTTCGTGTTTACCACTTCCGTCCGTTTTGAGTTTTTACTGGGTTTTCTGGGACATCTTTAGATCCCCTTTTTCTGCGGCAGTTTTTGGACAGCGGATGAGTGTTTATGCCTTTTCTCGGCCTACGGGTATCAGAACGAGGAGTTTAAATACTCGATTTGTATCTACACTTCGCGAGGATCGCAACGATGAATTTTCTAGAATTTTTGGAGGACTCTTCGCAGGTGAAAATTAGCCATTTTTGGGACTATTTGCGCGGACAGCATAATACAGTTTTCCGGGACTAAGTTTTACACTGTATTCGACTTTGTTGCAG
Organism: Tillandsia fasciculata; assembly: GCA_029168755.2. Taxonomy (NCBI): domain Eukaryota; kingdom Viridiplantae; phylum Streptophyta; class Magnoliopsida; order Poales; family Bromeliaceae; genus Tillandsia; species Tillandsia fasciculata. The sequence goes on along the minus strand of CM054943.1, from coordinate 10,101,514 downwards.
TTTCCGCCGAGATTTTGGTGTTGTGCGAGGACAAGAAAAGTTGGATCTTTTTGCTACGATCAAGGTGGGCATTTTCCCTTTTGGCCCCAGTTGGAAATTGTGTTTGGTTTGACAGTTGTAGCATCCCGATGCACCGTTAATTTTGTGTTCTTCTGTGTGGACAGCCCCTCGCTGTTTTGGTCACCACAGTTGATCCGAGAGAAGTCCTTGAGAGTTCTGGATTTGAGCGTTCCAGATGGGTGGTTGTTGTGTACCTCTTATTTCGACATGCTCGCTAGGACTATTAGAGAGATCCCCCTGAGTTAAGATTGTTGATTGGCACCTTGTTGAGAACCATGCATGTTTAATTACACTGATTAACTTCTAGCCTATCTATGTGAGATTGGGACATTATTGTTGGAACATGTTATTATGCCATAACCTTTTATGCAAAATTAATTATCATCTTAGGACATCATGATCTGACCTATGTGAGAATACTGCTAGTTGCTTTTCTTTTATTCTACATGAGGACATTTGCATGCTTGTATGGATATCTAGATAGGCCACCATTTTATCGTTACACTATCATATTGGGACTTGACTTAGGAGAAACCATGATTGTTCTTTTTTTCCTTTCTATTCAGATATAGGATTCATGTTGCTCGGGTTCGAGCAGGGGTTTGGAATAGTATAGTCGGGACCTTTGAGTCTGGGACAGGTTGTACAAATTGTGGACTTGTGGGGTATTGCGGCGACCGCGGATAGTAGGCGGTTGGTCGGATATTGGTTATTTTACCAGATTGTGGACTTGTGGGGTATTGCGGCGACCGCGGACATTGGGCAGTTGACCGGATGTTTACTTTTGCATCAGATTGGGGGACTGGGGTTTCTTTAGTGGATGGATTTTCCCACTTGAGCATAGTCGTGACCCAGTCCTGCTACATTGTGATACTTATGACATAGATACTTTACTCGTGTGGGTCGCTTCCCTCGAGTGCCACTCCGGAGTTAGGCTTACGACCGAACTGCGCGCTGGTCCATTGGTTACCTAGGGATTTCGGTCGTGAGCCGTTTCCGCTACTAGGCTTTTGAGTTCCTTATTACATCGGTGTTATGCGTTGATGACATACCCGATGTGGCCGGCAGAGCAGGCAATACCGGTTTTACCGATCCATTTGATTGGGTTTACTTTAGGCAGATATTGTTACTGATGCATGCATACAGTTACTCTTTTTGGCACTGCATTTAGAGGCATAGTAGTGGTAGTGTTTCCTTATCAGCAGTCTTTTTAGCTTACCACTTTATTTCTCCTTTTGCCTCTGGTAGACTTGGTGGGTAGGTCGGATCCTGAGGATTTACCCACTAGGGACTACTGTTTTATCAGTGGTTCTCTCCTATTGTTGTTTTCTTTCTCTCTCTTCCTTTGTTTTGCATAGTCTTCTGCGGGAGCTGCTGGACCGTCAGCGGCTGATTGAGGTAAGAGGATCGCTGAGTAGATAGATCGTCTGCCCCCGACAGTGACTTGTAGCTAGACTTATGGTATCCCCATCATCTCGGACTATTGTGCTTTTACTTTTGGGTCTGGCTTTAGCCAGCTGGTTGTATTATTTTGGTGAGCTGGGAGAGACAGATGTATTTATTACAGTTGTACTTTATTTTCCAGTTCAGTTTTAGTCTGAGATGTTTTAGTTTTTATTTCAGCTCTGTACTTGTGCTCTTTTATTGCTTATCTTATATTTGAGCAGATTTTCAGCGCTTCGTGTACGCGGAAAATTCCGTGTGCACGGTGGATCTGTGGACGGGCCCGGGTTCTAGTTTACACCCGGGGCGTGACAGTGATGGACTTGGTTGTCATCTCTAATGTGTCTGGCAGTTCGTAAGAATGTTAAGGGTGTTTCGACAATATTGTCGAAGAATCAAAAGATAATAGCTGAGGTAAGTTGACCTCTTTATATCGCATACTCTGTTTGGTACCTGTATGAATCAGAATCTTTAGTGATTTGGCGGATGAATCAGAGTTGTGGACCTAAGTGTTATCGCATGCAGTACAGTGCTAGATGCATTGACAGTTAAGGATCGTGTATCTACGGACAGTAAGCAAGTTGTCGGTTTGGCACTCGTCGAGATGCCTCTTTTACCGTAGGGCGGTGATACGTTTTGGCTCTAAGTGAGCTAAGTGACAAAGTCGGTGTATGCGAGCATACATTACAGACTCCCAAGAAATTGTGACGAACCAGCAAAGATTGGTTTGAGAGTTCATCACTAATAGAACTAATATTAGAGAGTAGCCATCAATCGAACTTAGTGATGACCTGAATGAGCTACAAATGACTCCGAATTGGGGAGCACTATTGTTCAAGAATTAGCAGATGTGGTTCATGTGATCCAAGAGGCAGCATTTCTGGTGGCCTAAGATGAGGGCCGATGTTACAAAGCGTGTTGCTCAGTGCTTTGTGTGCCAGTAGGTGAAGGCTGAGCATCAGCGACCGGCAGGAAAACTGCAACCACTTTTTGTTCCTGTGTGGAAGTGGGAGTAGATCACGATAGATTTTGTCACCGGTCTGCCTCGATCCCAACGAGGCCATGATGTCATATAGGTTATAGTGGATCGATTCACCAAGTCGGCCCACTTTTTGCCAATCCACACAACTTGGTCCAGAGATCGACTTGCACAGCTTTACATCGATGAGATAGTCTGACTTAATGGTGTGCTGGTGTCGATCGTCTCAGACTGGGAAACTCGTTTTGTGTCTCACTTCTGGAGGAATTTGCAGCAGTCTGTAGGCACTAAGCTGAATTTCAGCACTGCTTTCCACCCGCAGAGTGATAGGCAGTCTGAGCGAGTCATTCAGACTCTGGAGGATATGCTATGTTGTAGTGACCTGACCCTTTGGGGTATTTTCGAACTCACATGTAATCGCTTAGGCCTTAAGCGAAATAAAATTTATTTAATTTTGAAAAGTCGGCCGGGCAGGGTGTGTGTATTTTTCTGCGATAGAGCGCGAAAAACGATGACCGACGGCGCGATCGGATTCGAAATCCGATACCGGGATCTCCCGGAACGGGATCCTTAGCGATGCGGTAATTAGTCACGCATCGGAAACCGTGCAAAATATCTTGCACCCGTAATAGATAAGGTGGGTTATCTCGAAAGGATAATTAATTAATTTATTAATTATCCGGTGACGGAATTTAAATCCTCCTACGTACGAATTAATTAAGGGATTTAAATTGGTGGGATTTTTATCTCGTGATTGGATAAGAGATAAAAATCGGGATATTTTATTAAGGGATTTAAATTGGTGGGATTTTATCTCGCGGATGGGATAAGAGATAAAATCCGGATATTTAAGTTGGGAATTGGTTTTTCCTTGATTATTTAATAAAGGTGGTTAAATAATCGGTGACCGGGATTTGGATAAGAGATAAAAATCGGGATATTTTATTAAGGGATTTAAATTGGTGGGATTTTATCTCGCGGATGGGATAAGAGATAAAATCCGGATATTTAAGTTGGGAATTGGTTTTCCCTTGATTATTTAATAAAGGTGGTTAAATAATCGGTGACCGGGATTTGGATATTAGAAATTTAAATATCCGGGTAATTTGAATCCAACTGGGAATGTGATTTCCCAAGATTATTTGATAAAGGTGATCAAATAATCGGTGGTCAGGATTTAAAAGTGAGAAATATCCCGTCAGTCGGATATTTTCTTGAGAAACAGAAACGGGGAATTATGGGTTTCCTACGTACGTAAATAAAGAAATCAACGATCAAATATGGGGATCGACGGTGAGGATAATAATTAAACAATTAACTAATAGGGTTATCGGTAGGGATTAATTAATTAACGAATTAATTAATCGGAGTCAAAATACCTGAAAGGGATTTTGACGGTGCGGACTTACAAATTGGATGTATCCATAATAGGGATTATTTATTTCCCCGCTTACCGAGCGAAACCCTATTTTGTTTTTCCGCCTCCTCAAACCCTCCTCTTTCGTACGTGCCGAAACCCCAACCGGAGAAAAAGAAAGAAAAGAACCCTAACCGGAGGAAAAGAAGGAGGAAGCGGAGGAACCCGATCGCCCCGATTCACGTGCCGAAGATCGGATCTTTTATTCCGATAAAATTTAAGGTGAGTTATCATCGTTTCGTTTGATAAACACATCGGGGGTTTTCCGTGTTCTTGTTAGATTATTTTAACCGGAATTATCGGATCTTAGTTGATGATTTTTAACGGTTTCTTGCTATCGAACTTCCGATCGACATTTTGGGTGTTCGTCGATCGACGGTTTAGCCGTTAGAATTGCCGGGAATTTTCCGAGAATTTTCCGGGAATTTTTCGGGAATTTTTCGGGCGACTCCGGCGGGACATAGTGGGTTAACGGGAGGCCGCCGCCGCCTTTGTTAGACGGGAGGCCGCCGCCGTCGTTACCATGTTCGCGGGGTCGTCACCGAGTCGCACGGGAGTGAAAACGGAGAAGAAATCGCGAAGCGGGCGCGAAAACGGCGGAAAACTAGGGTTACTGTAGCTGTCCGTACGGCGCGGTCCACGGACTCCGGGCGTGCACCCGGTGCACGCCCCGCAACCCGGAAGCGCAGACCCGGCGCACGAAACCGTGCGCCGGGCTGCATCCTGTGCGCGGTGCACGCCCAGGCGTGCACCCGGCGCACGCGCTTGCGGCCGAGGGACATGAACCCGGCGCACAAGCGCTGTGCGCGGCCCGGCCCGCACCGCATGGTGCACGCCTCCCGCGTGCACCCGGTGCGCGCCGCGGCGCTCCGCGGCCGTGGACCCGTTGCGCGCAAAGGCTGTGCGCGGCCCGGCCCATTCCGCTGGGTGCACGGCTCCTGGGTGAGCCGGGTCTGCACCGCCGCCTTCACTGTGTGGTGAGCCCGGTCCATGGTTGCCCCCGTGCACCATCTGACAGCCCGGAGTTCATTTGCTCCGTTTGGATCCGTTTTTCCACCGTTTTGAGCGCGGTTTTCGCCGTTGGGATCGTTATTCCAGTGGCTTTCATGTCATGGCCACTTGGGACCCACTTGGTCATTATTTTATTATGTTGGGTGCCGCGCGGTGTTCCGGTTTGGCGACCGGACGGTGCCGGGCTTATTCCGTCAAATCGTAAGGTGGGGGTTTTTCCGTTTTGAGGTGTTAGTGTGTGTTTCTGACCATAGTTTATCCGTGCGGACTTTTCTTAGGTCCGGGTGCACAGCGGGAGAGCGCGAAGGATATAGGTGTTCCGATTTCTCTCCAACAAGGTGGGTACGGTTGCGATGAGTGCAACCGGTGCTGTAAGTGCATCTATCGTCACTAAAAGTGCTCCTTAATTTACCTAACAAAGTAGATGGATAGTTTAACCTTTCGATTGTTGTTGATTATCTAATAATTGTGCGGCTGCGGTCGCGGTGCCCACTACACGCCATTCTTGGCGATCCGGTTTCGGATGCTGCACGTACACAGGCGGATTGGCCTCCGCATGGGTGTACTTTTCCGGAAAAGCGGTCTATATGACTCGTGCCCCCCACGTGAGGTGGGGACCCCTTCATGGCGGCTAAAGGTACCGCACTAGCCGGGGAAGGGGGCATCGATGGTCCTGTTCGGGGAGATGTTGACAACCCCGACGGGACGGTGGTCTTGTTCGGGGAGATGTTGACAACCCCGACGGGACGGTGGCACTAAAGTAAACAAAATGAGTAATGTGTGCACGAGGGGGGGACTTTAGTCTCCCCGACAGGCGGTCTGGGAATGGTGCCCAGGGTAAATTAATGTGCAAGTGTTTAACGAAAGGTTATGGTGTATTCGGTGCATTTGTATGTTTTATCCCTCTTGATATTGTTACACATCTACTTTGTTTGTCACTGACTTTACCCACTCCGTGACAGGTATTTCTAGGTGCGTTAGCCGGGATGGCGGTGGGACTGCGACGTGAGGATCGTAGTCGGACTCTTGGTTATCGTATTTATGACTCATTTCCCTTTATGCCATTTTTAGTTGCTTGTGGATTACTTTATATGTGGACATGTTTATTAGCTCTGTGGATGAGGTGTAGTTTTATGTGTTGATTCTTTCAGTAGTATTTACATTTGCGGCATGTTTTATGATAAGATAAAGGTTGCGAAAATGTTTTCTCAAAAAGGAAGTGCCGTGTGGGCACGGGTTTTACAACTCTGGTTTTATCTTTCCCAAACAATGACGCCGCTTAAATGACATGTTTTAGTTAAACGATTAAACTCTGAATATGGTGTATGTCTACTGTATGGTTGTTGGTTGGTGATTGTTGTATGATATTGTAATTGATTGATATGTTGTAAATGAGACGCCGTGCATATACGAAGGAGACTCTGTCCGTGGACAGAGTGAATTTGTGTATGTGGCGGTCTGGCACGCACCGGGGTTGAAGTATATGCTACCTTATTAAAAGAAAAAAAAAAATAGACACGTTTTTCCGCTTCAAAAGACTCAAAAACCCCCGGGGGCGTGACAGATTAAATGGTATCAGAGAAAATACAACCACAACCATAGTAGACGTGATTTGCATCCACAGTGCAAGGTGCCACAAGCAAATTGGAAATGAGATAACCAAGGTATAGGTGTAGTACGTGAGAGTACGGGAAAACGGGAACGTAATATAGGTGTAATCGTAAGACAGGGTGCTAGGGATTATAACCTTAGGGCTAACCTGGTTTCTTTGTTTGCACGGTTAATGGCCCGAAGCCGCTTTTCAATCGATGGTGCAGAAGAGGATACGACGGTTCCGGCAACAGTGGAGAATCGGCTACTCCAACAACGGTTTACGCGACATGGCATAGCGCTCTTCCCTTTTGTTAGGAAAGACGAACCCCACCAGGCTCGCCTTCACAAGGGTGGTCCACATAGCGACACTAATCGAGTAATACCAACGGTGGGTCCACCCGCTTACCGAGAAGTGATAGATAGGACCACTATGGTGGGGCGGGAATTGGCCGTTCCACGCACCCGGCAGAAGGGTCATGAGTCTGCCGGAGGCCGAAACGTTCCCAGCCATAACCCGGGAATGACTTTCCCGACGGGGGCCAACCACCCCGATATCCGAAGACACCGCAAGGAACCTGAAACACATCAGACAGGGGAATCGATACGTCCTGGAGTATCGACAAGAATAGATAAGGTTGGCCAATTATGTTTCCGTTGTTATAAAGGATGAAGCACACAAAGCCCACCTCTTCGTAGACGGATCGCGGAGCAATACTTTTGAAGTCGTGCGAGTAGTGGAACTCCACACCTTCCAGAAAGTGCTGGATAGGGCCACCATAGTGGAGCGCGGATTCGAGGTGACGCGCGCCCGACAAAAGGAATTGGAGTACGACATGGACAAGAAACGACCCCAGCCCTTCTCAGGAGGGGGATTTTCTAGCGGAGACCGGCCATGCATCATCTACAGAGGAGCACCCCGGGGGAAATTATTCATTCCGGAAGCATGACCTTTGCTTCTAACGTGACAAACTGGGACAGTTCCGTTTTTACTGCCCCGAACCCGGGAATGATTCTTCGGAGACGCGACACGGATGAGGGGTCTTATGCGACGACACGACAAAGGACGCACTACCCGAGGGAAGTAGTAGCAGGAAAGACCCCTTACGAAGAGTAATGTTGGTCTTGACCCCAGGAGAACCCTTAGGAGCAAATACTCTGTACCTTTCTGCATAATAAGGATGCGAAGACTTAGTTGTCTTTGGTGTTGGCCCTTTATTAGGGGTCAAATAGGTCCAACTTCCTGCATTGAGACAATAGGCCCAGGGGACTAGTGAGTTGGGTTGGGTGAGCCCGAAAGGTTGAGCAGGCTGCGGTCCGCAATAGACCTAACGGCAAGAGGCCCAACAATAGACCCAACATCCAGGTGGGTTGGGTCTGGTCAAGATCTGTGGTGTGATGTATGCCACTGTAAGTGAATCGGATGCGCACCTGTGAAAGCTCAGGCTTTTGGGGTTAATGGTTAGCGCCAACGATCCGACATTTGAGACTTAGTGGTAAGGGAGTTTCCGGATGTATTTCCGGCGGAGCTCCCCGGAATGCCGCCGGAACGAGAGGTTGACTTCCCAATTGAACTGCTCCCCGGCACCAAGCCCATCACCAAGGCACCGTACAGGATGGCCTTCGCGGAGCTGAAGGAACTCAAGGCACAGTTGGAGGACCTTCTGGACAAAGGATTCATCAGACCAAGCGCGTCACCTTGGGGCGCGCCCGTCCTGTTTGTGAGGAAGAAGGACGGAAGTCTCCGGTTGTGTATCGATTACCGGGAGATAAATAAGGTGACGATCAAGAATAAGTACCCCCTTCCAAGGATCGATGACCTCTTCGATCAGTTACGGGGGGCGACGGTGTTCTCAAAGATCGACCTGCAGTCGGGCTATCATCAGGTCCGAGTCAAGGGGGAGGACATCCCCAAAACGGCTTTCCGTACTCGCTATGGCCATTACGAGTTTACGGTAATGCCATTCGGGCTCACTAATGCCCCGGCGGTGTTTATGGACATGATGAACAGGGTATTCAAACCCTTCTTGGACTTATTCGTGGTGGTCTTCATCGACGATATCCTCATCTACTCCCGTACAGACGAGGAACACGAAGAACACCTGCGCACAGTCCTCCAGACCCTACGGGAACAGAAACTCTACGCCAAACTCAAAAAGTGTGAGTTTTGGCTCCGAGAGGTCGGTTTCTTGGGGCACGTGATCTCGGCGGCTGGAGTCGCGGTGGACCCAAAGAAGATAGATTCGGTGACAGACTGGCCCCAACCGACGACGGTGACGGAGATTCGAAGCTTCTTAGGATTAGCCGGGTATTACCGGCGCTTTGTGGAGGGTTTCTCCAAGATAGCCACCCCCTTAACCCGTTTGACGAAAAAGGGGGAAAAGTTTGTCTGGACGGACAAGTGTCAAAGAAGCTTCGAGGAGCTCAAGGACAGGTTGACGCGAGCTCCGATCCTCGCCCTGCCAGAGCCTGGGGAGGACTATGAAGTATATTGCGACGCATCGCGAAATGGATTGGGTGGAGTACTCATGCAACGGGGAAAGGTGATCGCCTATGCGTCAAGGCAGCTCAAGGAGTACGAGCGGAATTACCCCGTGCATGATTTGGAACTCGCAGCGGTGGTGTTTGTGCTCAAGCTTTGGAGGCACTACCTGTATGGGGCACACTGTAATGTGTACTCAGATCATAAGAGCCTCAAGTACCTTTTCACCCAAAGGGAGCTAAATCTGCGACAAAGGCGGTGGCTTGAGCTATTAAAGGATTACGATCTAACGATCCACTACCACCCGGGAAAGGCCAACGTGGTGGCCGACGCCCTGAGTCGCAAAGGACAGGCCGCGGGAGCGGATGTAAGCGCCATTACGCAGCAGGATAGTCTAATTGCGGAGTTCTCGCGATTGAGACTAGAGGTGGTACCTGCAGGGACAGTCGCCCAACTTCTGACGCTGGTGGTCAGACCTACTCTGCTGGACAGGATTCTCGAAGGGCAATCGACTGATGATCAACTCCAGCTGGTGCGAAGTAGAATAACCGCCGACCAGGAAGGCGATTCCATGGTGAACTCCGACGGCACGATACGATTTCGCGGACGAATCTGCGTGCCGGACCTACCGGAGCTCAAGGAGGAGATCCTACGGGAGGCGCATACTGCCCCATATGCGGCGCATCCCGGAGGGACGAAGATGTACAAGGACGTCAAGCAAACCTTCTGGTGGCCCAAAATGAAGGAGGACGTGACCCGATTCGTGGCTCACTGCTTAGTGTGCCAACGGGTGAAGGCCGAACATCAACGGCCGGCGGGAAAATTGCAACCTTTACCGGTGCCCGAGTGGAAATGGGACATGATTACCATGGATTTTGTGACCGGTTTCCCGAGATCGCCACAGGGACACGATGCGATATGGGTGATCGTGGACCGTTTGACGAAATCGGCCCACTTTTTGCCCATACACACGACGTGGACCCGGGAACGACTGGCGCAAACGTACCTCGATGAGATAGTAAGGTTGCACGGTGTACCAACATCCATCACGTCGGACAGAGACACACGTTTTGTGTCGAACTTTTGGCGAAGTTTGCAACAAGCGATGGGGACCAAGTTGCACTTCAGCACAGCCTTTCATCCGCAAACCGATGGGCAATCGGAGCGGGTGATACAGATCGTGGAAGACATGCTTCGAGCATGCGTTCTGGACTTGGGCGAAGGGTGGGCACGGTGTCTGCCCCTGGTGGAATTTGCCTACAATAACAGCTACCAGGCCAGCATTCAGATGGCGCCGTACGAGGCCCTGTACGGGCGCCGCTGTCGGTCTCCGATATGCTGGGATGACTTAGGTGAGCGAAAGTTTCTGGGCCCAGATCTGGTAGAGGAGACCGAAGCAAAGGTGCGTTTGATTAAACAAAGGCTGCTGACCGCCCAAAGCAGACAGAAAAGCTATGCAGATAACAGACGCCGAGACTTAGAGTTCATGGTGGGCGAGCACGTTCTGCTCCGGGTTTCACCCTCCAAAGGGAACCGACGTTTTGGCATAAAGGGGAAGTTGAGCCCCAGATACGTGGGACCGTTCGAGATTCTGGAGCGCGTGGGACCGGTGGCGTACCGGTTGGCCCTGCCCCCGAACCTCGAACGAGTCCACAACGTGTTCCACGTTTCGATGCTCCGGAAGTACCTGGCAGACCCCTCTCATGCCTTGGATGCCTCCACCATTGAGTTGCGAGAGGACTTGAGCGTCGAGGAGACGCCGGTGCGGATTTTGGCAAGAGAGGACAAGAAGTTACGCAACCGAACGATTCCCTATGTGAAGGTCCAGTGGAGCAACCACGAAGAACGCGAGGCGACGTGGGAACTGGAATCGAAGATGAGGGAATGTTTTCCCGAGTTGTTTAAGTGAGGTTTGAGTTTAAGTTTCGGGACGAAACTTTTTATAAAGTGTGAGTGGTGTAGTGACCTGACCCTTTGGGGTATTTTCGAACTCACATGTAATCGCTTAGGCCTTAAGCGAAATAAAATTTATTTAATTTTGAAAAGTCGGCCGGGCAGGGTGTGTGTATTTTTCTGCGATAGAGCGCGAAAAACGATGACCGACGGCGCGATCGGATTCGAAATCCGATACCGGGATCTCCCGGAACGGGATCCTTAGCGATGCGGTAATTAGTCACGCATCGGAAACCGTGCAAAATATCTTGCACCCGTAATAGATAAGGTGGGTTATCTCGAAAGGATAATTAATTAATTTATTAATTATCCGGTGACGGAATTTAAATCCTCCTACGTACGAATTAATTAAGGGATTTAAATTGGTGGGATTTTTATCTCGTGATTGGATAAGAGATAAAAATCGGGATATTTTATTAAGGGATTTAAATTGGTGGGATTTTATCTCGCGGATGGGATAAGAGATAAAATCCGGATATTTAAGTTGGGAATTGGTTTTCCCTTGATTATTTAATAAAGGTGGTTAAATAATCGGTGACCGGGATTTGGATAAGAGATAAAAATCGGGATATTTTATTAAGGGATTTAAATTGGTGGGATTTTATCTCGCGGATGGGATAAGAGATAAAATCCGGATATTTAAGTTGGGAATTGGTTTTCCCTTGATTATTTAATAAAGGTGGTTAAATAATCGGTGACCGGGATTTGGATATTAAAAATTTAAATATCCGGGTAATTTGAATCCAACTGGGAATGTGATTTCCCAAGATTATTTGATAAAGGTGATCAAATAATCGGTGGTCAGGATTTAAAAGTGAGAAATATCCCGTCAGTCGGATATTTTCTTGAGAAACAGAAACGGGGAATTATGGGTTTCCTACGTACGTAAATAAAGAAATCAACGATCAAATATGGGGATCGACGGTGAGGATAATAATTAAACAATTAACTAATAGGGTTATCGGTAGGGATTAATTAATTAACGAATTAATTAATCGGAGTCAAAATACCCGAAAGGGATTTTGACGGTGCGGACTTACAAATTGGATATATCCATAATAGGGATTATTTATTTCCCCGCTTACCGAGCGAAACCCTATTTTGTTTTTCCGCCTCCTCAAACCCTCCTCTTTCGTACGTGCCGAAACCCCAACCGGAGAAAAAGAAAGAAAAGAACCCTAACCGGAGGAAAAGAAGGAGGAAGCGGAGGAACCCGATCGCCCCGATTCACGTGCCGAAGATCGGATCTTTTATTCCGATAAAATTTAAGGTGAGTTATCATCGTTTCGTTTGATAAACACATCGGGGGTTTTCCGTGTTCTTGTTAGATTATTTTAACCGGAATTATCGGATCTTAGTTGATGATTTTTAACGGGTTTCTTGCTATCGAACTTCCGATCGACATTTTGGGTGTTCGTCGATCGACGGTTTAGCCGTTAGAATTGCCGGGAATTTTCCGAGAATTTTCCGGGAATTTTTCGGGAATTTTTCGGGCGACTCCGGCGGGACATAGTGGGTTAACGGGAGGCCGCCGCCGCCGTTGTTAGACGGGAGGCCGCCGCCGTCGTTACCATGTTCGCGGGGTCGTCACCGGAGTCGCACGGGAGTGAAAACGGAGAAGAAATCGCGAAGCGGGCGCGAAAACGGCGGAAAACTAGGGTTACTGTAGCTGTCCGTACGGCGCGGTCCACGGACTCCGGGCGTGCACCCGGTGCACGCCCCGCAACCCCGGGAGCGCAGACCCGGTGCACGAAACCGTGCGCCGGGCTGCATCCGTGCGCGGTGCACGCCCCAGGCGTGCACCCGGCGCACGCGCTTGCGGCCGAGGGACATGAACCCGGCGCACAAGCGCTGTGCGCGGCCCGGCCCGCACCGCATGGTGCACGCCTCCCGCGTGCACCCGGTGCGCGCCGCGGCGCTCCGCGGCCGTGGACCCGGTGCGCGCAAAGGCTGTGCGCGGCCCGGCCCATTCCGCTGGGTGCACGGCTCCTGGGTGAGCCGGGTCTGCACCGCCGCCTTCACTGTGTGGTGAGCCCGGTCCATGGTTGCCCCCGTGCACCATCTGACAGCCCGGAGTTCATTTGCTCCGTTTGGATCCGTTTTTCCACCGTTTTGAGCGCGGTTTTCGCCGTTGGGATCGTTATTCCAGTGGCTTTCATGTCATGGCCACTTGGGACCCACTTGGTCATTATTTTATTATGTTGGGTGCCGCGCGGTGTTCCGGTTTGGCGACCGGACGGTGCCGGACTTATTCCGTCAAATCGTAAGGTGGGGGTTTTTCCGTTTTGAGGTGTTAGTGTGTGTTTCTGACCATAGTTTATCCGTGCGGACTTTTCTTAGGTCCGGGTGCACAGCGGGAGAGCGCGAAGGATATAGGTGTTCCGATTTCTCTCCAACAAGGTGGGTACGGTTGCGATGAGTGCAACCGGTGCTGTAAGTGCATCTATCGTCATTAAAAGTACTCCTTAATTTACCTAACAAAGTAGATGGATAGTTTAACCTTTCGATTGTTGTTGATTATCTAATAATTGTGCGGCTGCGGTCGCGGTGCCCACTACACGCCATTCTTGGCGATCCGGTTTCGGATGCTGCACGTACACAGGCGGATTGGCCTCCGCATGGGTGTACTTTTCCGGAAAAGCGGTCTATATGACTCGTGCCCCCCACGTGAGGTGGGGACCCCTTCATGGCGGCTAAAGGTACCGCACTAGCCGGGAAGGGGGCATCGATGGTCCTGTTCGGGGAGATGTTGACAACCCCGACGGGACGGTGGTCTTGTTCGGGGAGATGTTGACAACCCCGACGGGACGGTGGCACTAAAGTAAACAAAATGAGTAATGTGTGCACGAGGGGGGGACTTTAGTCTCCCCGACAGGCGGTCTGGGAATGGTGCCCAGGGTAAATTAATGTGCAAGTGTTTAACGAAAGGTTATGGTGTATTCGGTGCATTTGTATGTTTTATCCCTCTTGATATTGTTACACATCTACTTTGTTTGTCACTGACTTTACCCACTCCGTGACAGGTATTTCTAGGTGCGTTAGCCGGGATGGCGGTGGGACTGCGACGTGAGGATCGTAGTCGGACTCTTGGTTATCGTATTTATGACTCATTTCCCTTTATGCCATTTTTAGTTGCTTGTGGATTACTTTATATGTGGACATGTTTCATTAGCTCTGTGGATGAGGTGTAGTTTTATGTGTTGATTCTTTCAGTAGTATTTACATTTGCGGCATGTTTTACGATAAGATAAAAGTTGCGAAAATGTTTTCTCAAAAAGGGAAGTGTCGTGTGGGCACGGGTTTTACAACTCTGGTTTTATCTTTCCCAAACAATGACGCCGCTTAAATGACATGTTTTAGTTAAACGATTAAACTCTGAATATGGTGTATGTCTACTGGATGGTTGTTGGTTGGTGATTGTTGTATGATATTCGTAATTGGTTGATATGTTGTAAATGAGACGCCGTGCATATACGAAGGAGACTCTGTCTGTGGACAGAGTGAATTTGTGTATGCGGCGGTCTGGCACGCACCGGGGTTGAAGTATATGCTACCCTATTAAAAGAAAAAAAAAAAATAGACACGTTTTTCCGCTTCAAAAGACTCAAAAACCCCCGGGGGCGTGACATATGTGCTTGTGTACTGGATTATGGAGATGGTTGGTACAGATATCTTACTCTGGTGGAGTTCACCTATAACAACAATTATCAAGCGAGTATTGATATGGTGCCTTACGAGGCATTCTATAGCCGTCGAACAACGTCGGTGAACGCCATGTTATCGGTTCGGATTTGGTTGAAAATGCTGAAGCCAAGGTTCGAGTGGCAAGGCACCGGTTGCTGACCGCACAGAGCAAGAAAAAGAGTTATGTGGACCAGCGCAGGCGCGACCTTGAGTTCCAAGTTGGTGATCACGTGTTATTGAAAGTGTCACCAGCTAGAGGAATCAAGCGGTTTGGATTGCGGAACAAACTTGGTACTCGTTTTGTGGGACCCTTTGAGATATTGGAGCACATTGGTCCAGTGGCATATCGGCTAGCTCTTCCTCCGAGTCTCGCCCGCGTGCACAATGTATTCCACATCTCCATGCTCTGGAAGTACATTCCTGATCCTTCACCTGTTATTAGCCCCACTTCAGTCCAGCTACGAGAGGATCTGAGCTACGATGAAGCTCCTATGAAGATCCTGGCGCGTGATGAGAAAAAGCTGAGAAGCAGGGCGATCCCTATGTTAAAGTACAATAGGAGAATCACGAGGAACGCGAAGCCACCTGGGAGCGCGAGTCGGACATGCTGGAGCGCTTTCCTCATTTATTTGATTCTTAGTTGTATTTAAGTTTCAGGGACGAAACTTCTTATAAGGTGTGAGTGATATAATACTCGAGAAATTTGTAGTTTGAAATTCAATAAAAGTTCAAAATTCTATATATACATGTGTGAAGTAGACCCTAAATATATGTATAAGTGAATAGTGGCCTGACTCAAGTCACGAATAGTAACCCTCTGGAATTCCGGATTTTCGAATAAAGTTGGCTAACTCTACCGATCTGAATCCGAATTCGATGAAATAAATACTTGATTTGATCGGTCTCGTTGGTCTGAGTGCAATGGCGCAGTCCAAATTTACGTTTGACAACCCAAAAGCATCGAAAAGCGTGCCAAACTGTAAATGCCACTGTGTAAGATGGAATTAGAACATATCAGGACCTAAACGCGAAAAACTAAGATCGCTACTCGATAGGTCTCGTCGAGCCGAGCGTCATACCGAAGTCTGTTTTTTCGTTTGACGGCCCTAATGCCTCTGAAAACGTGAAAAACAGTGAAAAATACGGTATTTTGCACTAAAGACCCTATATTTTATGCACCGAAATGCGTGCAATTTCTTGGAGAGTGATCTAGATGTGAAACATAATTCCTGTGAAGGACCCAGGTCCAAATATTGAGTGTAGGAGGGCCACTTGGCATTTTGTTACAAATCCATACATATCAACCTAGGGTTTCTTTTGGAGAAACCCTAGCCGCCCTCTTGCAACCGAACCCTCTCCACGAGCCTCCTCCTCTTCCTCCACTCCTTCCCCAGCCGTTACACCACCGGCCGTCGCCTCCCCTCGCCGGAGAAGGAGAAGAAGCAAAACCTCACATAGATCTCGAGCTTAGGAAGTGGAGAGGCAACCAAACCTTTTGAGGTTACACCTGGACTCCTCTGGGACACTCATCTATCTCTAGAGACCCTCCCCGAGGAGCGCCATCGCCTAGCTCCGCCGCAAGCCGCCGGGAAGCCAAGCTTCCTTCTTTGCTTTCTTCTTGGACCCGAGTTAAGCCAAACCCTCTCTCTCTTTCTCAATTTTTTTGCACCAAGGCCTATCCCATTGTTCTTCTGACATTAAGGGGACTCTCCTTGTGAAGACACAAGGCCTGGGATGCTCTGGTTCACCGGCGGGACAAGGGTGGCCGTCGGAACCCTAGTTTTGGCCGGAGTTCATGCGCGCCGCCTCCAGGGCTTTTTGGAGGGAACCAAGGCATTGGTTGCCTTCTTCTTGATCCCAGAGGAACCCCCACAAAGTTTCAAGGCCTTTGGTTCGGTGTAGAGACCGCAGAGTTGAGCCCTAGTTCTCCACTTCCTTGCTTTGGCCGAGCTTGGCCCTGCGCCGTCGCCGTTGCTCCCCGGCGCCGGCCAACCCCCAGGTTAGTTCCCCCTCTTCAAAACAGTCCCACAAGTATCCTTGCTTGAACCTGAAAGCCTCTCACTTGGTTGCCACCATTGTTGCCCTCAAGGTTGGCCGCAAGCTTCCACTCTGGCCAACCACCGCGTCAGGCCGCCGGAGTTGGACTTGGTGGAGTCCCTGCCACCTCTGGAAACCTTCTCCAACAACTGCTTGCCTCTGGGGGTGACCTGAACTCGAGTTGAAACAAGCTCGGCCAACCCGAGCTCTTGGAAGCTTGATCTTTAGCCACCTTGCTCCGGCGACGTTTCCGGCAGTCCCACGGCACCTCGAAGGCTCCGAACCTTCTTGATCCCCTGAGCATAATGCTCACCTTGGTTCACATAGAGACTAGAGGTTGATGCATGATTAACAACTTAGAGCTCTAATGCTTAATAAACATGGAACTATTGATGTTCTCGGGTCTCGTGTTGCTTCCAAACAGCGAGCACGGTGTTCATCACATCGAGGCCCATCTACTGGTGCCCTTGGATCAGCCTAGAAATCCTCGGATTTTAGTAAATAGCATAAAAGGCTTATTTTTACATGTAATTATGCAATTTAAGTTAACCCTAGGGGTCTAAATGCAAATGTGTCCGCATGGGCTGCTTTGGGCAGCGTGCACATGATCTCTGAACTTTTCGTTCGAGATCCGTTGGCTTTCGTTAAGCAGAAATTGGATAACGGCTCGTAAATCAGCGAAATCATCGATTTATCGACTGTTTGGTGCTAATCGCGCAAATCGAGGAATTCTGTTGACCAATTGTGAGTCCCAAATGTCCCTGGCTGTTTCCAACGCTGTCCTGGCAGGTCTAGTGACTTTGGTTTAGCGTTGGAGATTTCCGAAGCCGAAATCGGATTTTCGGGAAGTGAATTTCGGTAATTATGGCACAGTTTGGGTTTAGGATGGCCCAGAGTTTAATGTTTCTGCCCGAATGTCTTAAATAAAGCGTTATGGGGCAGTGTGTGAAGTTTCATTATGTTTGGAGACTTGTAGACACTAATCGGGCCATAGTTGGTCGATTGGCGGATTTTCGAAGATTTCGGTAAATCCCGAAACTTGAGGAAAGTCCACTGTTTAGTCATTTTGTACATTGTGTGTCGATGGGATGAGTATGAGTGAATCTATTTTCTGATCAGTGTATATGATCCAGGTCCCAACAGTCAGCCACAAGCTCGTGAGCCTTCCAGTGGATTTCAGGACCGCCTACACTTGAGGTGGGTGCTTTGGTTCGGGCTTTATCATATCGTCACCTATGGGATACCGTAGTTGGTCGGACCCCTGTGATTCATGCTAGCCATGATCCTATCTTTGAGCTATACTTCCATTGATTGCGTATCATTAGCTATATATCAATATATTAGCTTATACTTGGACACTTATCATGCTTGCTTGGTCATTAGCTGGATATCAGTAAAATTAGTTTATACTTGGACATATGCCATGTGTGATTGGTCATTACTTAGATTTACTCTTAGACAGATCAGTATTCCTTATATTCCGTACTACATGATGTGACACATGATTGGTATACAGATACTTGCATCCCGGTTGGAATTCCGGTTTGTTGCCGATTATCGGGTCTTTTGACTGTGAGCTTGAGCATCAGCATTATGATCGCTACGCACCGCTGTACTTCACGTACGCCATGGGATTGATCCCCCACCTTTCGTTCTTTACCGGTAAAGTGGTCGGGAGTGAGACCCGTGAGCCCCCCGATAGCACCTAAGGGTGCGGGGTTATGTCGGCCAGATAGGTGCCTGATAGTGGCTTTAGCCTGAGGTCCTAGTGACCAAAAGTGGCATTGATTGGGTACTTGGTTTCTATTATTGATGCATAGTTCATACTAGCTTATTTCAGCATACTTTAGCACATGTATTTCAGTACCCTTATATGCTCAGTATTGTGATTATGATTCTTGTCAGTTAGTTGCTTCTATATCTGCCTTTACCTACTGACTTTTTACTATCTGCTACTTATGATATACCAGTATATTACGACTTGCTATTTCTCGGCCCGTCATACCCACTGGGATACATTTATGTTGTATCTCACATCTTTTGGTGACCATTTTTCCTGGTCAATCGGGTGGTGGGATGTCGGGACGTATTGGTGAGATGTCACGATAGAGCTGTCCCCCTGTTGCAAGCTCTGTAGCTGGCCATACTTTGATATTTCAGATTTTAGCTCATGCACATCTTTACCCGCATTGCTTATGATCTCTGGTTGATGATTTAGATATTTAAGTCTTATGTTGATGATTTGATTAGTCGGTGGATTGTTGGATTATGTGTGATTATGGTTTAGATGTTGTAGTTATGATTTGGCATTGTGATCTTTTGTTATAGTTGTTCAGATCAGTTTAATTATTGTTTAGCAACTCTGAATGTGTATTTTGTACTTGCCTAGTCGTGCATGTATAGAAAAGACTCTGTCCGAGTGAACAGAGGATTTTCTATGAATGTGGCGATCTGTTCATGCCCAGGTTTTCAAGTTTAAACTCTGATTGGAAAAAAAAAATTAGACCAGTTTTCAAATCCGGGGCATGACATGTTCCCTCACATGCAACATGACAGTACAGTTACCAGCTTGATGTAGTTATATAATGCAATGATAGACCTTACCGAGCCACCAGAGAGCTACAAGAGTGAAGAGTCCAACATATCCAAACAGCTTTTGAACATCAACTCTTTCTCCCTCCTCTCCAGAGAACTTTTTGAGGAGCACTGCAGTATTGTAAAACAATGTGGTAAACTATATACTCTATTTCATTAGTAGAGAAAAAACCGAAGGGTAAAGAGAAAGAAATCCAACCAGTAAAAAGACCATATGTCATAGCAGAAAGAAGACCAAATAGATCGCCAGCAAGTGACCTCTTCCCATTCCTGCATAACATGGTATGCTTGCTGAAGATTAAACTTAAACAATCACAAAAACAACTGGTATTATAAATTTCTTACATATTCTCAATAAATTAGCTTAGCTTTATTTCAGAACTTAACATGAAGAGTACTTATAAATTAATCTCGAATATAAATAACAAAGAACAAGACATACGCAATGAGCTTACCCAGAAGAGCTCAATTGCGACTCATCTGATGCCCAAGTCTTGCCCATAGTTGTCATTACAACTCCAGCCATGCAAATGAATACGGCAACAACTTTTGCTGCATTTAAGGTATCTTGTCCCAAAAATATGCCGATGAAAAGAGTAAAGAGTCCGGAAGTAGAAGATAGTACAGTAGTGCTTGCAACACTGGTTCTTGCAAGTGCTGCATTTGATAAATACTACAAGGATCCGATATATGAGATGTATAAGTAGTGCTTTAACTCCAACAAAAATTGTAAGCAAATTATATTCATTAAGTAGATAAAGCAAAGAAAAATGAATGGAAAAGGAAACAGCAAATCCACATTCTTTGATTCAGTTTAGTCCCTTTCATGGTTGGAGATTTCCAAATTTTAATGAAATTAGCCTTATTCTAAAACAGTATAACTCTGCAACCCAACTATGAAATAAGACGTGTAGAATATAAGAATAGGTTGTTGAAGACATATATGACACTTAATCACACCAAGATCGAAACAAGATGTGACCTAAATAAATAAAATAAAATGAAAAAAGATATTTCACTACGAACACAATATATGGCTATATTCTGAAGTGGGTCAAATTAAAATCTCACCTCTGTGACAAACCATATGGGCGCAAGATAAAATGCATATATTGCAATTTGCCTAGTTGAAAGTGCTACATTTTCCTTCAGAAGCTCAGCATTAACTTCATCTCTAAGTTCAATGATGAATGGAAATTCTTCATCACATGCAGAAAGGTTTATATCACTGTCTTTTTTAGTTAAAGAGCTCTGAGTTCCCAATTCCAACATCTTTTGCATTTCACTGTGCTTCAAAGGAGACTCAAACCCTGAAGAAGATTTATTCATCATTTTTGAAGTTCCACCACTTCTACAACGCCTTCTCCAAATATTGCACAGCCAATCCTTTAGATATGCTAACGGTAAATAAATAACCATAAGAGAGGCTCCCAAATATGTTACAGCAAATGGTTGTTTGTAGTCGGCGAATATACCCTGTGCAACAGTGGTAAACTCAACAGTTAAAAGGTAACAATGAGAATGCCAACATACCCACAAATATTACTAGAGTAAGAAATTAATGCTCATGAAACTTATTGAACTTACAAGCCATTAGAAAATTTTGATAAGTTTACTGCAAATAACCAAAAGGTTGAATCTCCAAAAATTCCAAACTACATAACTCAGCCAAAACCAAAATATCACGCCAAGATAACTCTGTCCACTCATAACAGAAAAGAATTTAAACCATTAAGAATTTCAACTCAATATCATGCAATTTCAGCAGCTTGCTGTAGTGGTCACAAAAAGGTAGTGACCAACAGGGCGCCAACTTCTATACAATCTCGAACGGTTTTTATAAATAGAAGAACTAAAGAACAAGGTTGAAATGATAACTTAAAATTGTAACCGGACTTACAGTTCCAACTCTACAAATAACCATGGGTTCTTAGTGACTAACTGAGAGATTGAGTAATAAATGAATTTTTTTTCATATAAGTTCTCTCCCATTCCAAGTGTGAGTAGAGTTCAACTACATGTGCGAAGCAGGTCAAGAAGGTGGTGCTCTCCAACCTAATTAAGGTGTGAGGTTGATTCTCATTGGATAAGATCCATTGCGATCTCAAATCTAAACTCTAACCTTTCTCTTTCGTGCCACTCAAATCCCACCAACCTACAGAAAGCTACTTCTTTCCCTCTTTTCAGCTTTCCACTACCAAATGGCTCATAATTTTGGAAGATGACTCATTGTCTACCGCGCCGACATCCTCTCGAGAGCCTCCAAGTCATCATCATGTCTCATTTTCAACTCTCTTTTAATCTTAAGACAACTTTCCACCGCGTCATCATCATGATCACGGCTTAATACAAAGATGACTCTAACACAACTCGTATTTAAGAGAGCTCCATCAAAAAGTGGATAATAAACATTCGCAAATGGCCATCAACCTGATACCAAAGTTCTCGGCTAACGATGATAACTATATAACTCTTGATTATCGATTTAAAATTCGATTTTAAATATTCATCAACAAGCTTCTTCCTCTCTTTTTTTCCTTTGACATGCCTTGTAATTCGGAAAAAAGGTAAAAATTTTACTCTCATCGATTATTGCTAACATTTTTCACACATTAATCAACACCTCTTAGCAGAAAATTTATTAAATGTGATATTTCCATCTAAACCAGATGAGAAATGCTATGAAAATTTCTCGGCTTGATTTCAGTTGATTGTATAACATAGACAATATATAACAGAATAGAACATATATATAAGCATAAATTAATGTAACCCCGTGATGAGAAAGAAATAGTATAGAATCACCTGAGCTGAACCTAGGATATAGATTGCTGAATAATGCCGACCATGAATGACCATGTCAGCAACCATGGCAAGGGGTATCGTGAGGGACATGCCTAAGGTGGCTAGCCCTGCATATATATATGAGTTATCCTTTAATTAGATAACATTTTCATGGGAACTCATAAAAGGCCAAAGTTGCTCCACAAGTATGGAAGGGGTCGGAGAGTAAACTGCCAAAAAAAGCCATAAACTAGCACTACCTCGTCCATTTTAGTAGAATGGGGTACATGTGAACTTGGGTTCGATCCCTAACGCAGTCAAGGGCCACACTGAAAGAGAGACAAAAGAAAAATGTTAGATTAGGAGAGTGGGCTCATCAATAATTGCATTTAACGCCCTTATGAGAGAGGAAATTACTAAGCAAACTAGTTTATCAAGATATGACTCAGCAAATTAGAAAATGTGCTTTTTATCTGATCCTTTGGACTCAATTGACAATACTAGCGACTTGCTAATTTCAAAGTAATTTCCCAAAGACAACACAAGATTTAGTTATATTAAGGGTTACCATTTATTAAGGAAACACAAATCCCCTCAAAAAGTATGTCTCAATTTCACGAAAACCTTTTAAAGCAAATGCATGGGCAATGCTTTTGCAAGTGTTCATCGAATTAGAAAATAAGAGTTAAAAAAATTGGAAAATCAAATGAAACTATATAGTCTGGAAGCACTACTACTGTCCCAAAAGTATGAAAAGAGTAAAGAGTCTGGAAGTAGAAGATAGTACAGTAGTGCTAATTGCAACGCTGGTTCTTGCCAGTGCTTTATTTGACAAATACTACAAGGATCCAATATACATGAGACGTATAAGTAGCTAGTACGCTTTAACTCCAACAAAAATTGTAAGCAAATTATATATACTAGTGAAGGCCCGCGCTGCGCCGCGGGTCTAATTTGTTCAATAAATATTATTTTTCATGTTATACATTGCATTACATGTAATTCAAAATAATGTGGATATACTACAGAAAATCGAAAGAGAACTTCAAAAAATAATTTGAGGAAACAAATTTAATCGTAAAGGATAAACATATCAACAAAAATATGATTTTCAATTCAAAACAACCAAGGTTTAATTTGAGTGATGCTGAAAAAACAAAATGACTATTTAATTGACTATAAAGGAGAATGACCAGTTTTGAAATACTATTTTGAAATAGAGTATGTCAAAGAACTGTTATAATGCAGTAAGAGCGGTTTGGATCACAAAGTAATTCTTCACAATAAAATTCACTTGACATTTGATAACTACATATACAAAATGAACTGAATTTACACATTGATATTAGAGTTCACTGTACATTTGAAAAATTACAGTAATATTTTTAAATAGAGATACACACCAAAATAATAAGCTTTTTTTGGTGGGGAAAAAAACAATCAAAGATGGGCAATTATATTTACATTCAAGGGAGAACAAAAGAAAGAAACAAATGATAATACAAATTGAGAACAAAATACAATCAAATGAAGACATATATACTAAGAATTGAAATACCACAGAGATGCATTTTCTCCACATATTAATACCACATCATCTTTTTTTTATTTACAACGTGTTCACATAGATGTGCATGGAAAATACATATTGCTTGTCTTCCACCTTTGATTTCCACACATTAAGAACCAAAGCAGAGCAGCATAACAAATAGGCATCATGTTCCATCGTTGATTCCTACACATTAAGAATCAAAATAAAGCAATGTACCAAAAAAAATGTTTTCTTCAATTAGAGATGAGAGGTGCATAAAATATGTATTTGTTTTCTTATCTTTAAGCGTGCCGGAAGGGTTTATTCTTTAAACGGCAATTACGGGAATCACCTTGATTTCTAACCATGAAAAAGTAAGAGAGAGGCATACAAAAAGTATGCCATCATTTATCATGCGGAAGTATACCAGAATATTGTTTTTTCAACCATACCGCAATATATATATATATTTTTTCATTTTTTAGTGTATGGGTTGTGCAAGATAAGAAGGGAAGCATGAATATATGAAGGAGAGTAAAGTATCAATTAGAGTAGGTAGACCGAAAGCAACAGAAGAATGGCCTAATAATCGACAGCAGGAATGTATGTAAATCCCTATGCTTATGAGTATTCATCACACACAAATTTTTTTTTTCTAATAGTAGTAGGAAACAATTTCGGCAGAGGTAGTTAAAGTTCCATGTAAAAATAATAAATAATATTTGCTTACCCTGAATAGAGCTGCAGACTTGCTCGCCACAAGGCAACACACTTGCTTAATTTCCTGTGAACGGCCGGTACACCTGCATAAGAGTTTGGGATTTCTTGTCAGAAAATATTAGACATTGGGAATTTTTTATGAAGGCTAACTATCTTAATATGGCGGGTCAACAAAAAACACCTTACATGCATTCCAAATTTTAGAGCACTTCGAATACAAAATAGGTAAGAACAACAGTAGGCAATTGAACAAAATGCAATTTACATTAGTTGCACTCAATATTAAGGTTAGAATTCACTATAGTAGGCACCCGAAAGGCAACACGCATGCTTAATTCTCTAAGAATGGTCGGCATTCCTGCATAAGAGTTTGGGGTCTTTTGTCAGAAAATATTAGACATCCAAGTTCTTATGGGAACTAACCATATTAATATAGTGGATCAAGAGAAGGCACCTTACATGCATCCTACATTTTAGAGTATTCCGAATACAAAATAGGTAACAGTGCAGGCAACAACAGCAGGCAGTTGAACAAAATGCAATTCACATTAGTCGCACAGAATATTAAAGGGAGAACTCACCATACCAGACATCGAAATTCGGAAGGAAGAATTAAAATGGAATTTGATTGCAAATATTCAATTGCATCTTACAACTGACTTACATCATCATTAGGAGTCCAACAATGTACGAAGTTCTAAACATGGATAGAACAAAACTGAATTTAAACAAATCTGGTACTAATCAAAGTAATGTGTAAACACAATCGACATTATCTGCATCCGATACTAAAATAGGGGCTCACCATAGCAGGCACCCAAATCTGCGGGAAGAATGAGAGCAAGAACAACAAAAATCCTTGACAAATATTTAATTGTATTCTACAATTCATTCACAAATATTTAATTGCATCCTACAATCAATTTGCACCATCAATAGGAGACCAACAATGTACACAGTGCAAACCATGTACAGCACAAAAGAGAACTCAAACGAATCGTGTACAGGCAACGTTCTTTTGCCGACCAAAGTAGAGAGCAAACAGCACATAACAGTAAAGAGTAAGTAATAGAGGCTTAGATATGCTCTCAGATATACTTTTGGTTAATCACATTAATATCTATCCACAAAATTTTCTACCTTTCGATCCAAGATTCTATCAAGAGTGAAATGGTTGCAATAGTTGCCTTAGGTTGTCCAAGCTGCCTTACCATAAAACTCTTATGATATGAAAATTCTATCGAGAGTGAAATGGTTGCAATAGTTGCCTTAGGCCGTCTAAGTTGCCTTACCATAAAACTCTTATGACATGACCCAATATTCGAAGGAAAGTAGAGAGATTTAGGCTTGCGTCAATTCGAATAACTGAACGTGATAAATAACTGTTGTTCAAATGAGCAGCATCGAATCATCATCACCTCATATACCTTAATTTTTTTTTAGTTTAGCTGCCCTGTTTTGGTGTAGCTTCCTTTGAGAGTTATATATGTACAACCTTAATTTGAAATAGGTAAATAATCTGTGAAAATTTTAATCCGTGCCTAACCTTTTCAGTAAAACAGGGAACTAAAAAATGCTTGTCTACGAATCAGTTTTTAGAAACCAGAGAAGAACAAAAACCAACATTAATGAGAAAAATAACATTAACTTACCAATCAGTATGTAAGAGGATATGTTTACTAAAACGGGAGTATATAATAGAATCTATTCAGGAAAACAGGAAATCAAAAAGGGTATATATAAGTAACATTAATTGAGGAAAATAACATTAACTTCCCAATTAGAGAGACTGTCCAGGAAACAACAGCACAGTACACCACACCATGGCACGGATCAATCGAAGGAAAGAGAAATTCCGCACAATTTTTTTTAGATGATCAAAGCACAACTTTTGCCCACAAATCTGCTCACAGATTTACAAAGAAAGTGGAAACAACTTTATCCTGTGTTGGTACAGTATAATACTGAATAGTTATTCAGTTAATCCACTTCAGTTAACAGAAAATGTATTTTGCAAGTATCTGCACTGTTTTTTCTTTGGGATTCAGTCGAATAATGTTGCTGTCCTTAGCAGATAAATTTGACTTGTAAAGCACTATTCATCAAAAGATTAAAAGAGCAATTGAAGTATGTTACATATTAGGTGAGTAGAAGCAGAATTGTTCAACAAAAAGGTGCTAAAAAGTAAGGTTTTCATGTTTTTCTGAGTTTGTGCCTCTTTCAGATTTTATGTGTCCCTTTCATCAGAAATTGGCATATGATTATTAACAAAAGTAGTAGGAAATTTCCAACAACAAATTAAAAACAAAGAGAATTTAGGAACTTGAACCCATCACGAAAATCAAGTAAGAAATAGAGAAGGAGAGAAGGAAAACCAATCATTTGTATTATATTTTTGCTGTGTCATAATATGTTTAACTACCAATTAACAACTGTGGAGTATATTTTATGGAACAAAAGAAAAAAAGAACAATCTACAAATGAAGAAGCAACTCATAAACCATTATAATACATGGTCTCAACTACATATGAACCAACTCTCCAAGTGGAATTTATAGGAAAATGTCAAAAAAAGGGAGGGTAAAATGCAAAAGAAAAAAGGGTTAACAAAAGAGCTATTTGCACTTTATCCACTGGAGTTTAAAAAGCATAAATTAAGTGGAGTGAATCCAGTCCTCAATGTAAGAGAATAGCACCATAAAAAATATAAGGTGTTTAATCTGCTTAGTAACCGCTAAGGAAATTCGAAGTACAACTTTACCTGCTAACATGATTCTACCAATGACAGAACTATGTAAGAGGATCTGTGGTTGGTCATTGCTGCTGCTGTCTGCAGTTCCCAGCCCGCAGGGATAAGAAGAAAAGGAGAGGAAAAGAGATGAAGAGAAGGAGAAGCACACGACCACACACAGTTATACACAGACAGATACACACAAAATAGATAAAACTGTAATAAAAGTACCACTGAAAATGAGGACCCAGATGGTAAATAAGATGTTACTAAACTGGACTGTACTCTATGGTAAATGAAGACCACAGTTACTAAAAACAACTTTCACAATTTATATTTGGGTAGTTTTTGTAAAATGAAGACCCAGATAGTAACTATGGCCTTTATTTACAATTGTCATACTTAAAAATATTTGAAAATGTAGACGATGAAAGCCCAAAAGAAAATGAATACCCAGATGGTTCCCGCATTTGTATTATACTGCATACAATTTCATAAGAATGTTAAGCAAATGAGAGGGAAAAAAAAGAAGAAAGAGTATGTTGGACATAGGAGGCTCAATTACTATCTCGACCAAAGCAAGACAAATAAACTGAGTAGAATATGCCAAACCTTATGAGATGATTGCTTGAGGTGGTTGCCTCAGAATTAGTCCCATCCAAACCCTGCATTCCTCTTCTTCTACATTATTGCTGCCTAAAAGAATATGCCATTCAAATCTCAAATTTTTTTTCATCTTTCTGTAGATCATCATCGGCCAAAAAAATTTCAGAATAAGAAAACTGTAGAAAATTATGAATATAATAAATGTCGCTAATTTAAGATCGAAGAATGCAAAAAACAGTGTCCCTTGTTGCTGGAGGCCACACAGGAGGAGTATTGTAGCCTGCAGCCTTCTTGTAAAAAATCCGCACCGAGGTGAATTCGTGCACGTGTGCAGTTGCTCAGTGCAATTTTGGTGTAGCCCGCAGTGATTCGTGGTCCTTTTACTCAGAAAGATTTATGTAAGTTGATTTTCTTTTGCAGTAATTGAGAAGCTTTTCTTAGATTGAAAATTGCTTGTTAATCATTACAGAGCTTTAGTATAAGGGAAAAAGAAGTGGGATTATTTGATCTACACACCTCTACAATCATCTACTCTAAGAAGAATAGTACCCAATTTCCATATTTCAAGTAGTTTCAGTGTAAATGGTAGAGAACTTTAAACAAACTAATTTAAAGAAAAACACAAGCCGCATTCAGTTAGGTTGGTGAGGAGCAAAATGATACAAGCTTTGTTTCTAACCAGAAGCATCGCTAATATTAACCTGAATAAAATCATACTGATTTGTCCTTTTTGTGCAGCCTAAGTTAACTCTTCAGTGTGTTCGTTTGCATTTCGTGTGCACCATGTAGACTCCTTCTGTATTGTTTTATTTTCATGGGAGTAGTTGATATTTACTAACATTGAGAATGAAATTGATGATTCGAAGAAAAAGGGTTTATTACGATAATGTTAAACTGTAGGCTTGGAAGAGAAGGAAAACTATTCATATATGAATTACCTTTACGGTAGTTTGGGATTGCTCTAATGACTCAATGTTCAGCGAATAAGGCAGTGTCTTGAAACATGCTTTTGAAGCTGCCAAAATTTTCAGATTAGTAAAACATCACAATATGTATTATAAGGTAATATTAATTATTTGTACAAAAACTGCTAAATCTAATTATCATTATGTGTGATTGTACATTAATGATGC
>CM054943.1:9923478-10072658 GCA_029168755.2 Tillandsia fasciculata | reverse complement strand
ATGCCAGCAGCTAACATCATGGGAACATGCTGCTGCATTTAAATTCTTGATTTAAAATATAATCCCTATTTCCTTTGTAAGCAATGAGCTCCTGATAAACTATCCTATTCTTTTAGCTAAATTGTTGCTGAGTTGTATCTTGATAAACTAGTTTGCTTAGTAATTTCCTCTCTCATAAGGAGGTTAAATGCTATTATCGATGAGCATGCTTTCCTATATCTTAGTTGTGTCAATCTAGTATTTTTTCTTTGTCTCTCTTTCAGTGTGGCCCTTGACTGCATTAGGGATCGAACCCAAGTTCACAATACCCCATTCTGCTAAAATGGACGAGGTCGTGCTAGCTAATGGCTTTTTTGGCAGTGTACTCTCCGACTATTTCTGGTATGTGTGAAGCAACTTAATTTGGACTTTAGTAAAGTTCCCTTGAAAATGTTATCTAATTAAAGGATAACTCATATATATGCAGGGCTCTCTGTGTTGTTTGGACTACTCC
The DNA here is from genome assembly GCA_029168755.2 of Tillandsia fasciculata. NCBI lineage: Eukaryota > Viridiplantae > Streptophyta > Magnoliopsida > Poales > Bromeliaceae > Tillandsia > Tillandsia fasciculata. The sequence continues at coordinate 10,072,165 of CM054943.1, read as the reverse complement.
ATTGGTAGCCACCTTAGGCATGTCCCTCACGATACCCCTTGCGATGGTTGCTGACATGGTCATTCATGGTCGGCATTATTCAGCAATCTATATTCTAGGTTCAGCTCAGGTGATTCTATACTACTTCTTTCTCATCATGGGGTTACATTAATTTATGCTTATATATATGTTTTATTCTGTTATATATTGTCTATCTTATACAATCAACTGAAATCAAGCGATCCTGCGAGAAATTTTCTTGCCAGCATACTTGTTCATATTTTGTGTTAGCAAGGAAGGTAGCACTTATATTTACATTTCCTACTATTAGATATTGCTGTATATATAATCAGTGTTTGAGGGTGACTTTGTCAGCACCTTTTAGGCATTGCTTGAAGTTTCCAATCAAAACTTGGAAATGGGAACCGAAACATTTGAAATCCATTTAGTGCTGATCTGAAACTAGGGCTTAAAATTAGAACACTTTGTTTACCTAGAATTGCTTTAAATACGGCTTAGAGGGCCAAACCAAAATGGCTAAAACTAGTGTAGATGACCAAATTACATTCATTTGTAAAATAATTTGAGTTATAAATTATAACTACAACTAACTAAACTAGAATCAGCATGCATATGCTTATCAAGTTTTTTTTAGCAAATGCAGAACTTTCCCCATGAATGACAAGTAATTTAAATTTGTTGGCCTATGAAATTTCTACCGTCCCTTTTCCTCTTTCTTCTATCTATTTGATACTTTAGTATGTCGTGCTTATGAATTCACTTGTACTATTCAAACAAGTAGCGTCAACATTTTTATTGGACCCCTAGTTTATTTTTTATTACGACTTTCGGCTTTTCAAGGCATGCATATATCAACAGTATTTCTCACTCATGTTCTATATCTATATCTTTGTTGTGCTACAGGTATTTGCTGGGTTTGTAATAGCTAACCTTTCCGATCGGGTTTCTCGGTTTTTGGGATGGTAGCAGAATGATGTTTGTATTCTTATGTATTCATTCTTTATACACAAACAACATTCACCTCTCTTTGTAAATTGGAAGGGAGTCATTTTTTTTTCACAGACGGAACGATCCCCTTAGTTAGTTAGATTATCATTCTCTCTCTCTCTCTCTCTCTCTCTCTCTCTCTTTTTCTTTTTTTGTTTGTATTTTCTAAGTGGGTGGAGAGTGTTATCGGAGCAGAAGCGGTGCTATGTTTTAGTCAGTGCGGAGTGAAGTCCAAATGCAATAAAGTAATTATTTTTGTTCAAATTCTTTTAGATGTAAGTTGTTTTGTTGTTGTAAATGTTTTGTAAAATGTTTTATAGTTTTCGTTCAAATATTATTTTTTATTGATTACTTGAAATTTTACTGGTTTTGTTGTGTGCTTGGTTGAATGCATATGACCCCTTCACTATAGTTTTCTATTTTTTGTTTAATTGTTTCCATTGAAATTTACGTTTTTTCTTGCGAATTTTTACATGGAAAGTTTTAATTCGCATCTGATCTTAGTTTTCGTACAAATATTGTTTATTTGAGATATTTTTACATATATTATTGGCAGTTTTTGAGGGCTTTTAGAATCATTCTACATATTGCCTTTCAAATCTATTTTCAGAATAGAATAACAGTGGTGCAAGAGAGATACCATGTATCAAATTAGAAGCTCCTGCTCTGAGCCACCCCGAATGAGAAAGAAAATGAAATCAATAAACAGATTTGAAATAGGGGCAATTTTTTAACCCTTGTGGCAGGAGATGGTGAAAAAAATCATCCCTTCTGAATTTGTTGTAAATCTTTCTTGCCAAATTTTGATCTGGATTAGTATTTAAACTAAAAAAAAATTGATTTTATTTTTTAAAAATCTTTCTAAAATAAAAATGATCTATAAGAGAGTTGTTTTCATGATAGTTTTATTATTTTTAAAATTTAAACTGATGAGTCTGTCGAAAGTTTGAAATCCTACTATTCGTAAGCATAGAATTAATTATTCATATGAATATATTGTTAGTAGGTCAACCATGCAGTTTTATTCTATAGAGAACCCAACAGATCGTAATAACTAAATTTTACCATACTGTTCTTTACGTAAGTAAGGCAAAGAGTTTGGTAATTGATATTAGAGGTTTTTTTAAAAAATAAACAACGTAAATAGTTTGCTACCTTTCTCTATCTCTCTCAAAAAAATAAAAATAATTAACATTACCTAACTTACAATGTACATCCATTGGGTTTGCAGTAGTTGACCTTCTCTTTTAAGAAGTATATAATAGGACTAGTGAAAAAGATATTTATAAAGAGGCTAAAATACAAAAAAAACTTCTTATAAATATTCATTTTTATGCTTTACCCTCGTGTCATTTAAAATTTCTATTTTATCCTCTTAAAATTTAAAGTTAGAGTACTTAATTCAGCTAAGTGCGTTATAATTTCGTACCTAAATTATGTGATATAACTAAAAAAGTACAATATATTCATTTTAGCTATGAGTAAAAAATAAAAAGAATTAATTAGTAAATATTAGAGAATCTATTTCATAAAGTTACTTAATTTGAGAGAAAAGAGAATTTTTTAATACATTTCAACCAATGTTAAGAATAAAATAGGTATCTTATTATGTCTCTTAATTATACCACAAAATTTATGCATTGAATAGTGGTGAAATTATAACAATATTGAGTTAAGTATTACAATTCTAAATTGTAAGAGTCAAAATCGAGGCTTTTTAAAGGTGGTAGGGGAAAGTAAAAACCTAGATATTTATAAGGGGATTGTTTGTATTTTAGCCTTATAAAGACATCTAGTCTTTTATAGTGTATGCCAAAAAAACATTAGGAATCAACACTCAAATAGAGAAATTTGCTATATTATATAGCGTTACATAATCTAGAAGGCCAAGGAAACTAATTCTATACCATTATAAACTCATCATCAGTGTATTAGGAGTTACATCTTTTGCTATTTTTCATTATATATAGTTATCACTATATATAATGAAAATGTTTTGCATTTTATTACACAAGAATTGCTCTGTTTCTATTGCCTACGTAGAAATTATTTTATGTACAATCATCGAAATTTTTCCATACAAGATATCAACATAACTATCGAGTCTAACGCGCACATTTCGTCCCCAGCGATTGCAAAACAGTACATATATTGTAAACCAAAACCCTCCTACATATGCAACTGCAGATATTGCATAGAAAATGACTTTGCCGATACTACTAACCTCTTTATCTTCTTCTTCAGGTGGTGCTGTTGTGTTTGATGCAGAATTGCATGCTTGATCTAATGGAAATCCGTGTAGGCCAACATTGCCCTCGTAAGCAGCCTCATCAAAAGTGGCCAATTGATCTCGAAAATTTGGTATGCAGCCGGACAAGTTGTTTTGGGCAACAGAGAACACTTCCAAGAAATTCAACTGAACTAATTGCCAAGGAATGCCGCCGCTTAACTTGTTGTTGGATATGTCAAGGCTCTCAATCTGATTTAAATTTGACAGGGCTTCAGGGATTGGTCCTGTAAGTCGGTTGTAGGATAAGTTTAGTGATACAAGTCCGCTAAGATTTCCAATTTCCGGCGGAATTTTTCCTGTCAATCGGTTTGCCGACATATCAATTAAGGTCATAGAAATCAAATGATCCCTTAGGTACATATAGAAATTGCCTTTTGTCCTAAACTCTTCCTCTTGTAGTTCCATAGTAAAATTGACTGAATCCAATTTAAGAAATTTGGGGATCAGAATTCTAAAAGAATACTCGAAAAGAGCCAACTGTATAGAAATGAGATGGATTGTGATTCAATGAATCTGAATGACATTGTACCAAGGCAAGACGGTATTGGTCCAGAAAAGTTGTTGTATGATAGGTCTAAAATAGTAAATTTTGCAAGTTGCACAACTGAAGAGGTACTAACCCGCTAAAAGAATTTTCTCTCAAAATGAGAATCTTCAAATTAGGCTCGCTTCCTATTTGCTTTGGAATCGGACCGGAAAGATGATTTTTGCCAATGTCTAGTGCTACAAGCTGCGAGAGATTGAAAAGAACACTGGAACTTCTCCTGTCAAAGCATTATTAGCCAAATTGAGATGCACTAATCCTGGAGGGAAGCAAAGAGGTAAAGAACCAGACAGACTGTTGTTGGAGAGGTCTAATATGTAAAGATTTGTTGCATTACATAGCCATTGTGGAATTGGGCCTTCGAAATGATTCCCTCTAAGAATAAGGGCACACAATTCGGTTGCATCCAAAAAGGTCTCTGGGATTAAACCACTCAGATTGTTGTCATGGAAATCCAGAAAAATTACACCACCCATATTACTTGGCAGTGCTCCAGAGAGCTCGTTACCTCCCAAGTAAACAATTGGCCAACCGGTAATTAGACTAGGAATTTTCCCTGAGATATAATTGTCTGAAAGATCCAAAATCCGCATTCCTCTCATGTTAGCAAATGATATAGGGATGTTTCCTATTAGATGGTTTGACGAAAAGTTAAGATCCACCAGATTAGGAAAAACCATACTAATGTTAGAAGGTAGTGAACCACTAAAGAGATTCTCGGAGACATCAAATATAGACATACTTTCTATTTGATGACTGGGAAGATGAATTGTCCCCGTTAAGACGTTATTTCCTAAGTTCAAGTATTCCATATTGGTATTATTGTTAAGTAGGCAAGTAGGGATGTTTCCTGTTAAATTGTTGTAGGAGAGATCGAGTGCCTCGAGGTGATGTTGAGAGCAGAGAAACGTAGGGGTGCGAATGGCATTCTTTTCCAGCTTACAACTTGTCAGCATAAGAATCCGCAATTGTAATTGGTGAATTGAACTCCAGCTATTGATATCCACCTCTAGTCCCTCGTTGTTTGAAAGCACGATTCCTTCAGGCTTTGACATGTTGGCGAAAGAGTGCAGTGAAAACTCTCCATGAAGACAGTTGTTGGAAAGGTCTAGATATTGAAGTGAGACAAGTCCTGTGAAGAGTTGCTCTGGTATAGTTCCCTTGAAAGAGTTATAAGAAAGATCAACTTGCTGAAGGAATGTAAAGTTTCCAAGAGTTGGAGGAAGACTCCCACTTAATTGATTATTTGAAAGGCTCAATTGTTGCAAGTTCGTAAGTTCTTGGAGAACTGTGCAAGACAATAAGATAATACAAATTATATCACATTATCCTAAAAAATTAGTTTGTAGAAATTTTGAAATTAATGTACAAAAATCATACCCTTCAAAGGAAGTGATCCAATTAAATCATTTCTGCTCAAATCCAAGACTTCCAGAGATATCAGATACCCCAAAGACGTCGGGATCTCTCCTTTAAATTGGTTATGACTAAGATCAAGCTCCTTTAGCTTCTTCAATCCTGCTAAGGCCGGAAAGAAGACACAAGAAAGGTATAAATTAAGAAGAGAAAGTATTGATTACGATTTCATTAGTGCATATCTTCCTATTATCGCGGTGGGTTCATTTCACCTGTCTTAGATTCGGTTTGGTGTGATTCAACGTCTTGGGTTTGATTCACTAACTTTGATTTAGTTTATCTTTGATCCATCATCAGCATGATTCACCGTCGACTTAGATTTAGTTCAATTTGAGATTGTGTCCAAGCCGGCTTGACGTAGACTCGGCTCTAGTTTGAATCGTGCCTATCAAGATGACGACGATTTAGTTTAAATCGTGTTTATCACGAAGACGGCAATTTAGTTTGAATTGTGCCTATCACGAAGATGACAGTTTTGGTTTAACCGAATCCAAATCAAACCTACCACGAAGACGACGATTTGGTTTGATCCGTGCCTTTACGAAGACGGCGATTTTGGTTTAACAAAACTCAAATTAAGACTATCACAAAAAAGACGTTTTGATTTAAAATCGAACCATATCAAGTCTATCACAAATTAAAACGGCGATTCGGTAGAAACGAATCCAAATCAAGACTATCACAAAAATGACGATTTAGTTTAAGCTAAACTGGATCAAGCCTATCACAAAGACGACAATACAAGATAAATATTTATTATTTTATTTTATTTATACAATTATTTTTATTTTATATTTTGTTTTATTTTTATTTTTTGAATGAAGATTTTATCGTGTTGAGCCTATCATGAAGACTGTCACACAATCAAATTAGTTAAAGAATTATTGTCACGTCGTTCATGCGCACATATTGATATTTTGTAGTCATAAATGTGGACGCGATATTTGGGAAATTGGCGCTTAGTAAATATGCGTGCCACGCATAGTAACAACTTAATGTCGGATTTGATCGGTGGAGCCTATCACAAAGACGGTCGTGTAATCAAACCGACAAGAGAATCGCCACTATATCATTCGCACACATACACCAATCTTTTGGGTAGTCCTGGAGTCGTCGTCGTCGCCACTGTCAAAGAGGCTATGAGGCCTCCTTGCACACTGTTGCCGTTGTCGGAGAAGGAGGAGCGGATTCAAGAACCTTCGAGCATCGTCATTGTCATCGTGATCGTCGCACCTTTCATTATGAACTCATTCTCTCTTGGCGTACGGACCAGAGACCTCCTCTTCCTTTCTCTCTTGAAGAATTATTTTTTTGAATCTCATGGTCCAATTTATAGTGTTCTTAAGATCTTTTCATTTTAAAAAATAATTAAAAAACTTAAAACAAGACAACACTACATTGCTTTATCTCTTTCTTTGTTGATATCCAGTCCTCTAAAAAAAATTGTCATCAAATTAATCACAATTTATTTATTTTCTTCCTTTCACTATGTTTATATTTATTTTCTTTACTCCTTTTTTTTTAAAAAAAATTAATTTAATTTCTTTTATCCGAATAGACAGCATAAGAATTTACAATTGTAATTGTTGAATTGAACTCCAGCTTAAAAATTCTTAAAAAACTGTACATGATAATAAGATATACATATTATATTGTGTAATCCTCAAAAGAGGCATATAGTAATTTTGAAATGACAGTAGAAGAACCATACCTTCTAAAGAAAGTGAACCATTTAAATGATTCCCACCCAATTTCAAGATTTCAAGAGAAGTTACATATCCCAAAGATGTCGGAATCTCTCCTGTAAATTGGTTAAAACTAAGATCAAGCTCCTTCAACTTCTTCAATCCTGAAAAGAAGACACAAGAAAGGCAAAGGTCAAAAAGAAGAAAGTATGGATTACAGTCTCAATAGCATATATCTTCCCATTAGAGAACTTATTATAGTGGAATACAACATATTACCTTTGACATCTACTGTGCTCTTTGAATTATTAATTATTTTCCAACTTCATGACTCTTAATAAGCAGCGTTAGTTATGAAAAGATAGCAGTAGTTTGATTATTGCTTAAACGGATGACTTACTAACTTGTTAAGGTCTTATATATATATATATCTATTCTTATTAGTATAAACAAATATATTTATTGGTTTCGTCTTACCCTTTTTTATAGGTACATGCAAATTACTAAAATTTCTTCACATCATTAATTTTATAATAATTATTGAATAATATTTGTTGTGAATTCAAATTTAAATTATTCAATTAAATTTCAATAAAATATTAATTTGTAATTATATTTGAAAGTTAAATTCAAAATACGAGTTTACAATTTGAATTTTAGTTTACTATTTAAATTCAGATTCAAATATATGTTGTAAAATAAAGCTCTATATTCAAATTGTTTACTTAAATTTAAGTTATTTTTTAATTCCAATTTTAGTATTCAAATATATGTTGTAAAATAAAGCTCTATATTTAAATTGTTTACTTAAATTTTTGTTATTTTTCTAATTCCAATTTTAGTTTCGTTGACATATTATACTCAAATTGAAAATTTAAACATGAGTTTTTTTTTTTTTTAATTCAAAGAACTTCAGATGGTTTAATTCAATTTAAATAAAATTTTAATTAAAAATTTAAAATTAAATTTAGATTTACTATCTTGATGTACAATTGAAATTTAGAATAGAAATTCAAATTTTAATTCAAGATTAAACTTATAGTTCAAATTTAAAATTATTATAGTTAATTAGTATTAATAATTTATTCTCACCTTTTGTGTAAATGGTATTTACCCATTAATTCAAATTTTAATTCAAGATTAAATTTATAGTTCAAATTTAAAACTATTACATTTACCCATTAATAAGTGTTTCTTAAACTATTCACATACCCTCTTCATAAATATAATTTCTAATATTAACTTAAATATCTATAAAAATCAAATTTTTATGACCTTTCGCATTCTCTCTTAATAAATATATATTTAATTATTTTAATTAATTACATAAGATAATATTTTAATTTGATTTTGAATTTGTATTTTAATTCGAATTCAAAGTTGAGTTTAAGTTTGAAATTAAATTTTAAAATTTTTAATTAATTATAAATATATTTTGTTAGAAAAATATTAAAAAAATCATTTACTATTAATAAAAATATTTTAGTAAATTATATTTACCTATTAATAAATGTCTCTAAAACTCTTCACATACCCTCTTCATAAATATAATTTTTAATATTAATTTAAATACTTATAAAAATTAAATTTTTACTGCCTTTCACATACTCTCTCAATAAATATATTTATTTTTATTAATTATATAAGTTAATATTTTAATTTGATTTTGAATTTGTATTTTAATTTGAATTCAAAGTTGAGTTAAAGTATGAAATTAGTTTTTAAAATTTTTAATTAATTATAAATATATTTTGTTATAAAAATATTAAAAAATTATTTACTATTAATTCATTAAATAGATTAGGATATCAAATTTTTAATTAAAATTTAAATTTGCATTTTATTTTATTAATTATGATTTTATTTCAAATATATAATTCAAAGTCTACTTTGAGCTTTAATTTTGAATTCAAAATCTAAATTAGTTTATTAGTAATAAATTTATTTAGGAATATAAATTTTTTTTTGACAAGTCAATTTTTCTTTTGAAGAATTCTAAAGTTTCTTAAACCTAAAGAATTCCAAGAGTTGGTAGTTTAAGAATTTATACAAAAATTTAATGACCTTATAAATTTATAAGACTAGGTGAAAGGTCACTTGAGTATGTATAAATAGTTAAGTATAGAGTTTTAGTAATGTCAAACTACTAAGCCAGAAAATTATCTTGTACCAAGTTGTGACGCCCCCAATAGTCCTACATCGGATGTGGATGGAATTGTGATTGGGATTATATAAGACATGGACACTAGTAATAATAACTGGGCTTAAGCATTTTGGGCTGTGGTTTGGGCCCAACGAGTTATTATTGCTAGTGGACCGGGTCGTTACATTTGGTATCAGAGCCAATAACCAGCCGGAAGTGTGTGGCGAGTCTCGGCTGAGTCTGGGTCTAGATGACAGGGCTAGCGAGACGAGTCTCACATCGCCTGGTGATCTTGGGCTGCTGTGTGTGTGTTTGGGCTGACGAGGACGTCAGGCCTACACGGGGGGAGTCTGTGACGCCCCCAATAGTCCCACATCGGATGTGGATGGAATTGTGATTGGGTTTATATAAGACATGGACACTAGTAATAATAACTGGGCTTAAGCATTTTGGGCTGTGGTTTGGGCCCAACGAGTTATTATTGCTAGTGGACCGGATCGTTATATTTCAGATGGTGCGAGAACAAACAAAGGATGAACATTTCCTCCAAGGACATGAGCAGATAGAAAGGGTGGTGAAACAGGTGGGGCAGGTGCAATAGGAGCAACAGTCTGTTGCTGTATAAGCTGCTGAAACCACCGCAGTCAGTGCAGTAATCTGATCCTGCAAACTGCTGGAGTCTATCGGAGCCCTCTGGCTCCCCCGGTACTCTAGAAGATCGACCGACATCTCGGCCACTGCCAGCACCTCGCCCATCGCCACCATGACTCCCAGATCGAGCCATATCTGCATTACGACCAAATAGGTTAGGACAAGGGGAAACCGACTAGACACCCCCGAACCCAAGTATGGGTTACGAGCACTTTTGCTGGCAGTCAGAGCAGAACTCCACGACCTGTGTCTTCTGTGGGGACCTCATCAGGGTATTAGATGTGATCAGCGCCATGGCCGGTTGTTACAGGTGTGGCCATGCCGGGCATATGGTGGCTAATTGCCCACAGACATCCGCATTTATACAGTCTACTATTGCTGTTCGGATGATCCACCACCGGGAGGACTTAGCAGGTATGTTTAGTTTGGCTGTTATCACGTCGTGTTAGTGGCATTTGATATTTGTTTTCAGTATTGGTATGGAGATTGGTGTTGTAAGGTACGTTGGTACCTTCTGTTGGTTCGCTGTGTGTTATGTCTCCGACTAGTTGTTGGCGATAGATTGTGGGTATTTTCTATTCTTTTGATAAGCACGTTGGCTGCAGACAACGTACTGTCGAAAGAGTGGATGAAATACTTTACCCCGCAAAAAGGTGGGGTATTATGATTGGGTCTGTATGTGTACATTCCTATAAGTTAGCCTTGCAGTTGCCTGTTGAGCACAGTGTGATTACTCTAGAGATGATATCGCAGTCTGTGATTGGATTTTGGACGGATCTCTACCGTACATGTGCGCAGTTGTCTAGTTCTCACTGTGATTGATGGACGTCTATACAAGCGACGTCGGCCTTTACAAGTAAACTGTCGAAACTAGTAGCCCGGAGTTGTTCCAGACAGTGCTGATATTTCAGTGAGCTTTTCAGTATTATGTACTTTGTGACTGATTGTCACTGTGGTTGAGTTGGATGGGGTAGATGTTCTGCGATTAGTTGTCGCCGTGTAGATGATAGTCAGACATCATGTATTAGTGGACTGTTCGATGTCCTACTATAATTAAGTTTCGAGGACGAAACTTCTAATAAGGAGGGGGTAATGTAGTACTCGAGAAATTTAAATTTGAAGTATTTTGCAAAAAGTCCTATTATTTTATGTGTCAAATGCAATGAGGTTATTTGGAGAAGGACTTCTATGCATAAATGACCTACAGCTGTGGACTGAATTGTAATGAACAAGGTTTAGAGGGACTAAGTTGCAAAGAAAGGGAAAATTCACTAAAAACACTGTGCACGAGTGTTGTGGGTTTGGGGGGCAGTTACAACTGCTCATCCATGTTCCTTCCACCTTCTCTGCCACGAAGCCAAGTCCCTGGGAACTGTTCTTCATGGGATATAGCAAGGTGGAGAAGATGATGTTGCGAGGTTCTTGGCAACCGAGTTGAAGTGGAAAAGAACAAGCAAACCAGAGATTTCTTGCACCTAACCTCCATCAAAAGTTTCTCCTTCTTCCTCTGCATCTCCCCCGTGAGCCGCACCATCAGCCGCCGCCGAGGATTGCCGTAAAAGCAAGATAATTCAAGAAATCAATTGATCTCGGGGTGTGGTGGAGTGAGGCTTCACAAAGTTGGTTGGGACTGCTTCCAGAGCATCCAGAGGATCTCTGCTACCTCCAGAAGCCGAGCCCAGGTCCTCCTGCTCACTGCCGTGGCCGCGCGACGCGGGGAGGTGCATCCCTTCTTCTCCAACTCCGGCGAGGTGAGTCCTCTTTAACCAAAGGTTCTCTGGACCCAAGACCTTTGGAAGTGGTCTCTGTAGGTTCTAAGGATGCTCCACGCCCAGCCCCAAAAATGGGAAGCCATCGGTTGGTCGGCGGCCAAGTTGCACCGCCGAGAGCTCCGCTTCGAGCTTTCTTTGCTCCCGGCGACTTTTAATGAAAAGTAAAACGATGGTCTTATTCCTCTTGACCTGTTCTTGATCCTCTCCAAATTTGGAGTAATATGGTTCACTGTAGAGCTAGCAGTCCCAAGCCCTAGTTTCGGGAAGATGAAGCCATGGCCGAGCTTCTTGCTCCGGCGCCGGCGGCGCTTCCCACTGCCGGCCACAAGCCCAGAAATGTTCTTGGGACCGAGAGGAGTCCGTCCATGCCTTTGCATGGCAACCATGCAGCCCGAAAGTTGAGGTGCCATGGATGACCCGAGAATGGACCAAGGTGCGGTTGCTGGCTTTCCGGCCGTCGACGGCATTCGGGGAGTGGTCGGGAAGCTTTCTGGGATCAAGTTGTGATGACCTGGATCTCTGCAGAGCTGTGGTAGAGTCATTGGTGACTTCGGGGGAGCCTGTACTGTGTTTCGGGAAGTGGTTGTGCATGATTGGACACAAGTGTTGGACCTCGAGCCTTATTGGATCACGTGGGTGATCGGCTGACCCCGTCGGATGTTTAGAGGTGGTTTCGCGCGAAACGGATATCAAATTTGGACTCGGCGCGAAATTCGGATTAAAAATACCTTTCCGGGAGCCTCCGGCGATTTATCGGATTGGAATTTGGCGAAACGGACGTCGTTTTTGGAATCAGCACGCGAAAACGGTCAAGTTAGGCTATTTGCTTGTTGTTTTTGAGCTTGTGGGTACTGTTCACGCCGGAACAGTGTCTCCGGCGATCGCCGGCGGCGGCGGGCAGCGCCGGCGGGTGGCGGCGCGGCCTCGGGCAGGCGGCAGGCGGCGGCACGCGGCGCGGGCAGGGCGCGGGCAGGCGCCCGGGCGCGCGGGCAGGCGCGCGGTCCACGGCGGCGGTCGTGCACCAGGGCGGTGCCACGTGGCGGCTTGGGTTGGTTGGTTCTGGGGCGCGGTCTACGGAATTTGGGCCGGGTGCACGTAGACCGGGTGGACACGTGGCGGAGGTGATTGGTCCGGTGTTGTGCTCCCGGTCCACGCAATCGGTGGAGTTGTTGACCGGGCAGGTGGCCGTACGGCGGGGCAGGTGGCCGTACGGCCCGGGTCAGCCGCGACGTGCGCGGTCCACGGCGCGACGTGCGCGGTGCACGGACTGCCGGGGCCACGTGGCGCGTCGCCATTTGCGGGCGCAGGTGCTCCGGGTGCAGCGGGGCCCGGGGGAGTGGTGAACTGGGCCGCGTGGTGGACCGGGCCGCACTGTGCGCGCCCGAAAGTGCTGGGCCGGGCCGCACTGTGCGCGCCCGGAAATTTTCGGGCGCCCGAATTCCGGGACAAAATGGGAATTTTTCCAATTGTTCCAACTACACTATAAAAGCCAACCCGAGCCCCCTTCTTTGCTTCTTTTCTCTCAACCCTTTCACTTTCTGCCCGAGCTCCCTCAAGCAAAGTTTTTCACCTCTAAGTGCTTGATCTTCCTGCCAAGTTTCAAGATTTTAGGAGGCTCGAATCCCGAGGTTCCCCATTTTACGGTGCGGCGCGACGTTGCTTTCTAGTGTTCTTCTTCGGCGCAGCGACAGTGTTTTAGCTCCCCTGGGCTACCCCGAGATCATTTTGCTGTGATTCTTGCACCGGCAGACTCCTAAGAGGTAGGACTTCATCTTTCGTTTTGGTCGCGCTTTCCCGTTTCGAGGTTTTGGCACGGATCCCGAGGCAAACAGTGACCCCATTTTCTGTGTGGACTTCCTTGACAGCAGCGGGGTATTTTGGCCATATCTTCGCGCACGAGCGTCAGACGGAAACGAGCTTATACAACTTTTTCATCTACGGATCGCAAGGAACGCGTTCGTATTTTTCTTGGATTTTCCTGAGGATTATTTCGAGGTGAAAATTACTGTTTTCTCTGTGAACAGTGCACAGTTTTTAGCACAGAATTTTGTATGAGTGTACCCCCTTGCCGAATTTTTATCTTGACTTACCGAACTCAGATTTGGGCATGCAAGGTACCGTTACGAAGCTATCGACGCGAGGATCGCTGTGATATTTTTCTTGGAATTTCCTGGGCACTTTCTACAGGTGATAATTTAACAGTTTCGAATCTGAGGTTGTATGTGGTTATAAGAGAATTAATTGGGAGCCTAAGTGTAATTAGTGAGCTTTGTATTGTACCAGGAATATTACGGGTGTGCTAAAATTGTGGGAGCAAGGATTTGGAGTTTTGGTATTTTCAGCTGTACGGACTTGGACAGTTGCACTTCAGGTGGGTGGTCGTTGTTTACCTCTATTTTGACATGCTCACTAGGAATATTAGAGTGATTCCTTTATTTGGACCTGCATGCTTAAAATAATATAATTGTGAGCCTATCACATGAAAAGTACTATTGTGGATATCTGATAGTGGTTGGGACTTAGATATGTTTGTATGGATAGAATTTTAGCACTCAACCTTGCATGTGGAATTTACTTTCATGATGGGATAATATGAAATGACTTGTAGGAGAGCACCACTTGAGGATCTGTTGTACATGCATAGGTGGATGATTTATGTGAGATTAATTTGGTGGATATAGCATGTTGGAACAGGATTATTGGGACACTTTCTTTTATCGCTCTTGAGAACTTATGCATGCTTGTATGGTCATCTAGATAGGCCATTTTTTATTGCTGCACTTTTATTTTGGGACTTGACTCAGGAGAAACCATGTTTGTTTTCTTTTCTCCTTCTTATTTAGACCTTTGAGTCTGGTTGCTCGGGTTCGAGCAGGGGTTTGGGATAGTGTAGCGAGGACCTGAGGGTCGGTGACAGGTTGTGTTTGATTATGGGTTGCGGGATTATAGCGGCTACCGCGGACAGTAGGCGGTTGACCGGATGTCGAATGTGGGACATGATTGTGATTGTGGGTATTGCGGTGATCGCGGATTTTGGGCGATCGACCGGATGTTCATTTGTGCATCAGATTGGGGGATCTGTGTTTCTTTTAGTGGAGGGTGTGTTCCACCGGGGCTTTACAGTTGTGATTTACTCCTGCTTTTGGTACTTATTTTACCGGCGCGGTTATTGCCCAGTAGTGCTTTCCTCGAGTGGGTCGCTCCCCTCGAGTTCCCCTCCGGAGGCCGGGGCCAGACAGTTATTGACGGATTCGCTATCACATCGGCGCGGCTTATTTGCCCGATGATGAGGGCGGCGGCAGGAGCTTTGCTATCACATCGGCGCGGCTTACTTGCCCGATGATGAGGGCGGTACAGATTGGGTTAATCTGGGACGGTTGGTTATTGTGGATATGGTTATTCCAGTCTAGGACTGTATTTTTAGAGGCATAATAGTGGTAGTTTCATTTCTTCGGCAGTCATTATTTCTTACCACTCTTCTTTCCCCTTTTGCCTCTGGTAGACCTAGTGGGTGTGTCAGAGTTTGAGGTTTTACCCACTAGGGGAGGCTACTGGTTTACTAGTAGTTCTCACCCCCATTCTTCTTTCTCTTTTCTTCTCCTTTGTTTTGCAGAGCCTTCTGCGGGTGCTGCTCGGCTTACAGCGGCGGGTCGAGGAGAGAGGACGGCTGAGTAGCTAGACAGTGGACCCGACAGTGAGTTAGCTAGACTTGTACCTTTCATGTATCTTATCTCAGACTGTTGTACTTTTACTTTTGGGGTCTGGCTTTAGCCAGCTGGTTGTATATTTGTGGTGAGCTGGGAGAGGGACTTGTACCTTATTTTATAGTCATTTTGTATTTTTACTTCCAGTTCGGTCTGAGATGTAGTATTTTCAGTTCAGCTCTCTTTTTATTACTCTTTTATTGTATTTCTTATATCTGAGCAGGTTACCAGCGCTTCGTGTACATGGAAAATTCTGTGTGCACGACGGATCTGTTGGCGGGCCCGGGTTCTGGTTTACACTCGGGGCGTGACACAAGTAGATCCCATCCATGCTATTGCATGGGCTCCATGCAGCCTTGGTGGAAATCCACCATTAGAGGTGGAAGCTCCCAAACCGAGCTTTGCACCACCGCCGCCGCCGCCGTGCCCTGTCGCCGGGCATGGGTTCAGGTAAGTTGTTAATGAGTTTTAGCACCTTTTGGTGCAAGAGGTTGAGTCCCAGAACCCCTGGATGGGGAGTCACCATTTTCGAGGTTGGAGCATCATCTTCCTCCTCGAGCCACGGCTAAACCGAGGGTCGAAGCTTGATCCCAGTTGCATAGAAAAGTTTCTGCAACTGGGGGGAATAATTCTTGCCATCTTAGAACCTCCCAGGTGCCCTCTCTGCTGAGAACAAGCTCGGGCAAAAGCTTGGTTGTATGTTAATGAAGTGTGCCCACCAAGTGTTTGTTAAAATGTCACAATGAAGGAAAGCTTAGTTTCAGGCTTCGAGCTGAATATGAAAGTTGCTCCATGCTATCCCCTGAGCTTGATGCTCACTTCAGATAAAATGTGGTCTGTGTGGATTGGTGTGTGGGGCATTATCAAATTGTTAGTAAGCGAAGGACTTGGATATGTGGATCCAGCAGTTTCTGGGCTGCACTAGGGCAAGCCCTTGAGTCCCTGTGGTGCCTTGAGCAAGATGCTCAAGTGTGTTTGGGATTGGCACAAGTAAATATAAAGTTTTAGTATTATTAAGCTCTATGTTGATTAGTTGGCCGTGGTACTGTTTGGGGCTATTTGAGAAGCTGCAACAGTGAGCTCCTGGCTATTTTGGGGTCACTGGACGCGATGCTCACCTTAGATTTAGGTTTTGTTGAGCCGAAGAAATAAAAATGCATTTAGGCTATGTTAGCATAGTGTTTATGGACCCATTTATGTTCTCGGGTTCCATGCTGCTCCCAAATGGTGAGCACGGCGTTCAGCATATCGAGGCCCACCTACAGGTGCCCTCGGTTCAGTTTGGAGATGTGTGGTTGTGAAGTAATTGCAAAAACTTGAGTTTTTGGAGGGTTTTTATGCAATTTTGGGAAACCCTAGGGGTCTAATTGCAATTGTAGCCTCATGGGCTGTTTTGGGCTGTACGCCCATGATCTCTAAATCCTTCGTTAGAAATCCAATGGCTTTCGTTGAGCGGGAATCGGATTTCCGAAAAATTCCGGCAAAATCCCGAGACTTCAGCGAGGTTTCCGTATAGCTTGTACACACAGTGGGTTAGTGGGATGGATATGAGAGTCTATTATTGACTTGTATTTATTATTCAGGTGCTAGCAGTCAGCCGCTAGCCAGTGAGCCTCCCAGCGGATTTCAGGATCGCTTGTGTTGAGGTGGGTTTATCTTCGGTCCGGGCTTTATCATTTCGGCCCTACGGGTACCGTGGTAGGACGGACCCCTGTTTTGTTGATATCCTTGATCCCACAGATGAGCCTTTCGTTATGCTTATTATTTTCAGCATTTATTGATATATCTGGACACATGTCTTATACTCTATTCTTCACTGCATGTTTAGAATATGAGTACTAGTTTCAGTACTTAGCATGATTTACATCAGTATCGATATCCCAGTGGGGATTCCCTCGGCTTCTCGCCGATTGTCCGGTCTACCGACCGTGGATTGAGATTCAGCATTATGGTTGCTATTGAGTTTTTACTTGCTTCTTACTATTTGCTTGCATCCCAACACTTAATCCTTATATCTATATAGCATTGATTCCACATGTGAGCTTCCCTTATACATTTTACTTCTAGTATTAGTAGATATATATATCTGGACATATCTCATGCCTGATTGGTCATCATTTCAGTTTATTCAGCATTCCTGTTCTATGACAGCTTAGCCTGAGGTCCTGGTGTCCAGTGGTGGCATTAGCCTGAGGCACTAGTGACCAACAGTGTGTGACGCCCCACTTCCCAGGGGGTCACCCATCCTAGAACTACTCTAGCTCTAGCACGCTTAACTCTCATGTTCCTCTTGGATCTTGCTACCATCCAAAATGCTATAGCCGGGTTAGAGATTTTAGTCCTATTATATCATTTATATATAGGACTAATCCAAATTCCGGGCCCTGACGTCCACGTCAGGCTCAAGCACACTCACAAGCACCAGGCGATGTGAGACTCGTCTCGCTAGCCTTAGCCGACCTTGTGAGGAGCTGCACTCCACTCACAACGGTCATTAGCCGGGGAGACTCGCTCTACCCGCTATATAACCCTGGCTCAGCCGAGACTCATCTCACATTTCCGGCTGGTGAATGGCTCTGATACCAACTGTGACGCCCCACTTCCCAGGGGGTCACCCATCCTAGAACTACTCTAGCTCTAGCACGCTTAACTCTCATGTTCCTCTTGGATCTTGCTACCATCCAAAATGCTATAGCCGGGTTAGAGATTTTAGTCCTATTATATCATTTATATATAGGACTAATCCAAATTCCGGGGGTGTCACACAGTGGCAGCTTAGCCTGAGGTCCTGGTGTCCAGTGGTGGCATTAGCCTGAGGCACTAGTGACCAACAGTGGCAACTGCCTGAGGTCCTGTTCTATGACAGCTTAGCCTGAGGTCCTGGTATCCAGTGGTGGCATTAGCCTGAGGCACTAGTGACCAACAGTGGCAGCTTAGCCTGAGGTCCTGGTGTCCAGTGGTGGCATTAGCCTGAGGCACTAGTGACCAACAGTGACAATTGCCTGAGGTCCTGGTGTCCAGTGGTGGCATTAGCCTGAGGCACTTGACCAACAGTGGCATGGAGTGGGTACTTGATTTCTATCATTGGTGCATGATTTGCATTGATTACTCCAGCATTTATTGGCATGTCTGGCACATGACTGTTCGTACTCTTTGTTTACAGCTTTGATATTTATGGTTATCATACTTGCTCTGTTCCATTGCATGATCAGTATTATTGTTCATCGAGATTGACAGGTTTACACGATTGCCAGTTATTGCTTACTCAGCTTTATATGTGATACTAGCTTTATTGCTTAGCACATGATCATGATACCCTGCTTACCCTTTTAATTATTATACAGCATGTTTAGTTCAGTATAGCATACAGTTATTCAGCCTTCTGATTATAGCTTATTTTGCTATCTGCTTATTACAGTATCCAGTAGGTACGGCTTGCTATTTCTTGGCCCGTCGTGCCCACTGGGATACATGTAGAGTGTATCTCACACCCCCTGGGTGACTATTTTTTTAGGTCAGTCGGGTATTGAGAGATTGGGACGGTCCAGTGAGCTGTCACGGTAGAGTCGACCCTGATATCGATTACATATTCCAGTATTTTATATTCAGTGCTTAGTCTGTATTATATTTTGGAGATGTGGATTATGTGTTGTATGTTGGACATGTACTAGTTACCTTCAGTTGTTGTTTACGTCGCCTCTGATTCAGTATTGTATTTATTTAGCCGAGCATGTACAGGGGAGACTTTATCCCAGTGGACAGAGGGTTCCCTGTGCATGTGGCGGTCTGTCTACGTCACGGATTTCAATTTGTACTCTGATGATTTTAAGAAAAAAAAAAAATTCTACCGCTGTTTTGAAACTCGGAGCGTGACAGATTAGATGGTATCAGAGACAGGTTTAAGAAACCTAAGTATTTGGTTAGGATTGAGCCCTAGGATGACTTGAGTCTGACGCGAGTGCGTGGGGTTATTGTGTCATTGGGTTTATAGAAGACATGGACACTAGTAATAATAACTGGGCTTAAGCATTTTGGGCTGTGGTTTGAGCCCAACGAGTTATTATTGCTAGTGGGTCGGGTTGTTACACAAGTTCTCCTAGCGTCCAACAAATCCAATAAGGTCAGGTATGTGTGAAATTATAATATTTTCATTAGTATTGTTTGATGAAATTTGTTTTGAAATCAATTAATTATAAATTTATAATTAGACTTGAGATTAGATTTAAACTATAACTTAAAAATTTTAATTTATATATTTTAAACAAAATTTTATGTTCAAATTGTGAACTTAAACTTAAGTTATTTTTAATTTTTTTTTTTTTTTCATCTTATCATTGTCGTTAAGAGGGCTCCTCATTCAAATTTTATTCTATACTCTTTATTAATTACTAAAAATTTATCTATTTGATTTAATATAATATTCAATCTGTTGGATGTGTTACAATATTAAATTTTATTCAAATTCAAAATTAAGTTTAGATATTGATCTCAAATTTTAAAATTTTTAATTAATTATAAATTTATTTTGGTATAACAAATAAAAAAAAAGTTAATCTAATATAAATTAATTAAATAGGTTGTAATTTCATATTTTTAAATCAACTTAGAATTTTTACTTTATTTCGTTAGTTGTGTTGCTATATATATATTTTTTAAATTCAAAGTTGAACTTATTCAAATTTCAAATTTTAATTAATTAAAAATTTGTTATGGCATAAAAATATTAAAAAATAAATTTTTATATGGGTTGTGATTTGAAAGTTTAAATTAGAGTTCAAATTTATATTTTATCTTGAAAAAATATTACTATTTCAAATATTTAATTTGAAGTTGAAGTTGCGCTTAAATTTTTTAATTTAAATTTGATTTATTTTGGCAATTTTGAATATATTTTAATACAAAAGATATTAAAATAATTGTTCAGTATTATTTGTGAGATATGTTGAGATTTCAATTTTTTAATTTGAATTTAAAATTTTAATTTATACAAAATAATTTAAATTTCTATTTTATAAAAAATTATTTTAAGAGATCATGTCAAATTTTTTTAATATTTAAAAGCTGCTAAAAGTAATATACTAAAATACCTTTTCTTACTAAAGGAAAGTTGAGAAAAAAAATATATCAAAGAGATTATTTTATAATCAAAATTTAAATTATAAATTTAAATTTTTAATTAAAGTTTAAATTCCTATTCGACCTTTAATTTTTGAAATATAAAATGTGAATATTAATCTAAGAGTAACTTTTAAACTCAAATTTTATTTATGTTGAATTATATATAAATGGTAAATATAAATTTGAGTTTAATAAAAACTTTGTTGATATAAGATATATTAAAAGGATAATCTAATATAAAGTTGTTAATTAGAGTGTGGTAAATTTTTTTAATGAAAATATAATTTCAAATATTAAATAAATGCATTATTAAGTTTAATTTTTTAATATTTTATTTGAAATTTTATATTCAAATTGTAAATTTAGACTTGCCTTCTGTTTTGAAATTCAAAAGACCTACAATAATTCAATTCAATCTTTTATGTATAAATAATTCAATTCAATTCAATCTTTTATGTATAATCAAAATGAAAGTAAATTATATTTAGGTATAAATAAATTTTTTAAATCTTTTATGTACCCTCTTTATGGATTAAAAATAAAATTATAATATTAAAGTAAAATAATGTAAAACTAAATTTTTATAATCTTAAGTGTGCTCTCTCAGTAAGCATAATTATTTTAATAATTATATTGTTTTTTCTTTCTTACTAAGTAAAATTATTTTATTTTATTAATTATAGTAATTTTTCTGGTCCTTTATATATTTATTGAGTAAATATTTTTATGACTAACTTAGAGTTATATGTATTTATGAAAATTAAATAACTCAATTTATTTATATAAATAAATAGATAGTGTAAATGTCATGAAAAAATTAACCAATTAATTAAATATTTATATCAATTAACCATATAAATACAAATTTATTATAAAATTATTGTAGTATTCAAATTTACATTATTTCATTAAAATAATTATTCAAAATTTTAAATTATATTTTACGAATAATTTGATTTATAAAAATAAACATACACAATAAATTATAAATAATTTTTATTTATTCAAATTCTTACATGTGCATCGCACGTGTATAAACTAGTAATATATAAAAGTCTGTAAATAATTATATAGTAATTTAAAAAAAAATTGAAGTAGAAAAGAATATGCAAAATAAAAGAGAAAATTATTAACTTCTAGTTTTTTTAAAAAACCCAACAAATTAAAATAAGGAGTTGTTTGGTTGTATATAGTTGCAACTATACTACAGTTGTAACTGTATGCATATTCAAATTCGATTTTTGCTTTCATGCATTTAAATTCAACTATTACAGTTGCAATTGTATGAGAAGACTCAACAGCAGTAATTGAAACAACGCCCAAATTGGTCGCTGAATACTTGAAAAGAGTAATTTTAAACAAAAGCAAAATTACCTTCCTAATAACTTTTGAATAGATTTTTTTTTTTTCCTTTCCTACATAAGGAGTAATTTAATTGCCCCGTGTATAAAATAATAAAAATTCCTAAATGCACTTCTTAATTAACCGCATATAACTAATTAAGTATTTATAAGATATATACATATTATATTGCATAATCCTCAAAAGAGGCATGTCGTAACTTTGAAGTGACAGTATCAAAACCATACCTTTCAAAGAAGAAACAGATGCATTTAATTCATTGCCGCCCAAATTCAAGACTTCCAGAGATGTTAGATATCCCAAAGATGTCGGGATCTCTCTTGTAAATTGGTTGTAACTAAGATCAAGCTCCTTTAGCTTCTTCAATCCTGCTAAGGCCGGAAAGAAGACACAAGAAAGGAATAAATTAAGAAGAGAAAGTATTGATTACGATTTCATTTGTGCATATCTTCCTATTATCACGGTGGGTTCATTTCACCTGTCTTAGATTTGGTTTGGTGTGATTCAACATCTTGGGTTTGATTCACTAACTTTGATTTAGTTTGTCTTTGATCCATCATTAGCATGATTCACCGTCAACTTAGATTTAGTTCAATTTGAGATCGTGTCCAAGCCGGCTTGACGTAGACTCGGCTCTAGTTTGAATCGTGACTATCAAGAAGACGGCGATTTAGTTTAAATCGTGTCTATCACGAAGACGGCAATTTAGTTTGAATTGTGCCTATCACGAAGATGACAGTTTTGGTTTAACCGAATCCAAACCAAACCTACCACGAAGACGACGATTTGGTTTGATCCGTGCCTTTACGAAGACGACGATTTTGGTTTAACAAAACTCAAATTAAGACTATCACAAAGAAGACGTTTTGATTTAAAATCAAACCATATCAAGTCTATCACAAATTAAAACGACAATTCGGTAGAAACGAATCCAATTCAAGACTATCACAAAATTGACGATTTAATTTAAGCTAAACTGGATCAAGTCTATCACAAAGACGGCAATACAAGACAAACATTTGTTATTTTATTTTATTTATACAATTATTTTTATTTTATATTTTGTTTTATTTTTATTTTTTTTGAATGAAGATTTTATCGTGTCGAGCCTATCATGAAGACTGCCACACAATCAAATTGGTTAAAGAATTATTGTCACGTCGTTCGTGGGCACATATTGATATTTTGTAGTCATAAAAGTGGGCACGATATTAGGGAAATTGGCGCTTAGTAAATATGCGTGCCGCGCGTAGTAACGACTTAACGACGGATTTGATTAGTCGAGCCTATCACAAAGACGGTCGTGTAATCAAACCGACAAGAGAATCACCGCTATATCATTTGCACACATACACCAATCTTTTGGGTAGTCCTGGAGTCGTCATCGTCGCCGCCACTGTCGAAGAAGAAAGAAGAGGCTATGAGGCCTCCTTAAACCTTGTTGCCGTTGTCGGAGAAGGAGGAGCGGATTCAAGAACCTTCGAGCATCGTCATTGTCATCGTGATCGTCACACCTTTCATTATGAACTCATTCTCTCTTGGCGTACGGACAAGAGACCTCCTCTTCCTTTTTCTCTTAAAAAATTATTTTTTGAATCTCATGGTCCAATTTATATTGATCTTAAGATATTTTTTTTAAAAAAATAATTAAAAAATTTAAAACAAGACAACACTACATTGCTTTATCTCTTTCTTTGTTGATATCCAGTCCTCTAAAAAAAGTTGTCATCAAATTAATCACAATTTATTTATTTTCGTCCCTTCACTATTTTTATATTTATTTTCTTTACTCCTTTTTTTAAAAAAATAATTTAATTTCTTGTATCCGAATAGACAGCATAAGAATTTGCAATTGTAATTGTTGAATTAAACTTCAGCTTAAAAATTCTTGAAAAACTGTACATGATAATAAGATATACATATTATATTGTGTAATCCTCAAAAGAGGCATATAGTAATTTTGAAATGACAGTAAAAAAACCATACCTTCTAAAGAAAGTGAACCATTTAAATGATTCCGACCCAATTTCAAGATTTCGAGAGAAGTTACATATCCCAAAGATGTCGGAATCTCTCCTGTAAATTGGTTAAAACTAAGATCAAGCTCCTTCAACTTCTTCAATCCTGAAAAGAAGACACAAGAAAGGCAAAGGTCAAAAAGAAGAAAGTATGGATTACAGTCTCAATAGCATATATCTTCCCATTAGAGAACTTATTATAGTGGAATACAACATATTACCTTTGACATCTACTGTGCTCTTTGAATTATTGTTTCCCAACTTCATCACTCTTAATAAGCAGCGTTAGTTATGAAAAGATAGCAGTAGTTTGATTATTGCTTAAACGGATGACTTACTAACTTGTTAAGGCCTTATATATATATATATATATATATATATATATATATATATATATATATATATATATATATATATATATATATAAAAGTCTGTAAATAATAATATAGTACTTTAAAAAAAATTGAAGTAGAAAAGAATATGCAAAATAAAAGAGAAAATTATTAACTTCTAGTTTTTTAAAAAAACCCAACAAATTAAAATAAGGAATTGTTTGGTTGTATATAGTTGTAACTATACTGCAGTTGTAACTGTATGCATATTCAAATTCGATTTTTGTTTTCATGCATTTAAATTCAACTATTACAGTTGCAATTGTATCTGAAGACTCAATTGCAGTAATTGGAACTGCGTTCAAATTAGCCGCTGAATACTTGAAAAAAGTAATTTTAAACAAAAGCAAAATTACCTTCCTAATAACTTTTGAATAGATTTTTTTTTTTTCCTTTCCTACATAAGGAGTAATTTCATTGCCCAATATATAAAATAATAAAAATTCCTAAATGCACTTCTTAACGGCATATAACTAATTAAGTATTTATAAGATATATACATATTATATTGCATAATCCTCAAAAGAGGTATGTGGTAATTTTGAAATGACAATATCAAAATCATACCTTTCAAAAAAGAAAGTGAGCCATTTAAATAAAAATTGTAGCCCAAATTCAAGACTTGAGCGATGTCAGATATCCCAAAGATGTCGGGATCTCTCCTGTAAGTTGGTTTCCTTTAAGATCAAGCACCTTTAGCTTCTTCAATCCTACTAAGGTTGGAAAGAAGACACAAGAAGTCAGCATGAGAAAGTATCAACATCAACAGCATATATATATATATATATATATATATATATATATATATATATATATATATATATATATATATATATATATATATATATATATATATCTTAGGACTCTTAGTGAGCTTTAGTTATAAAAAGATAGCAGGTTCTAATTAACATTAGTTTGATTATTGCTCAAATGGAAGACTTACTTATTTGTTAAGGCCTGATATATATGTCTGTAAATAATAATATAGTACTTATAAAATATTACGAAGTAGAAAGGAAGACGCAAAAAAATAAGAGAGAAAATTATTAACTTCAAGAGAAAACCAAAATAAAAGGTTTTTTTGGTTGTATGTAGTTGTAACTATATACATATTCAAATTTCGTGTTTATTTTAATATATATATATAAATTCAACTATTACAGTTGAAACTGTACGAGAAGACTCAACTGCAACAATTGGAACTACATCCAAATTGACCGCAATTCTGACTTGCAACACTTCAAAAGAGTAATTTTAAATAAAAGCAAAATTACCTTTCTAATAACTTTTCAAATAGATTTTTTTTTTTTTTTTTTTTCTTTTCTACTTGAGAGATAATTTCAATGTCCCATGTATAAAATAATATAAATTCATAAATGCACTTCTCAACCACATATAGCCTAATAAAGTATTTATACCTGTGGTATTTTTTACTACTTCAACCAAATAAAATACATATAATTAAAATTATTGCATTTTTAAGATGCGTATCATATGCATCTTCAACTACGTTAATTATATGTATAATTATGTTGAACCAAACAATCCCAAGAGGAGTATGCAAGTGGCTTACAGGTGCTTGAGATTGGATCCGTGAAAGAATTCCAAGATAAATCAAGATGTCGTAGCTCACGGAATGAAGTAAAGATGCTCAAATTCAATTGCCAACTTTGGCCTTCCTGCCAAAAAAGCTCTGATAGATGCAGTTCGGACACATGTTCGGTGCTGTTACTGCAGATAACTCCCTCCCAGAGACAACAATCTCTATGCTTTCCCCACGACGAAGGAGACGTTCCGTTGCGAGAAGCTTTGAAATTTAAAAGAGCTTCATACTCTTGGAGAGGACATCCAACACCAAATATGCCGCTGATGAACATCATGATTATTGTTATTACTAGCGCAATCCAGGTGATCAGAGCTCGCCGTGAAAAATCATTAGAGTGGTGATAGTAAAGCCCCATGTTTGTGTGTGCCTTGAATCTCACCAAAGGCAGATATGTCTAAATATGAACCACTCGTTGGGGCAACTTATATAGTCTATGAAATTCATGTCGCCTGGCAGCTTATGGTCAACAAATTTTGCGTACATAAGGGGATGTTGGTTGTAGGTAAAATAGTAAAAAATAGTTTTTCATGTTTACATTTTGTAGTATTTGATTTATAAAAAAAAAAAAGTTTTCATCAATATTTGTTTGGTTGAAAAAAAAAATCATCATTTGTTTGGTTCCGTAAAAAAAAAAAAGTTTTCGTTTTTCGCTGAAAAATAGAAAAAAATAAAAACTTCAAATTTTTTCTAAATCCAAAAAATACTATTATGATTTTTTTTTTTTTTTTTTTTTAAGTCGAACAAAACAAACGGAAAGGTATTTTTCATACCGAAAATAATTTTTAGCTTTGTTTTACACAGAACAAAATACAATAACTAACTGTTAAAGGCTGAAAAATCATATGTATAACCGTTAATGTCACATCCCGTCCTATTTTTCAAATAAGAATGAGTGCTCAAACCCATCGAATAGATAGAATTTTTTCTATCCGTCCAAAACGTACAATTCGAGATATTTAAACTAGAAACTAAATTCATACAAGAATTGCGAAAAAATAGAGATAACATAAAACAAATATTTTATTACACATATTTGTCTCAATTTAATATATTTATAATTTTCTTTTAAAACCAAAAATATTATTACATTTTTGTTATCTCATATCTATAATCTTAACTTTGCTCGGGAGAGTACTTCTATCTGGGTCCCACATGGTAGGGCGCTATGTGTGTGTGTGTGTGTATATATATATATATATATATATATATATATATAATATATATATATATATATATATATATATATATATATATAATTGAGCTCCTATGATTTTAAAAGTACAAAGTCATTGGTGCGTATAGGTTTTAGTCATTGGATAAAAAGATGTGTGGTTAGGATGATAGTGAGTTTCTTAGGTTAAGTGAGTGGTTGTTGGAAGAAAATGGTCTAAGAGATGAATGTAGTCAAAGGAGTAGATCGAACGGTAGAAAACTTACAAGCACCAATTGCTTGGTGCTTGTACAAGCATAATAGTCGGACTATATATATATATATATATATATATATATATATATATATATATATATATATATATATATATAAAATTGAGTTTCTATGCTTTTAAAAGTACCAAGTTATTGATACTTGTAGATTTTTAGTCTTTTAATGAAATGATGTGTTGTTAGGATGATAGTGACCCCATGGAATTAGTGGGTGTGGTCGGTGGAATAGTATAATCTAAATGGTAAAATTAATTAAAGGTATAGATCTAACGGTAGATAATTTACAAGCACAAATTACTTGATACTTTTAAAAATATAATAGTCAGACTATATATATATATATATATATATATATATATATATATATATATATATAGAGAGAGAGAGAGAGAGAGAGAGAGAGAGAGAGAGAGAGAGAGAGAGAGAGAGAGAGAGAGAGGGGGGGAAGAGATCAGATCTTCGTACTTATAAGTTATTTTTGATAATTGAACTTCCGAATTGATGATCTAGAGTATTTAAAACTTATACAAAATAAATTTTATAATTTTTAAAATTATAATAAAATTTATCAAATAATTAAGCATAAAATGAACGATCAAAATCGAACGACCTCTTTAAAATAGAGGAATGATTTTTTTTAATTTAAGATCGAAGTTATTGATCTTTATCTAGATAATGAATAAAATTTTCTATCAAAAATTCAGTAAATTCTGATTCTTATACACCGATAAACTAGCGAGTATTATATATACCGGTCGTTAAAAATTGTCAAATTTGAGATCTTTCAATCGTAAGAAAAATGATGTCGAAAAATTATGAAATTTGATTTGTAGAACTTTTAAATACTCTAAATTATACTTAACAGTATAAATTGTTGATTCGGAAGTTCTATTATCAAAAACGACTTATGAGTACAAAGACAATCGTACTTATAAAAATACAGTAGCCGAACTCTATATATATAATACAAAATAATATATTTTAATATTTTTTTTTTTGATTAAACAGGGATATACCCTATTTGAAGAGTACAAAAGAGGATAGAAAGTAAGAACCCAGTACAGCACCAAATACAAGAAATAGGCCCCAAAACGTCCGAAAAGTCAAAAGAGTTCGACCCACAAGTGTTAGCACCCAATAAACGAGCCAGACCAACATTCAGTCGATGCCCGACAGGTAACAAGAAACCATCAATTCTAAATAAACCACGCCCAAGCACTGAGTTGACGCAGCCGTCGAGAAGAATAGAGAACCCGAATCTCCAAAGGGAAGCATAGAAGAGTCAATCATGTTGCCCAACTTTCCTTCGGGACCTGATTAAGAGAGGGGAACCCAATACAAACCCAAGAAACTGAAGTAGCATTGGAGGCGTTGGAGACAGGTTGGAAGCCCAATATAGTACTCAAGGAAGGAACCTGTGCCAAAGCCAATGCCTCTCAACCCCAAACAAAATCAGAGTAACCAAAAAGCCCAAGGTAGATCAATCATCATTCTTGCAATCCTGGTTATGTGAGAAAAGTATTGTTTGCTCCCAATTCGAGATAAAAACCAACTCATCTTACCAGAATAATCGGAGCGCTAATTGAATACCACAAATTAAATTCCGCAGTGTCGTAAAGATTGATTCAAACAACAACATTTGATCAATGGGGGAACAATCGTAAGAATATAAACTGCTTGCTCCAAACCAGCGATTAAAAATAAAACCAGCTTCAGCTCCCCGGAATCCAAGAACCAACGAATTGGATACCAAAAATTAAGAACCACGGAGTCGAAAATTGATTGGAAAGATCAACTCAGATAGAAAGGTATACCAATATAAAACCCAACAAAATGGAAAGAGAAGTGCCGTTACCCATGCTGTAGCATCCACCAAGCTACCCCGCTGGAACAAGCTCAAAGTCCACCAATGAAACTAATGCATCCTCATTCCCAGCTTTTCAAAGAACAAGTAAAAGAAAGAAGCCCGACACTTGACCGGCAGCACGAGAAAGTGAGATGGAGTAGGAAGAGAAGATCAAGAAATACAGAACCAGCAAAACTCCCTAACTCCCGAACCTTGAAGAAGAAAATGTGACTCCACGAGACCTTTCGACTTCGAAGCTGACAAATGTCCAAGCAGTCACCAGGAATAGACATGATTCCTTGCAGAAGTAAGCAATAAAATCGAATTCAGCGGCACTACAGGAGAACTGAGAAACCTCCTCCGTCACTGGGAATAACCTCCATACCCGAACCAAAAACCAGAATTATAAGCAGTAGGTGCTAAACAGAGAAGCTCAACTCAACGTCCTTCCTTTCCCATGTTTCCCAGCTCAGGATGCTAAAGTAGAGAAGCACAGCGAAGCAACGGGACGACGAAGCCGTCTAGATAGATGCCAGATTACGAAACCAAACAGCACTAGCCAGTTCAAGCGAGTAGACATAAAAGTGCCCAAGCACAATAAGGACTAAAAGAAGCAACACTGCATCTATAGCACTGCCAATTGGGTCTCGGAAGCAACATGGCATGCCAACTCAGAGAACACGCATCGGATACAATTGTGGGGCGATGACACATCAGTTAGAATAAGCGTACAATATTCCAATGAATCATCAGTAATGAAATGAGAGGCAAATTAAAATTGGGAGGTTTGTGCAAAACAGGATAGAAAAGTAAGCTGAAGCCTTGGCCGTTGATCGGTAGCTAAGAGCAGGTTTGAGAGCCCAGTATAATACTCGGCTGTGCCAAAACCAAAACCTCTCAACTCCAAACCCCGTTGTCCGATGATGGGCACTACCCCGTTAGCGCAAGGAGGTCGTGCAGCGTGGCAACTCCAAGCAAAATCCATCCCTGATAGCCCGATATAGAGTGACGCCAATCTCCAAGAACCACACACCACCGGCAGAAGTCACCGGAGCCGCAGGAAATACCAAAAAATTACCGCGAAGCGGCAGACGCCTCCATTGCACATAGCAATGGGCAGAGTAGCCAAAATAAACACAAACAAACCAGTCAATCAATCTTTCAATCCTTCGTGCTTGCTCCAAAACATAGAGAATCAGGCCCCTCTTCCCGGAATCCAAGAATCATCAATAGAATACCATAAATTGGTCGAAAATACTGAAATGACAAAGAAGCGAGTTTCCCGTGTTCGGCGACATAGAACTCGACAACCTGGAAAAGCTACTCCCAAATGGTCGAGAAATACGCACAAAAGCCCTACTCGCAACAACAAAATCCACGAAAAAATACATGTAGAATTCAGCTCCTCTAATCCAGATGAAGGAATAGCATCTCAAGATCTTTCTCCTCCTGAACTAAACGAGGTCGCCCCAATCTCCTTATCGACAAATAATATATTTTAATATAGTATATGTAAAAATTCATGCTATTTTATTATAATAATAATAGTAATAATTTTTATACCATCTAAAATATGAAAGTAAGTTTGTTTGAACGCTGCAATATTCCTAAACTTTTAAGTTCTTCAAATTTTAAAATTTCTTTTTTTTCTTTTGTTGCTAGTTATTTGGAGTTTTTACTTTTTGTGATAGTAGATCTTTTTGCTCAGCTAGAAAAATCTAACACGGCAAGACTATAAAAATCGCAGTCAAAAAGTGTCAATTAATTAACACGGGAAGACTTACAAAAGTCTAAGTCAAACCTTACAATTAATTATATTCGTAGTATACCAATTTAATCCCATTATTTTCAAACCTTACAATTAAAAGTCTACAGTTTAGTGAAAATAACCTTGCATACAATCGTACATATGATTATTTAATACTACCTACAAATTTAATTATTACTATATATATCTCATTTAAAAAGCTTAAATTAATAAATATTCTCATCATCCGAATTAAATTTAGACCATTGAATATTTCTAAAGTGAGACATGTAAGTTTGTTAATTGATGCTTAATTAATTAATTGGCATCAATTAATTAACAATAAACCAACGGCTTAATTAACTGGCGCTCTTTTAAAGATGATTAATAACTCTCAGTGGTGGTGAATGAATGCATGTGTAGATGGTATCATGTTATTTTTATTAGATTTTAAAGATGAAAAATAACCAACGGCTTAATTAGTTGGCACTCTTTTAAAAATTAGAATTTAACTATTATTATATTTATAAAACTATAGACGGTTAATTGAGAAATTTTAAAGTTTAGAAATTATATTGGTGTTGCGGTCTAAAATTAAGGGATACAAATGTAATTTACCTGATTAAAAATTATAAATTTTGTACAATTTTTTTTAATGAATGCAAATAATGACTCTTGCCGTACCTTTGATTTTTTGAACTACTTGATTAGCTGGTAATAGTTTTTCAAACTTTCTTATTTTTATATTATATTTCATTAGATGTTGCAGTATTTTCTGAGTGTATGTTATTTTTTTGAATTTTCTCCCATCTTGTCCTCCGCCTAATTTTTTATCAACAGAAATGTGACACCCCAATAATTTCATATCAGATAAAACTGTGGATGTGTTTGAGTATATATAAGACATGAACACTAGTAATAATAACTAGGATTGAGCATTTTGTGTTGTGGTTTGGGTCCAACGAGTTATTATTGCTAGTGGGTCAGATCGTTATATTTGGTAGCAGAGCCAATAACCAGCCGGAAGTGTGTGGCGAGTCTCAATCAGAGTTCAAGTACAACTTAAACTAAATAATATAATAAAATCCAATCAGTTCTAGACATCTATATAAGTCATATAGTCCTCAAAATATGTAAAACAAAACTAATGTATCATGATGATAAAATAAACTGTTAATGATCAAATCCAAGGTATGATGATCCTCAGAGGAACAGCTCTATCGTGACAGCCTCACTCGTACGTCCCGACATTCCTCCACCCGACGGACCTGAAAAATGGTCACCCAGGGGGTGTGAGATACATCGACAGTGTATCCCAGTGGGCACGACGAGCCGAGAAATAGCTAATCATACCTACTGGATACTAAAATATGCGGATAGTAACTGGTCCGTGGATAAAAAGCAGAATAATCAAATAACAGGTCTACTGATAGTCAAAGTATACTGAGCAGAAGCTGAATAATCAAATAACAGATCTACTGATAAGCAAAGTATACAGAGCAGAAGCTGAATAATCAGACAACAGGTTTACTGATAATCAAGTATACTGATCACAAGCTGAAATAAGTAGAAATGTCTACTGCAAATAATCAAGCATGATGACAGGAATATAACTGCAGATATCAAATAAATGCTGATAATCATGATATGGCTGTAAATAATCAAGCAAGAAGCTGAGCAGATAGGGTACAGAATAAATAACTACATGTGACAGAACATGATAATAAAAGTTATGCGTCAAGAATAGAAACTCAAGTACCCAATCACAATGCCACTATTGGTCTCACAGAACCTCAGGCTAGTGCCACCGATCCGCACCATATCTGGCTGACATAACCCTGCTGTCACGCCCCGGGGTCGAAACTGCGATCCGGGCTCGCCAACAGATCCGCCGTCGATACGGGAAGCCCCGCAACGACGAAGCGTCCAACCTGTAAAAGATAGTACTACAGCTACACAGATATCAGAGTGGAAAATAAAAACTGTAAATATAAATCAAACTACTATAAAACTGAAATAAATACAAAGTCCATCTATACAACATCTTTGAATCCAAAAAGGGAGATAACTAAAACTAGAAATATAACAATACACAGTGAATCCTACAGTCCGGGATGGTACATCTACCTCACTCTAAAGGAACTATGCTGGTAGAAATCTATCTCGCGACTTCCTGTCCTCGGTCCGTCAAGCCAGCTTGGGCAGGAGCGGAAGAAAAAGCCCCGGTAATCTGTCACCGACAGAGGGTGTGAGAACTACATCCTATAGTAGTTCTCAGTGGGTACCGTCTCCAAGTCCCACGGTCTGCCCACTAAGTCTACTAGAGGCATAAAATAACAGAAAAAGACTGTGATAATGAAAACTAAGCTGGAAAAGTATCTACAGCTATCATGCCTCTATCTACTATGCTCAATGGGGAAAAACACAAATGATGGTATGCATCCACTCGCTACTACTAATATGTCTCAAGTACCATGCTCAAAGAAAAACTCTACTAAGAACATGCTATGCATCCACTCACTCACAATAACCCAAATCTCAGTAACTGCCACATCGGGTCCAGTCAAGCCTGCGCCCCCTAGTGTATCAATCAGGGCGTCCCATCGGACTATCTCAGTATCACGCTGTCACGCCCCGGGGTCAGAACTGTACCCCGGGCTCGCCAACAGATCCGCCGCCCCTACAGGAAGCCCTGTAGAGACGTAGCGTTTAACCTGCAAAATAGATCAACTATACTAACAATATCAGAGCTGTAAAAGAAAACTAGCTATAAAAGGGAAAAATAACAATCTCTCACATAATACACATGATAACCTCTCCTGAATACAAGTGTCTCTCAAAAGAAAACAAAAAAGTACAACTCGATCCCTTACTACAAGATCTCTCAAACTAACAGACACAACCAAAAAGTACATCGGGTACCTCTACCTCTCGCTGCTGCTAAAAAGGGAAAACGGATCTACCTCGCGATTCCCTTACCTCGGTCTGAAGGAGCTGGATCAGCGACGGGCACCGCAGGAACTGGAGCTGAAGTCCCTGGGGAAAAGACACCACAACGGGTGTGAGAACTACGTCCCACAGTAGTTCTCAGTGGGTGCCGCCAACAAGCCCGACGGCCTGCCCACTAAGTCTACAAGAGGCATAAAGTAACAAAGAAATGCAGTATAAAAAGCTGGAAAGTAAAACATCTACTGCTACTATGCCTCTATCTAAGATGCTCAAGGAAACGGACCGAAGATCAAAATGTCTCTGCTGATACTCGACTCAAATCACCCAATCCAAACTGACTGCCAAAATGGTCCAGTCAAACCTGCGCCTACCTACTGCTGTAGGTATGTCCATAGCTGCCAAAACTGGCTCAGCTAGAGGGACAATGTCCATGACTGCCAAAACTGGCTCAGCCAGAGGGACACCAACATCGACAAGCCGCGATAGAAGTAGCAAGCCCAACTCCGGAGTGGCACTCGTGGGTAGCGACCCCACCGAGCAAAGTATCCGCGCATCTCTGTCGATCTCAAATGTGGCTCCTGCAGGCTATGATCTAATCACTGTCTCTCTCGCTAACTATGAATCCACACTGTCATAATGAGCATCTCCCAAAGATCCCAGATCCAAATGTCACTATCTCAATGATAAACAATCTACAGACTGCTACCAACTCTACTCGGTCCCCAGACACGAGTACAATGCATCCATAGCTACTAAACCTCCCAACCCCCAACTCAGGGGAAGACCACTATGTCCAGAATGACAAAAGTAACAAATGACGTGGAGAACTAAAGCAATGCATAAATCTAACAGTAGTCGTCTGAGTATGATATACAATGCATAAAAGATGTGCTAAGTCAAGTTCTCCAATTAAAATGGTTCATATGTGGCAAGGGTTTCAATAAGATCATCAAATTAGCAATTACCAACTGTGGTTACTATCATACAGTTTGCACAGATTATTTAGCTCAAATACTATCATGCATGCATTTATAATTGCAGAATTAGAGTGCAGTCCATAGTTATTGAAAGCAGGATCACCCACCTGAACACGCTAACTGTCCGAGACGGTACAGATAAACAGTCCAGCAATCGACAATTGCCCAGATCCACAGTGCAAGGAGCACAGAAAAAGTGCTCTTACAGTCCTGGGTACAATAACACAACTCAATTATACACAATCACACACAAGCACTATTCCAAAATCTGCAAGCAAGGTTACTGTTCACACGAAATTTTCACCTGAAAATAATTTTCCAGAAATTCCAATAAAAATATCACGACGATCCTCGCGAAGTGTAGATGTCGATAGGCTCTTGAATCGTCGAAATCCGATATCCAGATGCGAAGATAAAATTCCGCGAAGTTATTGCTGTCAGGAATCCAAACTGTAGCAAAGAGGTGTAAAAATGTACCCCAAACCCCAACAAAAGCTCATTTCTGGGAAAAATGATCAACACGGAAAACGTAGATATACCTCTCGTGCAACCGCTGTCGAAGAAATCGTCCAAAAATGAGGTCGGGGTAGCTCTGCAGGTCTCCCAGACTAAACTGCGACGGAAATGGGCCTCCAACAGTAAACGTCGCTCCGCACTACGAGGCAGAAAAGCAGTCGTCGCGGCTTCCAGAAAATCTGAAACTTCACCAGAAGATTGGCAAGAGGGAGAGGAAAATTTTGTATAAGGCACAAGAGCTGAAACCCACGAGAAAGGGTGGAAAAATCCACCCCAAGCCGGCCTATATATAGGCCTCAAAGGAAAAAGCCCAAAAAAAACAAGTCAATTGGGCTCGGGCCCAACTTTTCGGGCGCCCGGAAATTTCGGGCGCGCACAGTGCGGCCCGGCCCAAGATTTTCGGGCGCGCACAGTGCGGCCCGGCCCAATACACGCCGTCGGACGGGATCCACGATCCGTCCGACCCGCCTCTGAGCCTGCCACGTGTCGCCCGAACAGCGAACACCGAAGCGGACCACTCACCGCCCGCCACGTGTCCGCCCTCCCGCACAGTAAGGCGGTGGCGCCCGCCAATGAGCGGGCGCCACGTGTCCTCCCTGTTGACCGCCGACCGCGCGACGTGCGCGCCGGTCGCGCGACGTGGGTCGCACGTGGGCACGCTTCCCGAGGCACCGACCCGCGCGTTCCGTGCACCGCGTGTGCTGCACCCGCCAATGAGGAGTGACACGTGTCCCCTGCACCCGGTCCACGCCTTCGACAGGAATTCCGTGGACCGCGCCGCGTGCACCGACCAACCGGTGACTGCCACGTGTCCCCCGCCTGGTCCATGCACCGCCGCGCTCCACCCGGTAGACCGCGCGCCCTGGGCCCGCCAATCAGGCGGTGCCACGTGTCCATGCGCCGGGTCTGTGCACCCCGCCGCGCAGCTCTGTGGACCGCGCATCCTGAACCGGCCAATGGCAGGCCGCCACGTGGCATCCCGGCGGTCTACGGCCCCTCTCTATGCACCATTTTCCACTAAAAACTTCCGGGTGTCCGTTTTTGGGCATCCGGACTCCAAATTAAGCAAATAAATAGTCGTTTTCAAGCGTTTTTCCGTGCTGAATCCATCTACCACCTCTGTTTGGCCTAAATCTTTTCAGAAATTTCGGCAAACCCAGCCGAAGGCCAATACAGCAAATAAAAACACACAAGGTCCATCAGTAGCATCCAATTGATGCACTGTGGGCCAGATACACCAATACTAGGTGTTCCAACAGTGGATTCATCGGAAAAACACTGCATGGGAACTAGGGCCACTACATCCTCCCCCACTAAAAGAAAGTTTCGTCCTCGAAACGAAACAGAGCAAAAACAAACGTACCTCAGCCAGAAGTCTCGAACAGAAAAGGGTAGGCATCTCGCATCGCCGTCTCAAGCTCCCAGGTAGCCTCTCGCTCCTCATGGTTGCTCCAAAGGATCTTCACATAAGGTATTGCCCGGTTGCGCAATTCCCTCACCTCACGAGCCAGAATCCGCAACGGGCGCTCCTCGTAAACCAAGTCCTCGCCGATATCCAAGGATGCGAAGTCAATGACATGAGACGGATCGAACACATATCTCCTCAAGGCCGAAACATGGAAGACATCATGAACACCAGCCAAGCGGGGAGGTAGAGCAACTCTATAAGCCACAGGGCCTACCCTCTCAAGCACCTCAAAGGGTCCAATGAAGCGGGGACTAAGCTTCCCACGCACTCCAAACCTCCGGACCCCTTTCGAGGGCGAGACCTTTAAGAAGACATGATCACCAACCTGGAACTCAAGGTCTCGCCGCCGAACATCTGCATAACTCTTCTGGCGACTCTGGGCCGTCTCCAAGTGCCGACGAACAACTCGACCTTCTCTTCCGCCTCCAGCAGTAAATCTGGCCCCAGCGTCCTCCTCTCACCCACATCGCTCCAGTATAGGGGCGACCGACACTTGCGTCCGTACAACGCCTCAAACGGAGCCATCTGAATGCTCGCTTGAAAGCTGTTGTTGTACGCGAACTCAACCAGGGGTAAGTGTCGGTGCCAACCTCCTCCAAAATCCATGACGCACGCACGCAACATATCCTCAAGCGTCTGAATGGTGCGCTCTGACTGACCGTCTGTCTGTGGGTGGAAAGCTGTGCTGAAACTAAGCTGAGTACCCATGGCTGACTGTAAGCTCCCCCAAAACCGTGACACGAACCTCGGGTCTCGATCTGAAACAATGGACGCTGGTACTCCGTGCAGCCTCACGATCTCATCCAAATATAGCTGTGCCAGGCGCTCCAAGGACCAAGTCATCTGTACAGGCAGGAAATGTGCTGACTTGGTAAGTCTATCAACAATCACCCAGACTGCGTCGGCTCCACTCTGCGATCTCGGTAGCCCAGTCACAAAATCCATGGTGATGTGGTCCCACTTCCATTCGGGAATTGGAAGGCTCTGCAACTTGCCAGCAGGAACACGATGCTCTGCCTTCACTTGCTGGCAAGTTAAGCACTGAGCAACAAACCTTCCAATATCCCGCTTCATCCCCGACCACCAAAAGTGTGCCCTAAGGTCCTTATACATCTTAGTACCTCCAGGATGGATGGTATAAGGTGTATAATGGGCCTCTCTCAAAATCTGATCTCTAATCTCCAAATCCGATGGCACACAAACTCGGTCCCTGTACCGTAGTACTCCCGAGCTGTCCACTGAGAAATCCCCTCTCTGATCTGTCTGAATCTGTGCCCTGATCCTCTCCAAGTGGGGGTCCTCACTCTGCGTCTCCCTGATCCTGTCCAGCAGAGTGGGCTGCAAGACCATAGTCATAAGTCTCGCAGAGACCCCAGGGGATACTACCTCAATCTGAAGTCGCCTCATCTGCTCTATCAGCTGTGCCTGCTGGGTAATCATCAAACTCAAGCTATGCACTGACCTCCTGCTCAAAGCATCTGCCACCACATTGGCCTTGCCGGGGTGATAAAGGATACTCAGATCGTAATCCTTTAACAGCTCCAACCACCGGCGTTGCCTAAGGTTCAGCTCCTTTTGGGTGAACAGATACTTTAAGCTCTTATGATCTGTATAAATCTCACAATGCTCACCATAGAGGTAATGCCGCCACAGCTTCAGTGCAAAAACAACAGCTGCAAGCTCTAAGTCATGTGTAGGGTAATTCTTCTCGTAATCCTTTAATTGCCGTGAAGCATAGGCAATTACCCTACCATGCTGCATCAAGACGCAACCCAGACCGCTGTGCGAGGCGTCACTGTAGATCACGAAACCCTCTCCCATAACCGGCAGTGCAAGAACAGGTGCGGAGATCAATCTTCTCTTCAGTTCCTCGAAACTCTGCTGACACTGCTCGGTCCAAACGAACCTCGTCCCCTTCCTCGTCAAACTGGTCAGGGGAGTAGAGAGCTTCGCAAAGCCCTCCACGAACCGACGATAATAACCAGCCAGGCCCAAGAAACTCCGTACCTCAGTAACCGTCGTCGGCCTCGGCCAATCCCGAACTGTGTCAATCTTCGTCGGGTCGACCGCCACTCCAGCGGCTGAAACAATGTGGCCCAAGAAAGCAACCTCCCGAAGCCAAAACTCGCACTTTTTAAGCTTGGCATACAACTTCTTATCACGTAGAAGCTGCAGCACTATCCTCAAGTGCTCCTCGTGCTCCGCATCGCTCCGGGAGTAAATCAGGATGTCATCAATGAACACAACCACAAATCGATCCAAGTACGGCTGAAAAACCCGGTTCATCAGATCCATGAATGCAGCTGGGGCATTGGTCAAACCAAACGGCATAACCGTAAACTCGTAATGTCCATACCGGGATCTAAACGCCGTCTTGGGGATGTCCTCGGCCCTCACCCTCAGCTGGTGGTAACCTGACTGGAGATCAATCTTCGAAAACACGGAGGCTCCCTGTAGCTGATCAAACAAGTCATCAATCCGTGGCAGAGGATACTTATTCCGGATGGTCACTTTGTTCAATTCCCGGTAATCCACACATAAGCGAAGTGTCCCATCCTTCTTCTTCACGAACAAAACAGGCGCTCCCCACGGCGAAACACTGGGCCGAATGAAGCCTCTGTCCAAAAGATCCTGTAGCTGGGCCTTCAACTCTCTCAGCTCGGCAGGCGCCATCCTGTAAGGTGCCTTCGAGATTGGTGCGGTTCCGGGTACCACATCAATCACGAACTCAATCTCCCTCTCTGGCGGCATGGTCGACAGCTCTGGGGGAAACACATCGGGAAACTCGCGGACTACTGGAATATCCTCGAGTCCCCGTGCCGCCGTAGGCACCTCTACAATCGTCGCCAGAAATGCGGTGCATCCTCTACTCATCAACCGCCTGGCCCTCGCCGAAGAAATAGTCAGGGCGAACAAGGAACTCTGACAGCCCTGGAAGACAAACACCTCCTGCTCCGGCTCACGAAGAGTAACAGTCCTCTCGCGGCAATCAATGGTGGCATAATATCTCGACAACCAATCCATACCCAGTACAACATCGAAATCCTGGAGCTGTCGTAAGACAAGCAAGTCGGCCGGCAGAATCCAGGATCCCAACTGTATGGGGCAATCTCTACAGCACTCCTCAACATGCAGAACATGACCCGGTATCTCAACCTCTAATGCACATGATAAAGAAGCTACCGCTATACCATGCAACGATGCAAATGATCTACTGATGAATGAATGAGAAGCACCGGTATCGAAAAGAGCCCGAGCACGGACTGCTGAGATCAGAATAATACCTGCGACGACCTGCTCTGCTGCGAAAGCGTCCTCAATCTGAGCGGCATATACACGACCGCTCGGTGCCGGGGGACGTCGCTCTGGCTGCCGAGAAGAAGAGGAGGCAAAATCTGGCCTGCTGTAGGCTGCAGAAGGACCGGCTGGCTGGTAAGGAACGGTCGGTGCTGATGCAGAAGAAGGAGCTGGATGACCGGCCCTGGGACATGCACTCGCAATATGGCCGGCCTCCCCGCATCGAAAACACCGGCCCTGTCTCTGCGGGCACTGAGTCGGCGGATGAGGGCCCCACAGATAACACACCGATCTGAGCGCTGCTGCCGAGAAGACTGCTGTGAGGACTGCTGCTGTCGCGGGGGTCGACGCTGCTGCTGCTGCTGTGACTGTCGAGACGCCCCCGATCTCTGGCGTCCCTGGTGCCCCCGGCCCTGAGGGTGGAAACGCGGAGGTCTCGGGGGTCCCTGCCTGCTAGACTGCCCCTCCTCCGCAGGAGCCGGGCGCTTTGCCCCAGAAGTCGCTACAGGGGCCGGAGATACCTCATCCATCACGGCCTCTCCACACTCCACGTATAAAGCCTGCTCCATCGAGGCCTCCACGGTCTGCAGTCTACGGGAGCGGACGAACTGGTAGATGTCTCGACGAAGTCCTCTCTCAAACATGTAGACACGATGGCTCTCGTCTCTGGCCACATGAGGCACACATGCCAACAGCTGGTTGAATTCCGCTATGTACATGTGCACTGGCCTATCTCCCTGGCGGAGATTCTTCAACTGCTCCTCCAGTCGCTGCCGGACACTCTCAGGAAAGAAGGCTCCCAACAACATGCTCCGAAACTCGGCCCAGGAAAGAAGCTGCGTCCCCGGTGGACCAGCTGGTCGCACACGCCGCCACCACGCCTCGGCGTTGCTCTCCAGAAAATGGGTAGCCAGAATAACCCGATACCTCTCATCCACAAATAAGCTCTCAAAGTGGCGCTCCATGGTGGTAATCCAAGTCTCGGCTGCCCAAGGCTCAGCACCCATGCCCGAAAAGCGGGGCGGATCGAACCGCCGAAATCTCATCAGCAAATCAACAACCTCCCGCTGCTCTGTCTCAGTCAACGCTCCCGTCGCCCCGGCCGGTGGCCTACTCGAAACCGGCTCAGCAGGAATCGCTGGCGCCGGCTGCACCACAGGGGGTGCCACAACAGGGGAAGAAGGCACCGGCGAAGCCTCAGGGGGTGCCACTGCCGGCTGTGCTCTCTGCTCCAATAAGAGCGTCAGCCGCGCCACTGCCTCCTCCTGGCGTCTAGCCGCCTCAGCCATCTGTGCCATCTGGGCACGGAGCTCCTGAATCTCAGCCTGAGGTCCTCGCCCCGAGTCCTCCTGCTCGGGCTCTGAGGACGAAGGCTGCGAGCGCGTCACCATCGAACGTCGAGGAGGCATCCCCACCTGAGGGACAAAACAAACAATCAGAACCAGAAGCAACACTCGACCCAATCTAGCGAAAGTCAAAAGGCATGTCCCCCTTTCCGAAGCACTATGTTGTCTGCA
This sequence comes from Tillandsia fasciculata, assembly GCA_029168755.2. Lineage (NCBI taxonomy): Eukaryota > Viridiplantae > Streptophyta > Magnoliopsida > Poales > Bromeliaceae > Tillandsia > Tillandsia fasciculata. The sequence goes on along the minus strand of CM054943.1, from coordinate 10,030,717 downwards.
GCCAACATAGTCGCTACAAAAGGGAGACATGTCTATCACTCGTCCCTATCCTCTCGGGAGAGTTAAATACCCAATCAAGACTTTCGCTAAAAGTCTCGGCTCTCACGTGGGTCATCCTAGGGTTAACCATAAGCCTAGGGTTCCTAAGTCCTCAAGACCTACATCCTAGGCTCTGATACCACTCTAATCTGTCACACCCCGGGGTCAGAACTGTACCCCGGGCTCGCCAACAGATCCGCCGCCCCTACAGGAAGCCCTGTAGAGACGTAGCGTCTAACCTGCAAAATAGATCAACTATACTAACAGATATCAGAGCTGTAAAAGAAAACTAGCTATAAAAGAAAAAATAACAATCTCTCACATAATATACATATAACCTCACCTGAATACAAGAGTCTCTCAAAGAAAACAAAAAAGTACAACTCGATACCTCACTACAAAATCTCTCAAACTAACAGACACAACCAAAAGTACATCGGGTACCTCTACCTCTCGCTGCTGCTGAAAGGGAAAAGGGATCTACCTCGCGATTCCCTTACCTCGGTCTGAAGGAGCTGGATCAGCAACGGGCACCGCAGGAACTGGAGCTGAAGTCCCTGGGGAAAAGACACCACGACGGGTGTGAGAACTACCTCCCACAGTAGTTCTCAGTGGGTGCCGCCAACAAGCCCGACGGCCTGCCCACTAAGTCTACAAGAGGCATAAAGTAACAAAAGAAATGCAGTATAAAAAGCTGGAAAGTAAAACATCTACTGCTACTATGCCTCTATCTAAGATGCTCAAGGAAAAGGACCGAAGATCAATATGTCTCTACTGATACTCGACTCAAATCACCCAATCCAAACTGACTGCCAAAACGGTCCAGTCAAACCTGCGCCTACCTACTGCTGTAGGTATGTCCATAGCTGCCAAAACTGGCTCAGCCAGAGGGACGATGTCCATGACTGCCAAAACTGGCTCAGCCAGAGGGACACCAACATCGACAAGCCGCGATAGAAGTAGCAAGCCCAACTCCGGAGTGGCACTCGTGGGTAGCGACCCCACCGAGCAAAGTATCCGCGCATCTCTGTCGATCTCAAATGTGGCTCCTGCAGGCTATGATCCAATCACTGTCTCTCTCGCTAACTATGAATCCACACTGTCATAATGAGCATCTCCCAAAGATCCCAGATCCAAATGTCACAATCTCAATGATAAACCACCTACAGACTGCTACCAACTCTACTCGGTCCCTAGACACGAGTACAATGCATCCATAGCTACTAAACCTCCCAACCCCCAACTCAGGGGAAGACCACTATGTCCAGAATGACAAAAGTAACAAATGACGTGGAAGAACTGTGACACCCCCGGAATTTGGATTAGTCCTCTATATAAATGATATAATAGGACTAAATCTCTAACCCGGCTATAGCATTTTGGATGGTAGCGAGATCCAAGAGGAACATGAGAGTTAAGCGTGCTAGAGCTAGAGTAGTTCTAGGATGGGTGACCCCCTGGGAAGTGGGGCGTCACAGTTGGTATCAGAGCCATTCACCAGCCGGAAATGTGAGATGAGTCTCGGCTGAGCCAGGGTTATATAGCGGGTAGAGCGAGGCTCCCCGGCTAATGACCGTTGTGAGTGGAGTGCAGCTCCTCACAAGGTCGGCTAAGGCTAGCGAGACGAGTCTCACATCGCCTGGTGCTTGTGAGTGTGCTTGAGCCTGACGTGGACGTCAGGGCTTAAAGGGGGGAAGAATGTGACACCCCCGGAATTTGGATTAGTCCTCTATATAAATGATATAATAGGACTAAATCTCTAACCCGGCTATAGCATTTTGGATGGTAGCGAGATCCAAGAGGAACATGAGAGTTAAGCGTGCTAGAGCTAGAGTAGTTCTAGGATGGGTGACCCCCTGGGAAGTGGGGCGTCACAAGAACTACAGCAAATGCATAAATCTAACAGTAGTCGTCTGAGTATGATACACAATGCATAAAAGATGTGCTAAGTCAAGTTCTCCAATTAAAATGGTTTATATGTGGCAAGGGTTTCAATAAGATCATCAAATTAGCAATTACCAACTGTGGTTACTATCATACAGTTTGCACAGATTATTTAGCCCAAATAATATCATGCATGCATTTATAATTGCAGAATTAGAGTGCAGTCCATAGTTATTGTAAGCAGGATCACCCACCTGAACACGCTAACTGTCCGGGACGGTACAGATAAACAGTCTAGCAATCGACAATTGCCCAGATCCACAGTGCAAGGAGCACAGAAAAAGTGCTCTTACAGTCCTGGGTACAATAACACAACTCAATTATACACTAATCACACACAGTAAGCACTATTCCAAAATCTGCAAGCAAGGTTACTGTTCACACGAAATTTTCACCTGAAAATAATTTTCCAGAAATTCCAATAAAAATATCACGACGATCCTCGCGAAGTGTAGATGTCGATAGGCTCTTGAATCGTCGAAAACCGATATCCAGATGCGAAGATAAAATTCTGCGAAGTTATTGCTGTCAGGAATCCAGACTGTAGCAAAGAGGTGTGAAAATGTACCCCAAACCCCAACATAAGCTCATTTCTGGGAAAAATGATCAACACGGAAAACGTAGATATACCTCTCGTGCAACCGCTGTCGAAGAAATCGTCCAAAAATGAGGTCGGGGTAGCTCTGCAGGTCTCCCAGACTAAACTGCGACGGAAATGGGCCTCCAACAGTAAACTGTCGCTCCGCACTACGAGGCAGAAGAAGCAGTCGTCGCGGCTTCCAGAAAATCTGAAACTTCACCAGAAGATTGGCAAGAGGGAGAGGAAAAACTTTTGTATAAGGCACAAGAGCTGAAACCCACGAGAAAGGGTGGAAAAATCCACCCCAAGCCGGCCTATATATAGGCCTCAAAGGAAAAAGCCCAAAAAAACAAGTCAATTGGGCTCGGGCCCAACTTTTCGGGCGCCCGGAAATTTCGGGCGCGCACAGTGCGGCCCGGCCCAAGATTTTCGGGCGCGCACAGTGCGGCCCGGCCCAATACACGCCGTCGGACGGGATCCACGATCCGTCCGACCCGCCTCTGAGCCTGCCACGTGTCGCCCGAACAGCGAACACCGAAGCGGACCACTCACCGCCCGCCACGTGTCCGCCCTCCCGCACAGTAAGGCGGTGGCGCCCGCCAATGAGCGGGCGCCACGTGTCCTCCCTGTTGACCGCCGACGCGCGCGACGTGCGCGCCGGTCGGGCGACGTGGGTCGCACGTGGGCACGCTTCCCGAGGTACCGACCTCGGGCGTTCCGTGCACCGCGTGTGCTGCACCCGCCAATGAGGGAATGACACGTGTCCCCTGCACCCGGTCCACGCCTAAGACAGGAATTCCGTGGACCGCGCCGCGTGCACCAACCAACCAGTGACTGCCACGTGTCCCCCGCCTGGTCCATGCACCGCCGCGCTCCACCCGGTAGACCGCGCGCTCCACCCGGTAGACCGCGCGCCCTGGGCCCGCCAATCAGGCGGTGCCACGTGTCCATGCGCCGGGTCTGTGCACCCCGCCGCAGCTCTGAGGACCGCGCATCCTGAACCGGCCAATGACAGGCCGCCACGTGGCATTCCGGCGGTCTACGGCCCCTCCCATGCACCATTTTCCACTAAAAACTTCCGGGTGTCCGTTTTTGGGCATCCGGACTCCAAATTAAGCAAATAAATAGTCGTTTTCAAGCGTTTTTCCATGCTGAATCCATCTACGACCTCCGTTTGGCCTAAATCTTTTCAGAAATTTCGGCAAACCCAGCCGAAGGCCAAAGCTGCAAATCAAAGCACACATGGTCCATCAGTAGCATCCGATTGATGCACGGTGGGCCAGATACACCAATACTAGGTGTTCCAACAGTGGATTCATCGGAAAAACACTGCATGGGAACTAGGGCCACTACACACGCAAAGCGACCTCTAATGTATCAACTAGGCGCATCATCATCATCATCGCATCCAGAGCGTAACTCAAGGGGAGCGACCCCACCGAGCTCAAGCGTGTCTCATCTGGCAAAAGCGGCACATGCAGGCTACAATCCACGATCAAACAGATCGGAGACTCGAACACCCAAATAACCATCACTCAGTCGGAGAACCCTCCACGACTCAATCTCATAACGCTAACCTACTAAAAGAAAGTACATAACAGCTGGGACCGCCGTCAACCCAAACGGCTCCCAACGACACCCCACTCATAGACGAGAAGAACCGACTGACACAGCAAAGGTCCGAGAATCCCGTTAGGCTGGTGCTTAGAACTCCAATCAAACAAGAACAGACTCTAGGCTCAGCCTATCGAAGTTCTCGATCCCTTACTGTTCCGGGATTCAGCTCCCTCGGTTAAAGTGGGAAACCATATCAACACACTAAACTCACGGGCTGGAGGGGCTCTACAGCCAAAACAGTGAAGGGTCCGAAAAACCCGGGAAACTAATACCTACGACCCCAATCAAACAAGAACATGCTATAGGCGTAGCCTCCCGTTGTTTTCGACTCAAGAATGAAATCAACCTTTAGAACCCAGATCACTCACCCCTTTTGGGTGAGGAAGTTTATAAGAAAAGATGACCTTTATTGTAAAATATCATTTCCACTCAAACCCCCTCGGGGTGAGGATAAAAATAACCCCTTTTTGAAAACCGTCTTCAATTGAGAAAACCAACTTTTATAGATTTTAGTTTTTCAGAAAATCAGTTAAAAATAAGTTTATTTTTTGGACTCCCAAGGGTTTATGCCTTCGCCCAATCAAACAAGAATAAGCTCCGACGACCCCTAGAAATTCGGAAGGAAAAACACTGCTTTACTAAAATCATGAGTGTCAAAAAACATTCTGGGTTCAAGGTCCTGATAACACACGCGCACCACAATCATAACTTGGTGGTGACGACCAAAACGGAGAAATACCCAAGGACCCGGGACCATCGTTTACCCAAACGGTTCCCAAAACACTAACACTGACCTAACTCAGCTACCAGACCCCACTCAGCCCCCAGGCCCGAGTGCAACATACGTCCCACAATATCCTGACCACTCGGCCCACTACCCAGGCAAGGAACTCTATGTCCAGGAAGAAATGCAATGTGTGGAATGTCTAAAGCACAAAAGAACCTAGCCCAGATTAAGGTTCTCTACTGGTCTGGTTAAACACATCCAACATATGATGGGGGTGCTAGTCAAGGTTCCAATAACTCTACAAATACCAAATAATGCACTTATTCTAGCATGCTGAATCCTATCATAATAAAATTAGAAAGAAGTCCGCAGACTTGAAGAAAAATCCAACCCACCTCGGTTTGCCACCAATTGCTCGTAGACACTTGCAATTGGGATCCGCGCGATTTCCTTGCCTCCCAGCGGTCCGCACGCAAAACGATGCACGCCGTCGGAGTCTGCACGCAAAACAGTGCACGCCGCCGGAGTCCGCACACAAAACGGTGCACACCGCCGGAGTCCGCACGCAAAACGGAGCACGCCGCCGGAGTCTGCACGCAAAACGGTGCATGCCGCCGGAGTCCGCATGCAAAACGGAGCACGCCGCCGGAGTCCGCACGCAAAATGGTGGGGTAAACAACAGTCCCTAACAAGCACAAGGACAAGGGGTCAAATCCAAAATCCAAAAGGGTAAACCCCAAAACTGTGCCGAAAAACACCGCAAAAAGACGAGCGAAACCAACCTTAAAGTCGGCGCATCGTCAAACAAGCACCCGCACGTTCGCCCGGCTCCAAGGAACACCTCGCGCGCGCCCCACGGCACAAACGGTGCGCTCGCGGCACCTCGAAAAGTCCCTCAAACGCTCACTCTCTCTTCCTCTCCCGTGCATGGACGGAGCAAGAGAGGAAAAAAGGGAGAAAAGGGGGCGTTTTGGGCTTAAATAACCCAAAGTGCCAAGATTCGGGCGCCCGAATATGGAATTCGGGCGCCCGAAACCCCCCAATCGGCGCGATACAGTAGCCCCTCCAAAACTCCCGCACCGCGCAGCAAACCGGGGGCCGACACGTGGCAGCACGGCCCCCCCAGCCTCCGCGCGCGTCTACCCGGAGGCCGCCACGAGGCGGCACGGGCGCCACTCGACGACCAGCGCCCATCGTCGCGTCCCATCGCGCGCCGCGGGCGAATCGGGCCCCGCCACATGTCGCCACCCGCGCGACTCCTGTGCTGGCCCGCGCTGCTCCCTGCGTGCGTCAACGCCTCGGCCGACGCGCCCCAACGCGGATCGGCCGCATGGCGCCTCCCACGTGCGTCCACGCCCCCGCGCCAGCGCCTGGGTCGCCGCGCCCCCGCCTGCGCCTGCGACCGGCTCGACTAACCTGCGCTCGCCACGTGGCAGCAACGCGGGTTCGTTGCTCCCGGTACACGCAGGTGGGCCGTGGACCGGCCCGCGACCAAAAATGGGCCCGTTAGCCCATTTATGCCCGAAAATAGCCGATTTTGACTGTTTTCGCGCGCTGAGTCTGTTTTTGGCATCCATTCGACGCACAACGCACTCGATACACCAAAAATAGGTGTTTCCTCACCACCAACCACACAGTCGAGTCGCACGGGAATTTCGGAACACCACACCTGCACTCACAGATGCCAAGCATTCCCGATGCAAAAAGCTCACGGGTCCTTCCTCTAGACCACTTTACCGGTAAAGAACACTGACGGTGGCCAAACTGTCAGTGTACGTGAAGTATAGCAGTGCATGGCGATCATAATGCTATGCTCTAGCTCGCGGTCGAACGACCGGGTAGTCGGCAACAAGCCGAGATCCCAACAGGGAAACAGATGTCTGTATATATCAATCATAGGTCTATCATGCATATCTGAAATGTAAAAGCAAGTATCTCTGGATATAAATGCAGTATAACATGGTAACAGATATGATAATGAAAATGTGATAAACAATCAACAGGCATGATCAGACCATGAAATCAACTGTACCGAGATATATGAACTGCTGAACATATATACAGGAAATGTCCAAGTAAATGCCTATCATCTAGGAATACAAGACATGTAGGCATAATCAGGGCTAGATCAAGAACATGTGTCCGACTAGACTAAAGCAACCAGAGGGTCGAAAAGATAAAGCCCGGACCGAAAATAAACCCACCTCAATGTAGGCCGATCTCGACTCCCGTAGACTACTGGGAGGCTAGTGCTGAACTGCTGGGCCTTGAACAAAAACTGTAATCAGAAACAGACTCACTCATACCCATCCCGACAACACTATAATAATATGACGCTAACACGGGGGAACTTAGCCGAAACCAGGCTTTTACCGGAATTCCCGAAAATCCACTGAACCTCAAATCATGACCCACCAATGGTCTATAAATATCCAAATACCGCCCAACTACACCTGCTGACCCTAAACATCATAATTTTTGATGTTTGGGCGGACAGGGACCAAATTATAATTTCCTGCATCGAAATATTGCTATAAATACACTATTATAAGCATTCTTTCGACTCGTTCTTCCAAACCAGGAAGCCGTTGACTATACCGTAAATTATAGTGGGTAGGTTTCGGGAAAACTTGATCAAACCAGGCTCAAACCTGGGGAAAAGGGTGAGCACAGGTTAGTAAACCCTCACAGAGAGAGTTTTGACAAGGTCTGGCCCACTGCCGGCGGCCGGAGGCGATGGCGGTGGCCGGAGCTCGACCTCGGGTTACTCACTTGGTGCAACTACAGGGGAGAGAAATCCCACGTCAAAACTCTCATGCAATGGCATGGGAAGCTTCTAAATAACCCAACAAGCTTACTTGTGCCACTGATCGGCGACTGGGAGCGGCGGCGATCGCCGGAGCTCGAGCTCAGAAGACCCCGAGGTGCTCTAATGGCGGATATCCAACCAGAGCACAAGAGGCCCTGCAACTTGGACCAAAGTGCTTCTCTCGGTGCAAGGAAGCCTTTCAAGGTGGTGGCCGGCGACTCGGGTGAGCGGCGGCGCCGGGCGGCGAAGATCGGCCAAAGTACAAAATAACCCGGTTCTAGGGCTCACTTCCGCGACTTGGATCCTTATCCGATCGCCACGAAACTTGATGGGGAGGTTGCAGTCGACGAGAAGACCAATTCCAACAGTCTTGATCTCTGGTTCACCGGTTGGATGAAGACTGCACCCAAGATCGGCCAAAATATGGACTTCCGGCAAAAAGTCGCTCCCGCCGGCAACAGGGATGATGGCGACGGCTCGGGCTACACAGGTAAGATCGACTCAACATAAGGAGTCATATGGACGGACTCTTGAGCCACTTAAAACTAATAAGTTCCATAACCTCACCTTGCCGGAGAAGATGAAGATGGAGGGCTTCCCCGCGGCGGCGCACGGCAGAGCGAAACGTCGGGAAGGTTTGGGCTCGGTCACGGCTTCACAGAGGAACATCCAGACTCACTTTGGATCAACCAAAACTTTTTCTTGATGCCTCCCACACCACCAGACCGAGAAGAAACCCAACTTTCTTGGTCTCCCCGAGCATTTTCGGCGACTGGACGGTGGTGGCGTCGGCGTGACGGTTGGAGAAGATGGTGGAGGCGTCGGTTCCAGAGAGGGAGGCAGAGGGGTGGTTTCAGTTTTAGGGTTCTCCAAGGGACACCACTCGATGCATGTATATAGTGTATTGAACAAAATGCTAAAAACCCCCCATACAATGGCTATTCAGACCTAAGCCCTTCACAGAAATCTTCATCTCACAAATTAGTCCTTGTCCATAAGGTGGCACGCAAACCGATGCATAAAATATTGGGTTTTCGCGCAAAATATCATGTTTTTCACCATTTTCATGCTTTTCGAAGCGTTTTAGTCATCAAATCGAAAAACGAACTTCGCCACGACATCCGGCTCGACGAACCCTATTAGGTAGCGATTTTTATTTTTCAACGAGATGTTCGGATAAATTTCTGGTCCATAATATACTGTACAATTTATAGTTTTTCATGCTTTTCGAGACTCTAGGGTCGTCAAACGGAAATTCCGTCAGCGCCATTGCGTTCAGATCGATGAAACCGATCAAATCGACTATCTGGATCGATATGTTCAGATTCGAAACAGTGGATTGGCCAACGTTGGCATCGAGGGAAATTAAAATCTACGGTTTATTGTTCATTACTGTTCATTTACTGTTCACATTTGTCGCTGGTCCCGCCCAACTTCTTCGCAGATTTCTGGAAGATCCGATGGTTGGATTGGAATTTGGTCTATATATATAATTTACAATCACAAATTACTTGATACTTTTAAAAATATAATAGTCAGACTATATATATATATATATATATATATATATATATATATATATATATATATATAGAGAGAGAGAGAGAGAGAGAGAGAGAGAGAGAGAGAGAGAGAGAGAGAGAGAAGGGGGGGGGGAAGAGTGTAGTAACCGAAATTTTTAAAATCCAATATAAGCTTAAATAATTTCTGAATTATTTAAATGGCAAAAATAGGAAATTATTGGGGCAATAGTGGCCCTAAAATACCAACTTTTGATCAGAGCCTGATCTCGAAAATCCGAGATCACCATTACGATCGTCTCGTCAAAACATGAAAAGTTGACATACATATGTCGACGATCCGACGATCGGATCTTCCGCAAAACAGCGAAGAAAAAGCGGGTCCCACAACTTAAGTTGTGAATAATAACCCCTATTTTAATTCCCCTTTCGACCATCATCGGCCGTTTCGCCGTCTGGACACCAAATATAGGGGTATGAGTAGTCAATCCTAGCTATTTTCGACGTCTTGAGCGCAATGACACTGACGGAATTCGCGTTTGGCGATCCGGGTGCATCGAAATGCGTGCGTCGTTCTACAACATAAAGAACTTTATGGCCCGAGATTTTATTCGAGCACCATTTCAAGCAAACAAATACACTATCTGAAAGGTTTCGACGAGCAGGACGTCGTGGCGAAGTCCGTTTCTCAAATTGACGATCGGATTGTCTCGAAATGCGTGAAAAATGCCGAAATTATCGCTTTTTACGCAAATACTCAAACAGTCCTTGCTTCCCGATATTATGACCATATTCCTGGACATTTGCCATGTCTGATTGGTCATTAGCTAGCTTGCACATTTATACTTGATTATCAGTATATCCTGATCCATGTTCTAAAAGTTGTTGATTATATTACGCATTGCACCCTTGTTGGGATTTTGGTCATTTGTTAGTTTGCATACCTGATTATCAGTACTCCCTGATTATATCTGATCCATGATATATAGTTGCTGCTTATTCTTGCATATGAGTTGAGATTCAGTTGGTTTCTGATATTGCAATCTTGTTACCCTGATTATATCTGATCCATGATATATAGTTGCTGCTTATTCTTGCATATGAGTTGAGATTCAGTTGGTTTCTGATAATGCAATCTTGTTACCCTGATTATATCTGATCCATGATATATAGTTGCTGATTATTCCTGCATATGAGTTGAGATTCAGTTGATTCTGATATTGCATCCTTGATTGGATTGTTTCAGCTTGTTGTTGATCATTTGAGTTGAGATATCTGTTGGTATACTATTGTTGCATCCCAGAGGGGATTTCCCGGCTTGTTGCCGACTACCCGGTCATTAGACTGTGAGCTTGAGCATAGCATTATGATTTGTCACGCACTGCTGTACTTCACGAACATTGCCGGGGTCGCTCCCCGTAGAGATTGTTCTTGGCTGGTAAAGTGGTCTAAAGGAAGGACCCGTGAGCCTTTGCATCGGGAGGCGGAGCCTCTGTGAGTGCAGGTTATGTGAGGACACGAATCCCCACTTAAGGGTTTACTGTTGTATTAGTGGCTTCGGGCAGTGTGTGTGTGCGTGTTGGACCCAAAAATTTGATTTCTGGAGTAATCGGAGCAAGATTTGATTATCAGAAAGTCCATAATGGGTGATTGAGGTTTTTGCGCGCTTATTGGAACCAAGGAAGTGACCCGGCACGAAAAATGGATCAAGTTTACTTTTTCGGGAATTTTTAGAAATTTTAGAAGTGGAATTTGGCCGAACGGACCTCGGATTTGGATTCAGCGCGCGAAAACGAGCGAAATGGACTATTTACTTGAATTTTTCGGAGCCCGGACGCGAAAACACGCATTTCGAGGTCTTGGGGTACTGTTCCGGCGGCCGGAGAGGCGCCGGCGGCGGCGGCGAGCGGCGGAGCGCGGCGGCTGGCGGCAGCGGAGGCGCGCGGTCCACCGCGCGGGCGTGCACCCGGGCGCGGGACACGTGGCGCTTTCCTGTTGGCCGGTGCGGTAGGCGCGGTCCATGGGATTGGCGCGGGTGCACGGTGGACCGGGGTCGGACACGTGGCGACGTGTGGTTGGCGGGTCTTGGTGCGCTCGGTCCACGCGTCGGCGGCGACTGCCTCGGGAGGCGTGCTCGACCCGGAGCAGGCGGCGGCGCGGCCGCGCACGTGTGCGCGGCGTGGGCTTTGACCGGGGCGACGTGGGGGCGCCACGTGGCGCCCCGTGGTTGGTCGGGCGCAGCGGAGCACGACGGTTGGTTGGGGCACGTGGCGTCGCGCGATTCACTGGCTCCCGTGCGCCGGGTGCGGGAAGCAGCTCAGGGACACGTGGCGGCTTCTGGATGTTTCGGACGCGCACAGTAACGGGCCGGCCCGTTAGTGTACCAGCCCGAAACTTTCCGGGCGCCCGAAATCCTTGGGCCCAAATCCGAAAATGCTGTTTTTTGGGCTGAGCCTATAAATAGCTGTCTTGTGAGGGATTTTTGCCCTCTTTCCCAAGCTCCTCAGCCCATGGCCCCTTTAGAAAAGTTGTAGATCTTCGAGTCGCGCATCTTCTGGCAGAGGCCCGGATTTTTTGGAAGCCCCGGCGATGACGTTTCCGTCATCGTAGCGTAGTGCGACGATTTACAGTTGGAGGCCCGTTATCGTCGCTTTTCGGTCTGAGAGTTCCACAGAGCTATCCCGACAGTCTTTTTGGACGATTTTTGCTGCGTTGGATTTACGAGAGGTATGTCTTCGACTTTCATGTTGAGTGTTTCGGCCAGATTTGGATTATTGGCACAGTTTTCGAGGCTTTACTGAGCCCCTGTTTTGCTGTGAGATTCCTGGACAGCACCCACTTCACGGATTTTTATCTCATCATCCGGACATCGGTTTTTGACGATTCAAAAGCCTATCGACATCTACACTTCGCGAGGATCGCCGTCATATTTTTATCGGAATTTTTGAAAAAAGATTTTCAGGTGAAAATTTCGTGATAAGGGGACTGTTCATGCAGGATTTTTTGGAAACTTGGATTTTGAGTGGATTATGTGTAATTTTGGATTATGCTTGTGACCAGGACATTGTGAGCACTACTACTGTGTTGCTAGCTTGGAGGATACTGCGTTTTGACTGATTCTGGACCCACTTATCTGTGTAACCCTGGACAGTTGTGCACCTTCAGGTGGGTGGCCCTGTCTCCAAGACTTATGGAATGTTCATTAAATCTGCTATAGTAGGACCATGCATGATAGTGATACTCTTGTGTAGTATGCTAGAAAGTGATAGTTGATAATCCCTGTATTATTTGATGATCATGCAATCTCTTGTTTCCTACTAGCTATAAATTAATGTTATCTTGGAACTTAACCTAGCACCCCTGTCATATGTATCATGTTTAGCCAGACTTTAGAAAACTTCAACCTGGGCTAGGTTTCTTCATTGCTTTAGACTTTCCACATTACTTGTTACCTTTGTCATTCTGGACATAGTGTTTTACTCGCCCGGGTAGTGGGCCGAGTGGTCGGGTTTCTTGTAGTGTGGGATGCTTTCTACACTCGTGCTTGGGAGCAGAGTGGAGTCTGGTAGAGATAGTTGATCATTCATCTGTGGCGGGAGCCGTTTAGGAGGACGGCGGTCCCGAGGTATTTCGTTTTCCTATTTTTATTTGTCGCCGCTGTATTAGTGGCAGCGGTTTACTAGTGTTAGCAGAACCTTGAATCCAGAACTATTTTTAGACACACATATGATTTTAGCCAACCAATGTTTTCTTCCAAGCGTCGTAGGGTCGCCCGAGTCTGTTCTTCTTTGATTGGACAAGGTCTTTAGCCCTACGAGGCTTGGGTATAAAAACTTGTTTTCAATGGTTTTCCTAAAAAGAACTAAAAATCATTAATATGGATTTCTTCCAGATCAAATGGTTTTTAATAAGAAATGTCACTTTTTTTTTCCTATAGATGTAACCACTTGAGATGATTCAAGTGGCCTGAGTTCTAAGGTCTGCCCTTACCTTTAGAACGAGGACAACGTGAGGCTATGCCTAGAGCCTGTTCTTGTTTGATAGGGTTGTAGGTTCTAGTCTTTCGGGGTTCCCGGATCCTTTATTATATTGTATGTGGAGTTATCCTGCCGGTGAGTCTGCAGGATGGGTTATTGTTCTGTTGTTGGATACCGTCGGTGTTGACGGTGGTCCCGGGTCGTTGAGTGTGTCCGACCAGTTTAGTTAGCCCTGAGTGTGGGTCGATCTTGGCTGTGGAGTATCTCCAGCCAGTGTGTTTGTGTTGTGAGCTGTTGGTGAGGCGAGTGTCTCGGGTTTCGTGAAAGCTGATCAGTTGAGTCGTTGAGTGTGCTCCGACTGTTGTGAGAGATGTTGAGGATTGAGTCCTTCCGAGCAGAGCGTGAGCGTGGATTTTGACCATAGCCTGCAGTGCCACTTTGAGCTCGACAGAGTGCGCGGATACCCTAGTCCTCGTTGGGGTCGCTCCCCTCGAGTGCCACGTCCGGGGTGGGTCTACACTTTGGTATCGCGACTTGTTGACGCCGTCCCTCTGACTGAGCCAGTTTTGGCAGTTACGGACGCCGTCCCTTTGACTGAGCCAGTTTTGGCAGTCACGGACACCATCCCTCTGGCTGAGCCAGTTTTGGCAGCTACGGACGTCCTACGTAAGTCCGGTCCTCCGGGATGTAACGGCAGTAGGTTGGCGCAGGCTTGAATGGACCCGAGGAGGCAGTCAGTTCAGATTGGGTGACTATACTGATATGTTAGCAGATGCATCATATTTTCATCTGTCCCGCTTTTTGAGCATCTAGATAGGGGCATAGTAGATGTAGAATTTATTTATCCAGTTTTTTTTCCCTTCAGCACTGTACTTGTTTTCCTCATGCCTCTAGTAGACTTAGTGGGCAGACCGTTGGGCTTGTTGACGGCACCCACTGAGAGCTACCGTGGGATGTAGTTCTCACACCCGTCGTGGTGTCTTTTTCCCCAGGGACTTCTACTCCGATTTCTGCTGTTCCAGCTGCCGCTTCTTCAGACCGAGGTAAGGGAGTCGCGCGCTAGATCCTTACCAGTTGTCGTCATCCTGAGAGTAGATGTACTCCCTTTATGTGATTAGAGTGGTATGTTGAGCGACCTTGTAGTGAGGTATTGAGTTGTATTTTTCTTCTGTCTTTGAGCGACTTTTGTATTTTGTTTTCTGGTGAGGACTTGTTGTATTCGTGAGAGTTGTATTTTATATTTATTTTTTATTTCTAGCAGTTTACTCTCAGCTCTGATATCTGTTTAGTATAGTATCTTTATTTGCAGGTTTGACGCTTTGTCTATACGGGGTTCACTGTATAGACGGCGGATCTGTTGGCGAGCCCGGGTCGCAGTTTCGACCCGGGGCGTGACAGGTTATGTCAGCCCGTTATAGTGCGGTTCGATGAGACCAATAGTGGCATTAGCCTGAGGTTGATTATTCCTGCATATGAGTTGAGATTCAGTTGATTCTGATATTGCATCCTTGATTGGATTAGTTGATTATTCCTGCATGTGAGTTGAGATACAGTTGATTCTGATATTGCATCCTTGATTGGATTGTTTCAGCTTGTTGTTGATCATTTGAGTTGAGATATCTGTTAGTATACTATTGTTGCATCCCAGAGGGGATTTCCCGGCTTGTTGCCGACTACCCGGTCATTAGACTGTGAGCTTGAGCATAGCATTATGATTTGCCACGCACTGCTGTACTTCACGAATATTGCCGGGGTCGCTCCCCGTACAGATTGTTCTTGGCCGGTAAAGTGGTTTAAAGGAAGGACCCGTGAGCCTTTGCATCGGGAGGCGGAGCCTCTGTGAGTGCAGGTTATATCAGCCCGTTATAATGCGGTTCGATGAGACCAATAGTGGCATTAGCCTGAGGTTCGATGTGACCATTAGTGGCATTAGCCTGAGGTCCCCGTGACCAATATTGGCATTGTGATTGGGTACTTGAGTTTCTTTCATTGACGCGTAGCTTTTATCATCTCCATGATTCATTTACATTCATCTTGTACCCTGATTGTTCAGTTCCTGCTTGATTACAGTCATTTACTATCAGCATTTGCATGATTTCTGCCTATACAGTTATTCAGCATGCTTATTACAGTATCTATTATTGTTCAGTATACTCTTGATCAAATTGGTACTTGCTTACATATACTCCTGTTGAGATCTATATATGCTTTACTGATTGATTAATTGTTCGCTTCATATCATGCTTACCTAACATGCTGATTTTTACTATCCTCTAGTATTGTATGCCAGTAGGTACGATCTGCTATTTCTCGGCTCGTCGTGCCCACTGGGATACATGTACAGTGTATCTCACACCCCCTGGGTGACCATTTTTCAGGTCGATCGGGTGATGGGATGTCGGGACGTGTTGGTGAGGTTCCGTGTTAACAGTCGACCCTGGACAGCCGTTATTTTATTAGCAAGTTGTAAAGTTGTTAATTTGTAAAATCTAGATCAATTGTTATGTTGTTATAATATCTTTAGTTTACGTAGTTTAGACTACTCTGATGTTGATTGTAAAAGCTTAGCCGTGCATATATAGAAAAGGCTCAATCCCAAGGGGGATTGGGACTCTTTTTTATATGTGGCGGTCTGTCATGCCCTGGCTTGGTTTTAAAACTCTGATATTAAAAAAAAAAAAAAAAAAAAAAATTAGACGCTATTTTTCGAACTCGGGGCGTGACAGATTAGATGGTATCAGAGCAATAGGAATACGATGCCTAGGTTTGGCTAGGAACGAACCCTAGGATGACTTGTGTTCATGAGAGAGCGCTGGGTTTTGGCATAGCGGTTTGAAGCTTAGGTGTGTTTCGTGTTCGCGTTTTGGAGATCGTTGTTAGTACAGGATTAGCCGCCGTCATGGTTTCGACCGTGGGCTTGATGTTTCAGTGGAGCCAGAGGGCTCAGATCAGTTTCAGTACATGTGGTTAAAAGATTGACCACCGTTCTTGCCGAAATTGTCTAGCTGATGACACAGCAGCCGATGACTGCTAGTATTGCACCAGCCTTATAGTTTGCCCAGAGGTTAAGCAAATTATTGACCTTTCAGTATCCTCGTGTCATAATTCAGTGGCTTGTGTGCCCGATGGTAATCCTGATTTGTGTTGAATTCACATTTTTGCCTATGCGTCGGATTTAATAAGGAGTTGGAAAACGTTGGAATATGATTCTAGATTCTCGTGGATAGTCAGGATGGCATTCAAGACCACAAGAAGTAGTGACCCTTGGTAGAGGCTATGTCATTGGCATAGTGACTGTGAAGGGAGGTATGTGATGTACCTTCAGATGTGAGTTGTGTCTCCAACTAGTTGTTGGCGACAGATCTATGGTATTTCACTTTTCTTTTGGTCAGTACGTTGTCAACGTGCTTACCAAAAGAACTGAGGAAATACTCTACCCTGTGATAGGGGAATATCAGATTGGGTCTAAATGAGTAGCCTGAGAGTTGTCGACATTTTGTGACTGATTGTCACTACTGCGATCGTCTCGTCGAAACATGAAAAGTTGATATACATATGTCGACGATCCGACGATCGGATCTTCCGCAAAACAGCGAAGAAAAAGCGGGTCCCACAACTTAAGTTGTGAATAGTAACCCCTATTTTAATTCCCCTTTCGACCATCATCGGTCGTTTCGCCGTCTGGACACCAAACATAGGGTATGAGTAGTCAATCCTAGCTATTTTCGACGTCCTGAGCGCAATGGCACTGACGGAATTCGCGTTTGGCGATCCGGGTGCATCGAAATGCGTGCGTCGTTCTACAACATAAAGAACTTTATGGCCCGAGATTTTATTCGAGCACCATTTCAAGCAAACAAATACACTATCTGAAAGGTTTCGACAAGCCGGACGTCGTGGCAAAGTCCGTTTCACAAATTGACGATCGGATTGTCTCGAAATGCGTGAAAAATGCCAAAATTATCGCTTTTTACGCAAATACTCAAACAATCCTTGGGCCAAATCTTTCTGGGCTTTAGAGTTGGGCTTCTGCTAGCCAGGGAAGCCCACGAATGTTGCTGAGGGAGCTGGAGGGGCTGCTGGTGGGTGGTGGTCCCGAAGGCAAGTAATAACCCATTATTAAGCCTAGTTCTTTGGGAGCTGTGGTGGGGAAACCGAGGGGCCATAGTTGGTCCCTAGGACCCTCCACCACTTCCCCAGTGGCCAGCATAAATCCAGGTGCTGTGGTGGCCGGAGTAAGGCTCCCCAAGGAAGCTAACCCAAAGGAGAAAATCCGAGAGAGAGAGTGAGGGAAGAAGGTTGAGACCAAGTTGAACCAAGTTGGTCCATGAGTGCCCGAGGTGTTCCTCTGTGACTGGAAGATCACTCGGGAGGTTGCCGTGGCCGCGCGAAGAAGGAGAAGAGAAACCGGCTTCTTCCTTCTTCATCAACTCCGGCAAGGTAAGTTCTTTTAAACCCCTGGTTGTTTGAGCCCAAGACCATTAGCAGTAGACTTCTTAGGACCTAAGCATGCTCCCTGCCAAGCCCGAGCTCCCCATGCAAGCTTGGTTGCCGGCGGGAGCAAACCCTCGCCGGAAACCCAACCGTTGGACCAAATGCAAAACCAAAATCATGGGAAAAATCTGTAGGAGATAAGGATCAACTCTACCAAATTTGGTAGAGTTTGATCAAGTGGTTGAGTTGCAGAATGAAACCCTAGTTTTCGGGTTTTCTTCACTTTGGCCGAGCTTGTTGCTCCGGCGCCGGCGAGCCTCCCCGCCTCCGGCCAAGTGGCTGGGGAGCTTCCTGGGGGTAAGAGGATCCCGTTCATGTATCTGCATGTAATCCATGCAGCCCCGGGTGAGGGCCACCATTGTTGGCCCGAGCTCGAGCTCAATAATGGCGGCCGGCCATGCGCGGGCTGCCGTCGGTCTGGGTTTGGCCAGACCTTCTCTAATTAATCCTAGGAAGCTATTGGTGCTGTCCTTTGCACCTAATACCCGCTGGATGAAAAGTTGCCATTGATGGTGAAAGCTCCAAACCGAGCTTTGCTCCGCCGCCGTCGCCGCCGTGCCCTGTCGCCGGGCACGGGTTTAGGTGAGTTTGTTATGAGATTTAGCAACTATTTGATCAAGTTGCTGGGTCCCAGAAGCCCTGGTTGAGTGGTCACGAATTTTGAGGCTTAAGCATCATCATCTTCTTCGTTGCTCCGGCCAACCTGGGTTGCAATGGTGGCCCAGACTTGCTGGGATTATTGTTTAAGCCCTTTGGATCATTTCCTTCCAAGTTGGAAAGGCTTTGGTGCAGTGGTTGCTGAGAACCAGCTCGGGTTTGTGGTTGGGTGCTTGTGTATGTATGGTGCACACCGGGTGTTTGATGAAATGCCTCAATGAAGAAATGTATGGATTTAGACTTCGAGCATTATATGAAATTTGCTTCATTATGTCCCCTGAGCTTGATGCTCACTTCAGATCAAAGTTGATCTTTGAGGATTTATGTATAGAGCATTGAGAACGTGTTAGAAAGCAAGGGCCTTGGATCTCTTTGATCCAGCAAATTCTGGGCTGCCCAATGGTGAGCCTAGGTGTCCTGGTGTTCCTTGGAGACTAATGTTCCAATTTGTATTAGATTTGCACAAGTAAATGTTAAGTTGTAGTGTAAATAAGCCTTAGTTAAGTTTGTGGCTTATGGTTCTGTTTTGGGCTGTTTGCAAAGCCGCGATAGTAAGATCTTGGCTAATTTGGGGTCACTGGACGCGATGCTCGCGTTTAAATTAGGTTTTGATGAGCCGGAGAAACAAAAATTCATTTAGGCTGTGTTAGCAAGGTATTTTATGGCCCGAAGTTTTTCTCGGGTTTCGTACTGCCGCAAATGGGTGAGCACGGTGTTCAGCAAGTCGAATGTCACCTACTGGAAGTGACGGTTCGTAAAAATATTGTTCCAGTTAAGAGAACGAGCGAAAACGGCTCTCAAAAAGCAATAAAAGTGCAATTTTTGGAAACCCTAGGGGTTTAAATCCAAATGTGACAGTGTGTACTGCCTAGGGCAGTGTGTAGGTGATTCCTAAGCTTTTCGTTAGGAATACAACGGCTTCTGTTGAGCAGAAATCGGATATCGGTCCGAGAATCGGCAAAATCGTCGATTTAACGGCATTCCGGTGGCAATCGCGCAATTCGGTAAATTGCGGCGGTTTCACCAAGCCGACTGTTGAGTCCCAGTAGAATCTGGTTGAGCCAGCGGCAAAGAGTTAAAGCCCGAGTCTCCCGGAAATCCAAAAGGAATTCCCGGGAGGGGCATTTTGGTAATTTAACCAATAATTGAACATAAGGTTGTGTTGGTCTAAGTGTTGTTGTCAAACACTGATGTTAAGTAGTTTGAGGTTTCGAGTTGATATGGGTTTAAGTTGTGGTTAGTGGGATTGAGTTGTTTCCCTGATCAGTATGTTTGATTCAGGTTGGCTCGGTTTGCATCTGGTTTTCGAGCGATCAGTCGATACAGTTAGTCGCCTGCAAAACGACAGGTGGGTTTATCTTCGGTCCGGGCTTTATCATTTCGGCCCTCTAGGTATAGTATTGGTTGGACCCCTGTTCTTGTAGCCTAGTTGATAAATTGAGCCTGCCTTTCTTTGATCAGTTTAATTTTGCTAAAAACATGATTTTAGTCAACCAATGTTTTGTCTCCAAGCATCGCAGAGTCGCCGGAGTCTATTCTTGTTTGATAGGACGAAGGCATAGCTCTTCGAGGTTTGGACATAAAACATGTTTTCAAAATTGTTTTCCTAAAAAGATTCTTAGTTTTGCATGATTAATTCTCAGTTGCTTCCCGATATTATGATCCTATTCCTGGACATTTGCCATGCCTGATTGGTCATTAGCTAGCTTGCACATTTATACTTGATTATCAGTATATCCTGATCCATATTCTAGAAGTTGTTGATTATATTACGCATTGCACCCTTATTGGGATTTTGGTCATTTGTTAGTTTGCATACCTGATTATCAGTACTCCCTGATTATATCTGATCCATGATATATAGTTGCTGCTTATTCTTGCATATGAGTTGAGATTCAGTTGGTTTCTGATATTGCAATCTTGTTACCCTGATTATATCTGATCCATGATATATAGTTGCTGCTTATTCTTGCATATGAGTTGAGATTCAGTTGGTTTCTGATATTGCAATCTTGTTACCCTGATTATATCTGATCCATGATATATAGTTGCTGATTATTCCTGCATATGAGTTGAGATTCAGTTGATTCTGATATTGCATTCTTGATTGGATTAGTTGATTACTCCTGCATATGAGTTGAGATTCAGTTGATTCTGATATTGCATCCTTGATTGGATTAGTTGATTATTCCTGCATGTGAGTTGAGATACAGTTGATTCTGATATTGCATCCTTGATTGGATTGTTTCAGCTTGTTGTTGATCATTTGAGTTGAGATATCTGTTGGTATACTATTGTTGCATCCCAGAGGGGATTTCCCGGCTTGTTGCCGACTACCCGGTCATTAGACTGTGAGCTTGAGCATAGCATTATGATTTGCAACGCACTGCTGTACTTCACGAACATTGCCGGGGTCGCTCCCCGTAGAGATTGTTCTTGGCCGGTAAAGTGGTCTAAAGGAAGGACCCGTGAGCCTTTGCATCGAGAGGCGGAGCCTCTGTGAGTGCAGGTTATATCAGCCCGTTATAGTGCGGTTCGATGAGACCAATAGTGGCATTAGCCTTAGGTTCGATGTGACCATTAGTGGCATTAGCCTGAGGTCCCCGTGACCAATATTGGCATTGCGATTGGGTACTTGAGTTTCTTTCATTGACGCATAGCTTTTATCATCTCCATGATTCATTTACATTCATCTTGTACCCTGATTGTTCAGTTCCTGCTTGATTACAGTCATTTACTATCAGCATTTGCATGATTTCTGCCTCTACAGTTATTCAGCATGCTTATTACAGTATCTATTATTGTTCAGTATACTCTTGATCAAATTGTCACTTGCTTACATATACTCCTGTTGAGATCTATATATGCTTTACTGATTGATTAATTGTTCGCTTCATATCATGCTTACCTAACATGCTGATTTTTACTATCCTCTAGTATTGTATGTCAATAGGTACGATTTGCTATTTCTCGGCTCGTCGTGCCCACTGGGATACATGTACAGTGTATCTCACACCCCCTGGGTGACTATTTTTCAGGTCGATTGGGTGATGGGATGTCGGGACGTGTTGGTGAGGTTCCGTGTTAACAGTCGACCCTGGACAGCCGTTATTTTATTAGCAAGTTGTAAAGTTGTTAATTTGTAAAATCTAGATCAATTGTTATGTTGTTATAATATCTTTAGTTTACGTAGTTTAGACTACTCTGATGTTGATTGTAAAAGCTTAGCCGTGCATATATAGAAAATGCTCAATCTCAAGGGGGATTGGGACTCTTTTTTATATGTGGCGGTCTGTCATGCCCTGGCTTGGTTTTAAAACTCTGATATTTAAAAAAAAAAAAAAAAAATTTAGACGCTATTTTTCGAACTCGGGGCGTGACAAAGAGATCAGATTTTCGTACTTATAAGTTACTTTTGATAATTGAACTTCCGAATTGATGATCTAGAGTATTTAAAACTTCTAGGAAATAAATTTTATAATTTTTAAAATTATAATAAAATTTATCAAATAATTAAGCATAAAATGAACGATCAAAATCGAACGACCACTTTAAAATAGAGAAATAATTTTTTTTTTTTTAATTTAAGATCGAAGTTATTGATCTTTATATAGATAATGAATAAAATTTTCTATCAAAAATTTAGTAAATTCTGATTCTTATACACCGATAAACTAGCGAGTATTATATACCGGTCGTTAAAAATTGTCAAATTTGAGATCTTTCAATCGTAAGGAAAATGTTGTCGAAAAATTATGAAATTTAATTTTTAGAACTTTTAAATACTCTAAATTATACTTAACGGTATAAATTGTTGATTCGGAAGCTCTATTATTAAAAACGACTTATGAGTACAAAGACGATCATACACATAAAAATATATTAGTCGGACTCTATATATATAATACAAAATAATATATTTTAATATAATATAACGTATATGTAAAAATTCATGCTATTTTATTATAATAATAATAGTAGTAGTTCTACTGCTGCTATTAACTATAGTTATTATTATTATTATTATTATTATAAAAAATAAAATAACAAGAGAAGAAAGGCTTTTAAGTTGTTTTCAAATTTTTATACCATCTAAAATATGAAAGTAAGTTTGTTTGAACACTGCAATATTCCTAAACTTTTAAGTTGTTCAAATTTAAATTTTTTTTTTATTTTTTTATTTATTTATTTATTTTATTTATTTATTTTTTTTTTGTTGCTAGTTATTTGGAGTTTTTACTTTTTGTGATAGTAGATCTTTTTGCTCAGCTAGAAAAATCTAACACGGCAAGACTATAAAAATCAAAGTCAAAAAGTGTCAATTAATTAACACGGGAAGACTTACAAAAGTGTAAGTCAAAAAGATATCAGCTCTGCGATGAGAAGACCCAAGTCAAAAAGATTTGTACATCAAAAAGAACGAGAGATGCTAGATGTACACTCCTTTAGGGGTGTACATTCTACACTCTATTTGATCTTGGGGTGGGTATTATTTTACTCGTCACATCGAGTGACGAGCGAAATTCATCCCATCCCAAGATGAAGTGGGGTATAAGATATACACCCCTAAAGGGGTGTATACTTATATATACTGCCTACAAATTTAATTATTACTATATATATATCTCATTTAAAAAACTTAAATTAATAAATATTCTCATCATCCGAATTAATTTTGGACCATTGAATATTTCTAAAGTGAGACATGTAAGTTTGTTAATTGATGCTTAATTAATTAATTGGCATCAATTAATTAACAATAACCAACGGCTTAATTAACTGGCGCTCTTTTAAAGATGATTAATAACTCTCAGTGGTGGTGAATGAATGCATGTGTAGATGGTATCATGTTATTTTTATTAGATTTTAAAGATGAAAAATAACCAACGGCTTAATTAGTTGGCACTCTTTTAAAAATTAGAATTTAACTATTATTATATTTATAAAACTATAGACGGTTAATTGAGAAATTTTAAAGTTTAGAAATTAAATTGGTGTTGCGGTCCAAAATTAAGGGATACAAATGTAATTTACCTGTTAAAAATTATAAATTTTGTACAATTTTTTTAATGAATGCAAATAATGACTCTTGCCGTACCTTTGATTTTTTGAACTACTTGATTAGCTAGTAATAGTTTTTCAAACTTTCTTATTTTTATATTATATTTCATTAGATGTTGCAGTATTTTCTGAGTGTATGTTATTTTTTTGAATTTTCTTCCATTTTGTCCTCTGCCTAATTTTTTATCAGCAGAAATGTGACACCCCAATAGTCCCATATCGGATGAAACTGTGGATGTGTTTGAGTATATATAAGACATGAACACTACTAATAATAACTGAGCTTGAACATTTTGGGTTGTGGTTTGGGCCCAACGAGTTATTATTGCTAGTGGGTCAGATCGTTATATTTGGTATCAGAGCCAATAACCAGCCGGAAGTGTGTGGCGAGTCTCGACTGAGTCTGGGTTTAAATGACAGGGCTAGCCTCGTCAGGTCTAAACGGGGGTAGTCTGTGACACCCCAAGATAACGGGGGGAGTCTGTGACACCCCAATAGTTCCACATCGGATGGAAATGTGAATTTGTTTGGGTATATATAAGACATGAACACTACTAATAATAACTGGACTTGAGCATTTTGGGCTGTGGTTTGGACCCAACGAGTTATTATTGCTAGCGGGTTAGATCGTTATATTGATGTAACATTTGTGAAATTCAAATTTGAAATCAATAAAGAAAGCAAATTCATAAAGATTTCAGTGACCCTTGAAAACTCTATAAAAAGATACAGCCTTAAAAAGGGATGACTTAAAGTGAATAGTAACCCCCGTTTTTCTGACGCTCCAACTAGAAGTCGGCTAGATCTGCCGTTCGGGATTCGAATCCAACGGTTCAGGTACTCGATTTAATCGGTTTCGCCATTCTGAGCACAATGGCGCAGTCGGAATTTACGTTCGATAACTCTGAGATATCAAATTGCGTGTCAAACTGTAAACCTAACTAAAGATGAGATAGACTTCAAAACATCTAGACCTTTACTCGATAAACCAAGTTGACCACTAGAAAGGTTTCGTCGAGATGGACGCCGTGGCGGAGTCCGTTTTTCAAATCGGCGACCCGTACGCCTCGAAAAGTGCGAAAAATACAAAAAAATGCAATAAAATCCTACGAACCCTAATATTTTATGGACCGAATGGGATCAACTCTTTTGTAGAGGGACCTTTTTGCATCTTGGAACTACAGCAGGGTGTACAAGTGCAGTGGAGAAGTGTGGAGGGCGTTTCCTGCAATTGTGCAGCCAACTCCCGTGGTTGGTTGCAACAACCCCACGTGGAGGGGGAGCTGAACCGTAGCTCCCTCCTCCGACTCCTCCTTCGACTCCTTCTCGCATGCCGAGAAGCCGCGCCAGCCAACCCCTCCCCTCCCTCTCTTTCAAATTCAAAAGGGTGAGGAAGGAGCCATGCATTATATGTTCACATGGGGGGGGAGCAGGGCGGAACTCACCGGCTTGCTTCTTGCTCTGGAAGTCACCCTGCGCCGCCTGTAGAAGCTCCTGGAGGGACCTAGTGAGTTGCCCTGGTCACACAGTGCTGGGAGTCGCCGCAACTCTATTTTCTCTCTCTTTCGGATCTAAGGTAAGTAAAGTTCTTGCTTCTTGAATCCTTCTGAACCCGGCTCCTCTCTAGTACCCTCCTGACGTTCCGAGTGTTCCCCATGCACGGCGCCGAGCTACGAATCACCTCACTGCACCGGTAGGACCAAGCTGCCGAGCTTGGCCGGAAAGCTTGGACGCACCTCACCCAATCGTCCAACCTTGGGTCAGGTGTGAGAATTCTCTTCTGCTGACCTTCAGGAGTGCCCCTACGAAGTTTCAAGGGTCGTGGTGCTGTATCGGGCCCGTGTAATTTTGCCCTAGTTTTGGGCTCTCGACTTTGGTCAAGCCGCGCTGCCGCCGCTGTACCTCCCCGGCGCTGGCCAACTTGCTGGTGAGTTACACTCTCCCTGGTATTTCTTTGGTCCTCTTTGCTGGGCCAGAAAGACCGCAACCAAAAAGTTGCAATTGATGACCTCCGTGGTGGCCGCAAGGTCTTCACCTCGGCCACCCCGCACACAGGGGCATCGGAGCTCGACTTCCTTGGGTTCCTGCTATTTTTTGGGGTCCCAGCAGAGTGCTGCTTACATTGAACTGGGGCTGGAACCAGATCCGCTACAACTTCAGCCAACCCGAGCTCCCACCTTGCTCGAGTTCTTCACCCCGTCGCCGCCGCCGCCTCCCTGCGCCGGAGAACCCTCTGGTAAGCTTCCTTGCATCAAGAAACTTCATCCAGACCCTTTGAATGCAAGCTTGAACGCTCGGATTAAGATCCACCATTAAAGGCCCAAGCTTTGCCCGAGCTCACCGCCGCCGCCGCCGTCGCTCCTCCGGCGCTGGCCAACCCCTGGTGAGTACTCTTAGGTCAAGACTAGTCGTTTGGACGTGTTGCACGTGACCCATATGGGTCGAGTCACAATCTGCCATTGTTGTGGGGTTGAAGCTCTAGATTTCACCTTTTCCGTCCACCCACAATGCCGGAGCGCCGTGGCCTCATCGGGTGGAAGTCCTGCTGTGTCTAGGAGCTAAACCCAACTGGTGCTTGCTGTTGGTGGAAGCCTGATGCTGATTTTGATCAAGCTTGGCCAGCTCGAGCTCTACACCAAGGATGTTCCTCCCCCACATTGCTCCGACGACTCCACCGGCAGCTCCGCAACCCGACTAAGGTGAGCCCTCGACTCTCCTGACCATTTTAAGCATGATGGTCACCCTATCACACCCAAATATAGGTTGTTGTGGTGGAAGTAGAAAACTAGTGCTTTAATGCTTGATTGGCTTGGGCATTTTGCTGTTTGTGTCACGCCCCGGGGTCGAAACTGCGACCCGGGCTCGCCAACAGATCCACCGCCTATACAAAGCCCCGCATAGGCGAAGCGTCCAACCTGCAAGAAAAGGTGCTACAACTAACAAATATCAGAGCTATAAATAAAAATCCGCTGTAAAATTAAAATCAACCACTATACAACTGGAAATAATACAACAATATCCATCTCCCATAAAAGATAATTATACAAGTCCTTAGATACAATAATCCAAAACTCAACTGGGAGGTAAACCGGAATAAAACATCAGTGTACAGGCTCTCAATACATATCATATCCTCACTATAATAATCTCTCATAAGCATAAATAAATCCGTGCACGGCATCTGGGCTCCGAAAAATACAAATAAATAGTCCATCTTTATCGTTTTCGCATGCTGAATCCAAATCCGCTCTCCATTTTGCCTAATTCCATTTCTAAAAATTGCCGAAGGCATCCGAAAAGGTGTTCTTTTGTCCAAACTTCGCGCTGAGTCCAATTTTGATATCCGTTTCACATGAAACCACTTCTAAACATCCGACGGGGTCAACCGATTACCCACGTAATCCATTTAACACCCGGAGTCCATCACTTATGTCCAATTGGTGCACCAACACCGCCGACACCCCACATAGGCCTCCAGAAGCTGCTGGTCACACTATAGAAGCCCTGCAGAGATCCGGGTCACCACATCCTCCCCCACTAAAAGAAAGTTTCGTCCTCAAAACTAAAACAACTTAAAAGGTGTCTCAAACTAAGGGTAGGTACTCATAATCACCGCCTCTAGCTCCCAAGTCACCACTCACTCCCCGTGATTACTTTCCAAAACAACAATAACCAATACGGTATGGCCCGGTTGCGCAAACCTCTAATCTCACGAGACAGAATTCGTAACGGGCGTCCCTCGTACTCCAAACACTCCTAGATCTCAAATGGAGTGAGTCAATCACGGGCGAGGGATCCAAAAACATAACACTCCTGAGCTGAGACGTGGAAAACCTTAGGGACTCCAACAAAAGGCTGGGGGAAAAGGAAATAACCACTAGTGCAACACGCACCAAACCACATCCTGTGTCAACTCAACCAAGGCAACCCGAAGCATACCCACACTATCATCCAATAAGGAAAAGAGCCCTAACAAGGAGGGGTCCTCACTCGGTCACTCCCGAATCTTGATCATCCGAGTTGACTACTCAGCCGTGGTCTATCATCCAAAGGAACCCTCAGGAACACAACCACAAGCCATGTTTGCCTCAACAGTCCACACAGCGCTATCTGTGGAATCATCAAACTCAACCCCAGACAACTTTCCTGCTCCAGGCATCCGCCAACACAGTGGCCCTGTCGGGGTGATCCAGAATGCTCAACAATAACCCAACGGTAACTCCACAGTTACTATGGGAGGCATCACTATAACTTGTAGATCCTTCTCCCAACACTAAAAATACTAGCATTGGCGCTGGTATCAGTTTCGCCATCCATACGTTAAGCTCTCCAGGTTTTGCCTGGTCCAAGAAATTCCTTGGCTCAAATAATAAATGTCGATCTTGAATGGCATCCACCTTGACGGGGTTTCTACAGCCGCTCCTACGGCTAAAACAATGTGACCCAAGAAAAATATGCTTCTGAAGCTAAAACTTGTACCTCAATAACTTGGCTTACAGCTTCATCCACACAGGCATTGTAGCACATCCACAAGTGCTCCACGTGCTCCAAGTCGCTATGGGAGTAAATCAAAATATCCCCGGAGAATCCTGCTACCCATCCAAACAAGTATAACTGGAGCACAATTCCTCAAACCATAAGAGCGGCAGGGCATTAATCAATCCAATTAGCCTCGCTGTGAACTCATAATGCCCCTACCGTGTCCTGAACGCCATCTAGGCAAAGTCCTCGGTTGTCTAATTCCAAGTAGGTACTTGCGTCATAATAGTAACTGCTGGAGTATGACTCCATCAAAAGGTCCTAAATAAAGCCCGGACCTGCCTGCACTCCAGCCACAGTAAAACCTCACTGTCGTATATCATTGACGTGGCATCACCACCGTGCATCAATGGCGTGGCACTAGGTCAAACAGACCCCTCGATCTATCAGATCCTGCGACTGCGCCGTCAGCTCTCTAATTACTCCATTGGCGATATCCAATGAGGTGCTGTCGAGGGTGGCGCGGTTCCCCGAACCACGTCAAACGCAATCTCTATCTCCCTAACCGGCGCCATCATCAACAGCTCGGGTGGAATCACACCCGGGATCTCACGGGCAACAGGGATATCCTTAAGTCCCGGTGCTGCCGTAAGCACCTCTCACACTGTCGCTACAACCTGTGCGCTCTAACTGTCTCAACCAGCAAGCCTCCTCTTGTCTGCCTCGCAGAAGGTCAAAGTCATCTCTCTCCGCAGTCAAACATCCTGCGGCACTGTGCCAACCAATCCCAAGCACAGGGTCAAAATACCGAACTGTCATGATTACCAATAAGTTTGTCGGTATAACTCGCGGCCTCAACTGCATTGGACATAATCCACAAGCCTCCCCCACATGCACAACACTAACAGGAACCTGTACCTCTAGTACACGTGGTAACAAATCTGCCTTTAGTCCATGCAGGAATGCAACATGCTCTAACTCCGACTGCTGTGATGAAATCATACCTGCGACAACTCGATCCACTGCCGTGGTGCCCTCCAACCGGGCGGCACAGACTTATCCGCTCAATGCAGGTGGTCGTCGGTCAGTCTGCCTGAAAAATCAAGACTATCCACATAGGGAGCACGACCTCAGTCTCTGCTCACACTGAGGCGACGAATAGGGTCCTCCGCAGACAACAAATCCACGCTACCGCCGCGCCACTTTGATAAAGATGCTGATGCTGCCATCGGGGTCCACCCGATCTCTGGCATCACGAAAATCCGCTGTCCTAGAAAAAGAAATGTGTGAAGACCCGCATCTTCGTGGTCATTACAGTGTGATCGACAACTTGTGGAGGCCAAGTTCTGTGGATAGTGTTGGTTGCGCGCAAATCGGACCCAAGAAACGGACTCAGTGCGAGAAATGGATCAAAATCGCTTAGTTGGGAATTTCGTCGAAAAATAGAGGTGGTTTCGCGCAAAATGGATACCATATTTGGATTCAGCGCGGAAAAATGATCAAAACGGCTATTTGGTTGCATTATTTGGAGTTTTGGACGTAGGAATTGGACTCAGCGCGCGAAAATAGCAAAAGGGGGCATTTTTGGAGCAGTTTTGGTCAATTCAGGCGGCCGGTCCACGGGGGTGCTCGTGCACCAGGCGTATCGAACGCGGGAGCGCCAGCTGTCGGCGCTGGAGAGGCCCGCCCCGGCCACGCGGCAAGCCCACGCGCGCCCGCTGGCGCGACGCGCGTCCCTGTGCGGGACGCGTGTCGCCGCGCCAGTGGCGGGCGCCACGGGCAACGTGGCCCCATCCGGGCCATCCGCCCGGGGGCGGGGCGCCCGGATGGGCGCCACGTGCCCCCGCTGGGCGCGGGGCTGGGCCGGGAGCCGGGCCCGGCCCAGCACTGTGCACCGCACAGTAAAACCCCCCCTCCTCTTTTGGTTCTCCTTTTTCTTCCTCCTACTTAAGCTCCTCTTCATCCTCCTTCTTCCTCTTTTGATTCTTCCAACCTTGGGGACTTCTACAGAGGAATCTCATGCAACCCTCCTTCATCTTCTTCAGCAAAGAGATGGGTTATAGAGGCTTCATCACCATCATCTTCACCATGAGGCAGGCACCACCATTGTTGATGTTGGTGGACCTTCCCGTCGCATTTCAGTGCAAAAATTTCCCTGGACTCATTTCTTGGAGTTTTGAGTTCATTTTTGGTTCTACGTTTTCACAAGAGGTAAGGCTACAATTTTTGTATTCAACTCTTCCCCCAGATCTCATGTTTTTACAGAGTTTTAAGGCCATCTTTGGAACCCTTCATTTCAGTCTGGAATCCTGAACAGTCCTCAGTGTGTTGGCCTTTTTGGGCAGTAGGATGGGAATATTTGGATGATTTTTGCGGCATCGGACTCCTGGGAGGATAAGGATTACTCACGCCAAATTTCAGCCAGATCGGGCATGGGATCGTCAAGTTTCAGGTGGGTGGTTGTGCTTTGCCGAAAACGACGATTTACCCACTCGGGCTATTGGTTTCCCCCATGGCATAGCTGGTTGTTGTTCTCTTCTCCTTGGTATAATGTGCTTGGATATCCATATTTAGATTAAGTTATTTGATCCTTAGCTTATGCATGAGTAAATGATTAGTTGGTTGAAATTATATTATCTCAAATGAAGTTGATATTAAGTAATCATCCTTAAACCTATTCTATGTGAGGGTAATTAGGAAACTAATCTTCAACCTACACCTTATGATGAATGGTTAACATAATTATGTGAGAATGATGGTGATAGTTATATGTGAATGGTTGATTGATTTATGTGAGGACTTGATGGGGTGATGTGAGAAGTGCTTGTTTGCTTATGTGAGAAGGACTTGGTTGATTTATTTGAGAATGGCTTATATGCGAGTAGTTGGTTTTGTTGATCCTTAACCTACAATGTGTGATGTTGGGCATAGATGTTGATTCATAACCTATCTATGTGAGAATAATGAGTTGATTGATCTTGATCTAGTTTATGTGAAAATGGGTGTTGATGTTGGTTATTGATCTAGTCGATGTGAGAATGACCTATGCTTTTGATTCCTAGTTCATTCATGAAAAGATGGATATCATTGTTGAGTTGAGGCCTATTCCTTAAGAAACAAAGCAATTTCATGACTCCTATTACTTACAGTGAGATTGGACGTTGTTGGTAGATCCTATGTTCACCCTATGTAAGATCAATGAAGGTTGTTGAACCTTAAGCTATTCATTGGTGACACTTGATTGAATGTCCCTGTTTAAGTGATGTTAAATGATCTTGGGCTTATTCCTGTATGAATGTGAGGGTTGACCAGCGTTGTACCATCTTATGTGATTTGTGATTAGGTGTGGCACTTCCTTATTTTCATACTTTGTGAACACAGTGTATGTGGTATTGGCAGGCATAGGCTATGTTGCACTTAATGTTCTTATGAAATCATCAATATTATGGAATAGCATGCTCTAATAAATGCAGAACATCGACACCTGTTTACTTTATATCATCTTGGGACATTTTCATGCTTGTATGGTCATCTAGATAGGCCACCTTTTTCTGCTACACTATCATGTTGGACTTGACTTAGGAGAAACCATGTTTCTTGCTTTTCTCCTTTCATACTAGGCTCAGGGTATTTGTAGCTCGTTCGTGAGCAGGTGGTTTTGAGATAGTGTAGGCAGACTCTTGGGATCTGGGACAGGCTGGCTTGAGGGCAGGGTAATTGCGGCAACCGCGAATTTTGGGCGGTTGACCGGATAGTTGTTATTGCATCAGATCGGGGAGAGGATTTGGGCTTCTTTTAGGGGATGGTTTCCCACTTAGATCAGTGTCATGATGTCACGCCCCGGGGGTAACCAGAACCTGGGCCCGCCAACAGATCCGCCGTGTACACAGAATTTTCCATGTACACGAAGCGCTGGTAACCTGCTCAGATAGATAATATACAATAGAAGAGCATAACAGAGCTGAACTAATAGAACTAACAGTAATCTCAGACTGAAATAAACTGTAAACTGAAATAAAAGTACAATATACTCCCAGCTCACCATAAATAATACAACCAGCTGGCCACAGCCAGACCCAAAAGTAAACTACTATAGTCTGAGATACAAAAGGGGAGTACAGTAATAGTCTAGCTAACTCTCGCTCGGGGTAGACGATCTAGCTAGTCGGCGATCCTCTTACCTCGATCTGCCGCTGAAGGCCCAGCAGCTCCCACAGTCGACTCTGCAAAACAAAGGGGGAAAAAGAACAAGAAACAACAATGGGGGTGAGAACTACTAGATAAACCAGTAGCCTCCCCTAGTGGGTAAAACCTCTGATGCTGACGCACCCACTAGGAATAAAGAGGCAAAAAGGAAAGAACAGTGGTATGCAATAAAGACTGCTGAAAAGAAACTACCACTACTATGCCTCTAAATGCAGTGCCAAAAGATGACTGTATAGATGCAACTATAAAGCTGACTGCCCCAAAGAAAACCCAATCAGAGGGCCAGGAAATACTGGCACTGCCTGCTCTGTCATCACTCACAACTCACCAACTGACCGGCACCCATCACGGTCTAAAAGCCTACTCCGGAGTGGCACTCGAGGGGAGCGACCCACACGAGTAAAGTATCTCTGTATCAATCATCTCTGTAACCGATGTCTCACAATAGCAGGACTGGATCATGACCATGATCAAAGTGGGAATACTCCATCCACTAATGCAACCCCGATCCCCAATCTGGTGTGATAATAACACCCGGTCAACCGCCCAAAATCCGCGGTTACCGCTGAACCCATAGACCCCAATCTGATAAAGTAAAAACATCTGGTCAACCGCCTAACATCCGCGGTTGCCACTATGCCCCACAATCCCCTAAGACACGTCCAAACTGTCCCAAGCAACACTATCTCCAAAATCCCGATCAGACTCGAGCATCATGCATCGATAGAGAAGAATCCAATAACAGATGTTTTCTCCTAAGTCAAATCCCATAATATCGTGCTGCAATAAAATAGTGGCTTAACTAGTTGTCCAATGAGCATGCAAGTGTTCTCTTTTAAAAACATTTAGAAAGGAACTAAGTTTCATGTGAAGAATAATTTTAGAACTATTTTAAAAATATTGTTGGGTTACTAATTTGCATGCGGTTCACGATATAGCAATTGTCCAATTTCCTTGTCCCAGATTTATCACATAGAAGCTACTAAATTAATTTAGGGGCCAATGCAATAGGTTCATATACCACAAGTTATCTATCACATGTATAATTGGGAACTCTTTTATTCCTAGTGTGCAAATCAACAAAGAGGGATACGCAACCACCCACCTCGAAAAGCGTGTACAATGTACCCAGAAAATACCCGCTGTCCTCTAAACACACCGTCAGCTGCAACAATATCCTACAACATCACATAAGTGTACAAGGTGTAAATATAACAGTTTCCAAACACACATTTGCTGTTTTAAAAATCAGCACGCAAAACGAGGAATTTTCACCTCTGTCCCGAGCTCCTAAAATCCCAGAAAAATCACGGTTGCGTTCCTTGCGAAAAATAGCCCAAAATCGACTCTTGAATCGCCTCGATCCGATATTCCTACGCTGAGAAATAAATCGTCGAAGTCGCCGCTGTCCAAAAATACCAACCAGCAAAATAGGGGGTCAAAACACCTCGGGAATCGTGCCAAGGAATCGGAATCCGGAGAAACCATCAACACGGAAAACGAAGCCCTACCTCTTAGGAACACACTGGCGAAGAAATCGTCGGAATCGGACCTCTGTACTGCGCAGGGGACTCCTCGGACTGAAATGCGACGATAACGGGCCGAAATGGGGGAAAACCGAGGCACACTGTAAAATCCGGAACGCCGCTGTCGATCTTCCCAAAAATCTGGGAACGCACCACGAGGTAGAAAAATGTGAGAGGAAAAACTTCTCTTCAAAGCTCTCTCCCTGGTTCTCTCTCTTTCTCTCGGAAAAAGCCCAAGAAGAGAGGGGAGGGGGCCTATTTATAGGCCCAAACAAACATTTGGGAAAATGACCCCTGTGTCCCCACTTTCGGGCGCAGGGGTCATTTCGGGCTGCTACAGTGCAGCCCGGCCCAAAGAGTTTCGGGCGGCTACAGTGCGGCCCAGCCCAACCCGGGCCGCACACGGGATCCTGCCCCGTCCGACCACCCGTCCAACCCGGCCCAGGGCCCGCCACGCGTCCGCCAAACAGGCGGCAGCCGTGCGGGCCCAGCGGGGACGCGCCACGTGTCCCCCTGCGGGGCGGCGGGGTGGGTGGCGCCCGCCAATGGCGGGGCGCCACGTGGCGGGCGCTTCCCCGCCCGTCACGCCCGCCGGGCGCCGCCTGCGCACCTGCGCCGCGCGTGCGTACGGCCGCGTGCGTACGGCCGCAGGTGCGCGCCCGCGGGTGCACCCCGCGCACATGCGCCAACCAACCCGGGGCCGCCACGTGGCGCGCCCCGGTGCACCGTGCACCGCGCCCCACCCCGCGCCTGCCCGGCCTGCCCGCGCTGCCCGCGCACCCTCCCGTGCGCCGCGCGCCCTGGACCGGACCAACCGGCGCCTGCCACGTGGCCCGCCGTGCACCGTGCACCGGCGGCCCGTTCCGTGGACCGGGAGTGGCGCGCCGGCCCAATAAGAGGCCGCCACGTGTCCCTGGCCGGTCCACAAGTCCCCCCCGTGCACCATTTTGCGCAGAAAACTTTCGGGGGTCCGTTTTTGGGCATCCGGACTCCAAATTAAATAAGTAAATAGCCGTTTTCAAGCGT
The DNA here is from genome assembly GCA_029168755.2 of Tillandsia fasciculata. NCBI lineage: Eukaryota > Viridiplantae > Streptophyta > Magnoliopsida > Poales > Bromeliaceae > Tillandsia > Tillandsia fasciculata. Next base: position 9,996,055 of record CM054943.1, on the reverse strand, counting down.
TTTTCCGCGCTGAATCCAATTACGGCCTCCGTTTAGCCTGATTCCATTCCTAAAATTCGGCAAAGGCAGCCGAAGGTCAGGCTTGACCCCAAATCCCCCCTGAGTCCAAACAACACATCCCTTTGACATGTTGGGGCCCAACACACCAACACTAGGTGTTCCACACCCCGAACAGGGGAAAAACATAGGGGAAAAACTGGGACACTACATCCTCCCCCACTAATAAAAGTTTCGTCCTCGAAACTAAAATCATACCTCAATCCAGAGCCTCGAACAAGTAGGGGTAGGCGTCCATCATCTCTGACTCGGGCTCCCACGTCGCCTCGCGCTCATCATGATTGCTCCAAAGGATCTTCACATAGGGGATGGTCCGATTGCGCAATTCTTTCACCTCCCGATCAAGAATCCGTACTGGGCGCTCCTCATATCTCAAATCCTCGCTGATCTCGAGGGGTGCAAAGTCGATGACGTGCGACGGGTCGAAGACGTACCTCCTCAGTGTGGAAACATGGAAAACATCGTGGACACCAGCCAGTCTCGGGGGAAGTGCAAGTCGATAAGCAACAGGCCCGATACGCTCCAACACCTCAAATGGTCCAATGTATCGGGGGCTGAGTTTCCCGCGAATGCCGAACCTCCTGATCCCCTTGGACGGCGAGACTTTCAAAAATACATGATCTCCAACCTGAAACTCTAAGTCTCGTCGCCGAACATCAGCATAGCTCCTCTGTCGGCTCTGAGCGGTCTGAAGATGCTGTCGAATCACCCGGACCTTCTCCTCTGCCTCTAGCAGTATATCTGGCCCCAAGGTCCGTCTCTCGCCTACGTCACTCCAATAAAGTGGTGATCGGCACTTGCGTCCATACAACGCTTCAAACGGAGCCATCTGTATGCTCGCTTGAAAGCTGTTGTTGTACGCAAACTCAACCAAGGATAAGTGCCGAATCCAACCTCCGCCGAAATCCAAGACGCAAGCCCTCAGCATGTCCTCCAAGATCTGTATGGTCCGCTCTGACTGCCCATCAGTCTGAGGATGAAAAGCTGTACTGAATCTGAGCTGAGTCCCCATCGCAGTCTGCAAACTCCCCCAAAAACGCGAGGCAAACCTCGGATCTCTATCTGACACAATGGAGGCGGGTACTCCATGCAGTCTCACAATCTCATCAAGGTATAACTGGGCTAGTCGATCGAGTGGCCAAGTAGTCTGCATAGGCAAAAAGTGCGCTGACTTGGTAAGTCGATCCACCACTACCCAGATAGCATCTGCTCCGCCCTGTGCCCTCGGCAATCCGACCACAAAATCCATCGTAATGTGGTCCCATTTCCACTCAGGGATTGGGAGACTTTGTAACTTGCCAGCTGGCACTCGATGCTCAGCTTTTACCTGCTGACAAGTCAAACACTGGGCCACAAATCTCCCGACATCCCTCTTCATGCCATTCCACCAAAATGTGCCTTGAGGTCCTTATACATCTTAGTCCCCCCAGGATGAAGGGTATAAGGTGTATAATGGGCCTCCTCTCAATATCTGCTCTCTGATCTCAGCATCCACTGGCACACATGCTCGGTCCCTGTACCTCAGTACTCCCGCAGCATCCACTGTAAAGTCCCCTGACTGATCACTCGGAAGCTGATCTCGAATCCTGGTCAAGTGGGGGTCCTCACTCTGTTTTCCCTGATCCTGTCCAGCAGAGTGGGCTGCACGACTAATGACGTCAGTCTAGCAGAGACCCCAGGGGACACAACCTCTATCTCGAGCCGTCTCATCTCCTCCAATAGGGGCGCCTGGTCTGTGATCAACATAGACAAACTCTGTACTGCTCTTCGGCTCAATGCATCAGCGACCACGTTAGCCTTGCCTGGGTGGTAAAGGATGTCCACATCATAATCCTTTAATAGCTCTAACCACCTGCGCTGCCTCAAGTTCAGCTCCTTCTGGGTGAACAGATACTTTAAACTCTTGTGGTCGGTGTAGATCTCACAATGCTCCCCGTACAGGTAATGGCGCCAAAGCTTCAGTGCAAACACCACGGCAGCGAGCTCTAAGTCGTGGGTAGGGTAATTCTTCTCGTAATCCTTGAGCTGTCTCGATGCATAAGCAATTACCCTCCCATCCTGCATCAACACGCAACCCAGTCCACTGTGCGATGCGTCACTGTAGATCACATATCCTTTCCCCATAACAGGGAGGGAAAGGATAGGAGCAGTCATCAGTCTGTCCTTCAGCTCCTCGAAGCTCTTCTGGCAGTCCTCACTCCAGATAAACTTAACCCCTTTACGCGTCAACCGAGTGAGGGGTGTGGAAAGCTTCGCAAAGCCTTCCACAAACCGACGATAATAACCAGCTAATCCCATGAAGCTGCGCACCTCTGATACAGTCGTCGGTCGGGGCCAATCACGAACTGCCTCAATCTTCGCCGGGTCTACAGCTACACCGGCGGCGGAAATCACATGGCCCAAGAAAGCTACCTCCCGAAGCCAAAACTCGCACTTTGCCAGCTTGGCATACAACTTCTTCTCCCGTAGAAGTTGTAGCACAGTCCTCAAGTGCTCCTATGCTCGGCCTCGCTTCGGGAGTAAATCAGGATATCATCAATGAACACCACCACAAAGCGATCCAGAAATGGCCGAAATATCCTGTTCATCAAGTCCATAAAGGCGGCAGGGGCATTAGTCAATCCAAACGGCATAACTGTAAACTCATAATGCCCGTACCGTGATCTGAAAGCAGTCTTAGGAATATCCTCGGCCTTCACCTTCAGTTGGTGGTAACCAGACTGCAGATCAATCTTGGAAAAGACACAAGACCCTTGCAGCTGATCAAAGAGATCATCGATGCGCGGCAGAGGGTACTTGTTCTTGATGGTCACTTTATTCAGCTCCCTATAGTCCACACACAGTCTAAGTGACCCATCTTTCTTCTTCACGAATAGCACCGGCGCTCCCCAGGGCGACACACTGGGTCTAATAAAACCCTTATCCATCAAATCTTGCAACTGTGCTTTAAGCTCTCTCAGCTCAGCCGGTGCCATCCGATAAGGAGCCTTAGAGATTGGCGCAGTTCCTGGAACTACGTCAATCACAAACTCGATCTCTCTGTCGGGCGGCATACTAGTCAGCTCAGGTGGAAACACATCCGGAAACTCGCGGACGATAGGGATATCCCCGAGTCCCGGTGCCGCCGTAGGCCCCTCAACAACACTAGCCAAAAAGGCTACACATCCTCGGTGAATCATCCGCCTCGCTCGGGAAGTCGAAACCATAGAGGCAAAGAAAGCACTCTGACATCCCCGGTACACCAACACCTCCTGGCCTGGCTCTCTAAAAGTGACAGTCCTCTCGGCACAGTCAATAGTCGCAAAATACCGAGCCAGCCAGTCCATCCCGAGAACCACATCAAAGTCCCGCAGCTGTCTCAAGACCAACAGGTCTGCTGGCATAATCCAGGACTCGATCTGCATCGGGCAGGACCAACAACACTCCTCCACGTGCAAAGTGTGACCGGGAATCTGAACCTCTCGTGCACGTGGCAAAGGTCCTACCTCTAACCCATGTAATGATGCAAAAGATCTACTAATGAAAGAATGCGATGCTCCAGTATCGAATAAAGTACGAGTCCTAATGCCAGAGAGTAAGGTGATACCTGCTACCACATGGTCTGCTGCTGAAGAATCCTCTACCTGTGCAGCATACACTCGCCCACTCTGAGCTGGAGGGCGATAGTCTGTGGAATGGGAAGAAGACGGCCTGCTCGCTGGAGCATAAGGCCGCTGGGCCGTCGACCGCTGCTGCGATGATGCTGGGGCAGACGCTGAAGAAGGGGCGGCTGAGGTCGAAAAGGGGCACGCAGCTCGAATGTGCCCTGGCTGTCCACATCCGTAGCAACGACCCCACCGCTGGTCGCAGGTGCCGGGGAAGTGCGGACCTCCACAGAAAATACAACTGCTGGGAGCCCGTGACTGTCGGGACTGCTGCTGCTGAGACTGTCGCTGTCGCTGTGGCTGCCGCTGAGATCCGCGCTGCGACGACTGCGATCTTTGCTGCTGCTGCTGCTGCTGCTGCTGCTGCTGCTGCTGGGGCCTCTGGGATCCACCAGGCCCTCGCCGCTCCGAACGCCCAAGACCCTGGAACTGAGGCGGTGGTGGTCGGGGCGGCCTCCAAGTACTGGCCTGTCCCCCCTCATCCTGGGCTGGTCGCTTCCTGTCGGAACTCTGCGCGACCGCGGCCCTCCGTCTGGCCATCTCCTGGTCACCTCTCTCCACCCACTGTGCATGCTCTGCGGCTGCCTCCAGGGTCTGAAATCTCTGAGCATGCACGAGTGTGTAAACCTCTGGACGCAGGCCTCCCTCGAACAACTCAACCTGGTGCGGACCGTCACGAGCGACGTAGGGCACACAGTTCAGCAACTCCCTGAACTCCTGAAAATAGGCATGGGCCGGTCGATCGCCCTGCTGCAGATTCTTCAAATCGTCCTCCAACTTCTTCTTCACACTGGTCGAAAAATAGGTGTCCAACACCATCCGTCGGAACTCCTCCCAAGGTAGCTGCCGAGTGATCCGGAACTCCAGTGGCTCAACTCGCTGCCACCAAAAATCAGCATCTCCGTCCAAACAGTGCACCGCCATGTGCACTCGATACTTCGGGTCGATGAAGAAGTCCCGAAAAAGCTTCTCCATCGCAGAAAGCCATATCCCAACAGCCCGGGGCTGGGCATCCCGCCCTGAGAATCTAGGTGGTCCCCGCTTAACAAACTGGGAGAGTTTGTCAGCAAAATCCTGCTCCTCCTCCGCAGTCAAAGGCTGAATAGCCCCAGGAGCCCCGCTACTCGAAGATGGCGCTGACGGCACAAAAGGTGCAACAGGAGGCACAAAGGCCTCAGGAACAGCTGGGGGTGGTGTCTCTCTCTGCGCGAGCAGCTGATCAATCCTCTGCTGCTGCTGACGATGGCTCTCCGCCAATTGGGCCATCATGGCCCGCAGCTCGCCAATCTCAGTGGATCCCGTCTGCACCGGCTCAACAGGGGGTGTAGGGGCACCCAGAGTAGGGATCCAGCGTCGGGGAGGCATCCTGCCGCAAGAAATCACCAATCAGTAACATAACCCCACACGACCCAATCTAGCGAAAGTCAAAGACATCCCCCAATTTCTGCGACTTTATGTTGTCTGCAGCCAACATAACGGTCCACCAGAAATTGGGTATGTCGATCCTTCTTCACTCACTGGAAGAGTCCAATAAATAAATCAACGACTTTCGCGAAGTGTCACGCCTCTCACGCCCTATCATCCTAGGGTCTGCCAAAAGCCTAGGGTTTCCTAAGTCCCAACTGACCTATCCCTAAGCTCTGATACCAACTTAATCTGTCACGCCCCGGGGGTAACCAGAACCCGGGCCCGCCAACAGATCCGCCGTGCACACAGAATTTTCCATGTACACGAAGCGCTGGTAACCTGCTCAGATAGATAATATACAATAGAAGAGCATAACAGAGCTGAACTAATAGAACTAACAGTAATCTCAGACTGAAATAAACTGTAAACTGAAATAAAAGTACAATATACTCCCAGCTCACCATAAATAATACAACCAGCTGGCCACAGCCAGACCCAAAAGTAAACTACTATAGTCTGAGATACAAAAGGGGAGTACAGTAATAGTCTAGCTAACTCTCGCTCGGGGTAGACGATCTAGCTAGTCGGCGATCCTCTTACCTCGATCTGCCGCTGAAGGCCCAGCAGCTCCCACAGTCGACTCTGCAAAACAAAGGGGGAAAAAGAACAAGAAACAACAATGGGGGTGAGAACTACTAGATAAACCAGTAGCCTCCCCTAGTGGGTAAAAACCTCTGATGCTGACGCACCCACTAGGAATAAAGAGGCAAAAAGGAAAGAACAGTGGTATGCAATAAAGACTGCTGAAAAGAAACTACCACTACTATGCCTCTAAATGCAGTGCCAAAAGATGACTGTATAGATGCGACTATAAAGCTGACTGCCCAAAGAAAACCCAATCAGAGGGCCAGGAAAATACTGGCACTGCCTGCTCTGTCATCACTCACAACTCACCAACTGACCGGCACCCATCACGGTCTAAAAGCCTACTCCGGAGTGGCACTCGAGGGGAGCGACCCACACGAGTAAAGTATCTCTGTATCAATCATCTCTGTAACCGATGTCTCACAATAGCAGGACTGGATCATGACCATGATCAAAGTGGGAATACTCCATCCACTAATGCAACCCCGATCCCCAATCTGGTGTGATAATAACACCCGGTCAACCGCCCAAAATCCGCGGTTACCGATGAACCCATAGACCCCAATCTGATAACGTAAAAACATCTGGTCAACCGCCTAACATCCGCGGTTGCCACTATGCCCCACAATCCCCTAAGACACGTCCAAACTGTCCCAAGCAACACTATCTCCAAAATCCCGATCAGACTCGAGCATCATGCATCGATAGAGAAGAATCCAATAACAGATGTTTTCTCCTAAGTCAAATCCCATAATATCGTGCTGCAATAAAATAGTGGCTTAACTAGTTGTCCAATGAGCATGCAAGTGTTCTCTTTTAAAAACATTTAGAAAGGAACTAAGTTTCATGTGAAGAATAATTTTAGAACTATTTTAAAAATATTGTTGGGTTACTAATTTGCATGCGGTTCACGATATAGCAATTGTCCAATTTCCTTGTCCCAGATTTATCACATAGAAGCTACTAAATTAATTTAGGGGCCAAATGCAATAGGTTCATACACCACAAGTTATCTATCACATGTATAATTGGGAACTCTTTTCTTCCTAGTGTGCAAATCAACAAAGAGGGATACGCAACCACCCACCTCGAAAAGCGTGTACAATGTACCCAGAAAATACCCGCTGTCCTCTAAACACACCGTCAGCTGCAACAATATCCTACAACATCACATAAGTGTACAAGGTGTAAATATAACAGTTTCCAAACACACATTTGCTGTTTTAAAAATCAGCACGCAAAACGAGGAATTTTCACCTCTGTCCCGAGCTCCTAAAATCCCAGAAAAATCACGGTTGCGTTCCTTGCGAAAAATAGCCCAAAATCGACTCTTGAATCGCCTCGATCCGATATTCCTACGCTGAGAAATAAATCGTCGAAGTCGCCGCTGTCCAAAAATCCAACCAGCAAAATAGGGGGCCAAGTTCTGTGGATAGTGTTGGTTGCGCGCAAATCGGACCCAAGAAACTGACTCAGTGCGAGAAATGGATCAAAATCTCTTAATTGGGAATTTCGTCGAAAAATAGAGGTGGTTTCGCGCAAAATGGATACCGTATTTGGATTCAGCGCGGAAAAATGATCAAAACGGCTATTTGGTTGCATTATTTGGAGTTTTGGACGTAGGAATTGGACTCAGCGCGCGAAAATAGCAAAAAGGGGCATTTTTGGAGCAGTTTTGGTCAATTCAGGCGGCCGGTCCACGGGGGTGCTCGTGCACCAGGCGTATCGAACGCGGGAGCGCCAGCTGTCGGCGCTGGAGAGGCCCGCCCGGGCCACGCGGCAAGCCCACGCGCGCCCGCTGGCGCGACGCGCGTCCCTGTGCGGGACGCGTGTCGCCGCGCCAGTGGCGGGCGCCAAGGGCAACGTGGCCCCATCCGAGCCATCCGCCCGGGGGCGGGGCGCCCGGATGGGCGCCACGTGCCCCCGCTGGGCGCGGGGCTGGGCCGGGAGCCGGGCCCGGCCCAGCACTGTGCACTGCACAGTAAACCCCCCCCCCTCTTTTGGTTCTCCTTTTTCTTCTTCTTCCTCCTACTTAAGCTCCTCTTCATCCTCCTTCTTCCTCTTTTGATTCTTCCAACCTTGGGGACTTCTACAGAGGAATCTCATGCAACCCTCCTTCATCTTCTTCTGCAAAGAGATGGGTTATAGAGGCTTCATCACCATCATCTTCACCATGAGGCAAGCACCACCATTGTTGATGTTGGTGGACCTTCCCGTCGCATTTCAGTGCAAAACTTCCCCTGGACTCATTTCTTGGAGTTTTGAGCTCATTGTTGGTTCTACGTTTTCACAAGAGGTAAGGCTACAATGTTTGTATTCAACTCTTCCCCCAGATCTCATGTTTTTACAGAGTTTTATGGCCATCTTTGGAACCCTTCATTTCAGTCTAGAATCCTGAACAGTCCTCAGTGTGTTGGCCTTTTTGGGCAGTAGGATGGGAATATTTGGATGATTTTTGCGGCATCGGACTCCTGGGAGGATAAGGATTACTCACGCCAAATTTCAGCCACATCGGTCATGGGATCGTCAAGTTTCATGTGGGTGGTTGTGCTTTGCCGAAAACGACGATTTACCCACTCGGGCTATTGGTTTCCCCCATGGCATAGCTGGTTGTTGTTCTCTTCTCCTTGGTATAATGTGCTTGGATATCCATATTTAGATTAAGTTATTTGATCCTTAGCTTATGCATGAGTAAATGATTAGTTGGTTGAAATTATATTATCTCAAATGAAGTTGATATTAAGTAATCATCCTTAAACCTATTCTATGTGAGGGTAATTAGGAAACTAATCTTCAACCTACACCTTATGATGAATGGTTAACATAATTATGTGAGAATGATGGTGATAGTTATATGTGAATGGTTGATTGATTTATGTGAGGACTTGATGGGGTGATGTGAGAAGTGCTTGGTTGCTTATGTGAGAAGGACTTGGTTGATTTATTTGAGAATGGCTTATATGCGAGTAGTTGGTTTTGTTGATCCTTAACCTACAATGTGTGATGTTGGGCATAGATGTTGATTCATAACCTATCTATGTGAGAATAATGAGTTGATTGATCTTTGATCTAGTTTATGTGAAAATGGGTGTTGATGTTGGTTATTGATCTAGTCGATGTGAGAATGACCTATGCTTTTGATTCCTAGTTCATTCATGAAAAGATGGATATCATTGTTGAGTTGAGGCCTATTCCTTAAGAAACAAAGCAATTTCATGACTCCTATTACTTACAGTGAGATTGGACGTTGTTGGTAGATCCTATGTTCACCCTATGTAAGATCAATGAAGGTTGTTGAACCTTAAGCTATTCATTGGTGACACTTGATTGAATGCCCGGGTTTAAGTGATGTTAAATGATCTTGGGCTTATTCCTGTATGAATGTGAGGGTTGACCAGCGTTGTACCATCTTATGTGATTTGTGATTAGGTGTGGCACTTCCTTATTTTCATACTTTGTGAACACCGTGTATGTGGTATTGGCAGGCATAGGCTATGTTGCACTTAATGTTCTTATGAAATCATCAATATTATGGAATAGCATGCTCTAATAAATGCAGAACATCGACACCTGTTTACTTTATATCATCTTGGGACATCTTCATGCTTGTATGGTCATCTAGATAGGCCACCTTTTTTTGCTACACTATCATGTTGGACTTGACTTAGGAGAAACCATGTTTCTTGCTTTTCTCCTTTCATACTAGGCTCAGGGTATTTGTAGCTCGTGCGCGAGCAGGTGGTTTTGAGATAGTGTAGGCAGACTCTTGGGATCTGGGACAGGCTGGCTTGAGGGCAGGGTAATTGCGGCAACCGCGGATTTTGGGCGGTTGACCGGATAGTTGTTATTGCATCAGATCGGGGAGAGGATTTGGGCTTCTTTTAGGGGATGGTTTCCCACTTAGATCAGTGTCATGATCCAGTCATGATGACTTATTCTCCTATGATACTTGTTACTACGACCTTGAGTCCTTGAGACTCCTATCCCCTATCGGTGTTATGCATTGGCCGGCATACCCGATTTGGCAAGTATAGTGTGCACGTTATACAGACCTTGAGTCCTTGAGACTCCTATCCCCTATCGGAGTTATGCGTACGCTGGCATACCCGATTTGGCAGGCATCGCAGGCAGTACCAGTGTTTACTGGAGTATAGATTGGGTTTATTCAGATAGGCATTTATATTCTGATGCATACATTTAGCTATTCTTTTAGCTTGGTATTTTAGAGGCATAGTAGTGGTAGTTTCCTATTTCCAGCAGTCTCTATTGCTTACCACTCTTCCTTTCCTTTTGCCTCTGGTAGACCTTGTGGGTACGTCGGGGTTTGAGGCTTTACCCATGGGGGGAGGCTACTGGTTTTACTAGTGGTTCTCACCCCCATTGTTGTTTTTTCCCTTTCCTCCCTTTGTTTTGCAGTTCTGTTGTGGGAGCTGCGGATCTTCGGTTGACGGTTCGAGGCCAGGGAGTCGCGAGATAGATCCCTACCAGTGTTGATTTCTACAGTGGGATAGATGTACCAACCCGGATTGTGGGTTTCACTGTACACAGTTGTATTTTATTATTTCAGTTTATCTCCCTTTTTGGATTTATAAAAGGTTGTATAGGTGGCTTTACTTGTATTACAGTTTCGGTGGACCGGATTATTGTATTATTATTTTTGGGAGATGGATATTGTACCTTTGTTTTTCAGTTGTACAGTGATTCAGGTTTTTATTACAGCAGTCTTTCTTCAGCTCTGATATCTGTTTAGTTGTTAGATGGTACTTTGCAGGTTGGACGCTTCGCGTATGCGGGGTTTCGCATAGGTGGCGGATCTGTTGGCGAGCCCGGGTAGCAGTTTCGACCCTCGGGGCGTGACAAAATCAGAAATGCCTCTGCCGGCCGATATGTTCTCCATCACCCGGCGCAAAGCACCAATATCCAGAACTCGCCTCTGGCGGCAGGTCCCTATCCAAAGGATCTGCAGCGCCACGCTCCATACACAACGCCTACACCATCGAGGCATCAATAATCCGTAACAGAGGAACCAACTAAACTGAAAGGTATCCTGGCGCAATCCACTCCCAGCCACACATATCCTATGCGCCTCGTCCCTCGAACATGGAGCGCGCAGTTCAACAACTGCATAAACTCTGTGCGCAAGGGGGCTCTCAAGTAGTCACTCCATCACCACCAACCACGACTCTGCCTCTAAAGGCTCCAACTCAATCCTACGAGTCAGGATGGTTCATCTGCCAAATCTGGCTTAATAGATCGATCATGTCCCCCCAGCTCATCAGTCGTCAACTATCCACCCTGCCTCGGTGCCTCGGCACTAAACATTGGCACGGAGGGGGCTACTCAGTGCTCCGACTACTGTGTCACCAAAACCAGCTGCTCCCTCTGCTGCTGATAGGCCTCTGACGATCCTGTCATCTGGGTCCGGAGCTCTCTGACCTCAATCCGGATATCCTGCCCAAAACCAACCGCTCAAGCTCAACTGCTGTGACATGATGCGCACGGGTCAAAACCCAGCGTCGGGGAGACACAGCTCACCACGACAAAACTGCAAAACAGCACACAACAACACTCGACCCAATCCAGCGAAAATCTAAAGCATGTCACCCATTCCACAGCATTATGTTATCTGCAGCCAACATAATCACTTAGGAGATGACACGTGTCCTACATCGTGTGCAAGCCCAACCGCCTTGCGCCACGTGGCGCGCCCGCGGTCAACTCGGTGGGTGGCGCCCGCGAATCCTCGGGCGCCACGTGTCCCGCCCGACCACGCGCCATGCCGCCCACGTCGCGCCATCTGCCCCTCTGACGCGCACGCATCCCGAGGCACCCCGTGCGCTACCGTGGATCGCGCCTAGATGAGCCCACCAATCCTGAGCTGCCACGTGTCCCCCGTGCCGGGTCCATGCACCCACGCGGGGATTCCGTGGATCGCGCACCGAGTGCCAGCCAATAGCATGCCCCCACGTGTCCCCCGCGCCGGGTCCATGCACCCGCGCGGGGTTCCGTGGACCGTGCAGCATGCGCCGGCCAATCCGGGAGCGCCACGTGTCTCCCACCCGGTCCATGCGCCATCCCGCTCCTTTCCGTGGAAAGCGCTCTGTGAACTGGCCAATAATAGGCCGCCACGTGGCATCCCGGCGGTCTACGGTCCCCCCCATGCACCAAAATCCACTGTAAACTTCCGGGAGTCCGTTTTTGGGCATTCGGACTTAGAAAAATACCAGCAAATAGCCGTTTTCAAGTATTTTTCTGCGCTGAATCCAAATCCTTCCTCGATTTGGTCCAAAACCTTTTCTAAAATTCGGCAAAGCAGCCGAATGCCAAACATGATCCAAAAATCTCACTGGGTCCATCCAAAACATCCCTTTGATGCATTATGGGCTAGACACACCAATAATAGGTGTTTCACCCTGTGGATTCACGAAAAAAGCTACATGGGGATCTGGACCACACACTTTCTGTAGACCACTTTACCGGTAAAGAACACTGTGATGGTGGCCAAACTATCAGTGTACGTGAAATACAGCGGTGCATGGTGATCATAATGCTGATACCTCAAGCTCACAGTCTAAGGTCCGAGTAATCGGCAATGCAGATGTCTGTATATCAATCATAGGCCATCTCATGCGATATGAAATACAAGGATCATGTATATCTGAGTAAAAGCAAATCTACGTAATGACCAAGCAGGCATGATATATGTCCAAGTATAAGCTACTGTACTGATATCTAGCTAATGACCAATCAGGCATGATATATGTCCAAGTATAAGCTACTGTAATAAACAACCAATGGAAGTAAAACTCAAAAACGAGATCAGGGCTAGCATGAAAAACAGGAGTCCGACCAACTATGGTACCCCAAAGGGCCGAGATGATAAAGCCAGGACTGAAGATAAACCCACCTCAGTGTAGGCAGTCCCGAAGCCTATTGGACTACTGGGGTGCTGGCGCCGAACTGCTGGGCCCTGAACAATAAACTCAGATCAGTAACAGACTCACTTATACCCATCCCACTGACACTATATGACCAGAACAACTATATGGTGAACTTTCAACAAGTCCCGAGATTTGCCGGAATTTTTGGAATCCCGCCGAACGATCGACTTCGGCCCGAATAGCATCTATGAGTTTCCAAATGTGATGAAACTTCACATGTTGCCCCGGAATGATCTATGTAACATGACCGGGCAGCCAGGGACCATTTTGTAAATATCTGTGCTAAATCGGGGTCATAAATATCAACGTAGCCCCCCCGAAAAGCTGATTTTGGCTCCGGGAGCTACCGACGCGAAACGAAGGTCACTGGACCAGCCAGGACATTGCCAGAATCAGCCAGGGACACCTGGCAGTGATAACTCATCATCTGATATCCCCGAAAAGTGCGATTTGCGCGGAAACGCCGATAAATCGGCAATTTAGCCAACTTCCGGTTCGGGGATCGATATCCGCTCATCTGAAGTCGTCGGATCTCCATCGAAAGGTTTAGAGATCATGAGCACACAGCCCAAGACAGCCCATGATGTCACAATCGCATTTAGGCCCCTAGGGTTCCATAAAATTACACAATTACACGTATATTATTACGTTTTTGACTCGATTACAAAATCTGGGCGGATTCGAGCTGAGTCGAAGACACCAGTGAATGGGCCTCGATGCACTGAACGCCGTGCTCGCTGTCCACAGTAGCTCACTAGGCTATAATTGCAATTTGACCCTTGAGGTTTAATATAATTGCTTAAATATGTGAATAAAACATATATTTTGACCTGTTACAAAACTACACAAGCTTTCAAGTCAAAGCAAGGTATCACTAGACAGGTCTCGACATGATAAAACCCGTGCTCGCTATTCGGGAGCAACACGAGGCCCGAAAACAACATTAGGTCCATAATTACTAAGTCTTGAGAGCACCAAGTTACCAACATGCAAAAACACTTATTCTCTATGTAAACTAGAGTGAGCATCATGCTCAGAGGGCCAAGAAGGTTTAGAGGCTCACCTTCGGGGTGTTGCGGGACTGCCGGAATCGTCGCCGGAGCAAGGTGGCCAACAAACGACTTTGCTAGAGCTCGATTTGGCCAAGTTTGCACCTATTTGGGTTCTAGCTCCAATCAAAGGCAAGCACGAGTTGAAATGGATTCCCAGAGGTGGAAAGGACACCACTCGACTCAGCTCTGGCACCTTGGCACGGCGGGTGGCCGGAGAAGACAACCTAGAGCAAAAACCAAGAGCATCAATGGTGAAGCTCTATCCGGCAACAAACAACCACATGCAAAGGGTCTGGGGACTTGCTCTGGATAAGAAGGAACTTACTAGAGGGTTGGCCGGCGCCGGGGAGCGACGGCGGCGGCAGGCAGCGCTGCTCTGCCAAGTGCAAAGTGGCCCGACGCTAGGGCTTCCTCTCCCAGCCAGCACACTAAACGAAATGGCTTCAAACATCGTTGAGGTATTTTTGGTGTCCAGCAGAAGATATCCACCAATCTTGATCCGAGTTTGAATGGTTGGATGGAGCTCAGGCACAGATCCGGCCAACTATTGGGTTTCTGGCGATCTTCTCTCACCCTCCCGCAACCGGAGGCCCACGGACCTCAGGACTGCACCTGGGGAGTCCCTCTTGATGTCAGTTAAAGATTGGTGGGGTCCAAGTTGCAAGAAAACCCAAGGAGAATGGAGGCTTACCTCACCGGATCCGAGGAAGAAGAAGAAAGGAAGGAGGGGGCTTCCCGGCGGTGTGCGGCGGAACCAGGCGCTGGCACTCCTCAGGGAGGGTCTCCAAAGAGAGATTGAGGTCTCCTGAGGGCATGGGTGCAACACCACTAAGTTTGATGGTATCCTCTTCAACCTAACCCGAAAGTAAGGCAATTCTTTGCTCTTTCTCCTTTTCCGGCGAGGGGCGGCGGCAATGTCACGCCCCCGGGGGTTTCATTAAGCGGAAGACGACCACTGAAGAGATTTGAATTGGCGTATATGTATTATTATTATTTTTTTTTTTTTGAAACCAAACTCCCCGGTGCGTGCCCAGACCCGCCGCATATACAAATTCACTCTGCGAACGGGTAGAGTCTCCTTCGTATATGCACGGCGTCCCGAATACAATAACCATGCAACCGTCACTTTAACCACACTAGTTCAACAGTCGGATACATACAATTCATTTCCATAAGTATTAACGAGGCCAACAAGTTTTGAAAGGATAAATCCACAAGTTTTAAAACGGTGCCCACACGGCATCCAGGTTTTTCAAAACGGTTTCTCGAAATCCATAAATCCACAGGGTTTTGAAATGGTGCCCACACGACACCCAGATTTTAAAACAGTTTTTCACAATCCATAAATCCACAGGGTTTTAAAATGGTGCCCACACGACACCCAGATTTTTAAAACAGTTTTCGAAATATTTTCTTTTTCTTTTCTTTGGTAGTTTAAAAGTGGCCAGTCGGGAAAAGCAAAACGATCATCCACAAAGGTAATAAAAAGGGATAGTCCAACATCCACATCGACCCCACAAGGGTATCGCAATCCACATAGTAAGCCACTACTAAGTAATGAAATGAGCAGAAAAGGGATACATACAGCCTATGGTCTCGAAGGACCAAACGTACTCCTGTCACGGCCTCACAGTCGCCCTCGCTCTCTCTCCCAAAGGAACCTGTCACAGAGTGGGAAGTCAGCGACACAAGGTATAGAAGAAGAAATGCAGGGAGACTGTAACTAAAGCAAACCGTAAGAAAACCAGCGTAACCGCCCTCTGTATCGTGCGATCGACGATGTCCCCTCCCCCTGCAAAACCTGAACCGGGCACCTGCCTCGGCAACCCAGACCGAGCACTAACCTCAAGAAGGAAAACCGAACCGAGCACCGACCTCGGGAAAGAAAACCGAACTGAGCGCCAACCTCGGGAAAGAAAACCGAACCGAGCGCCAACCTCGGGAAAGAAAACCGAACCGAGCACCAACCTCAGAAAAGAAAACCAAACCGAGCACCAACCTCAAGAAGGAAAACCGAACCGAGCACCTACCTCGGGAAAGAAAACCAAACCGAGCACCAACCTCGGGGAAACCGGACCGAGCACCTACCTCGGTAAACCACGCCGAGCACCTACCCCGACGGGTCGCACCGCTCACACCTTGGCGCCTCAAACCCCCCACCTACGGGGGCCCCCACTACGTCACCTCGTGGGTATACACGGCTCATCGACCACTTTTCCGAAAAAGCACACCCTTTGCGGTGGCCAAACCGCGGGTGCGCGTGCTGCAGCCTCGAGCATCGTAACCAAGTACGCAAAACGAAACCAACAATAATGAACCAAGTATCCAAAACAAAACCAACCATAATGAACCAAGTACCCAAAACGAATCCGACAATAATGAGCCGAGTACACACCACATGATAATCATGACAGTAACGAAATTGTGCATAAAGGGGTTCTAAGGATGTACCCACCTGAAGCGCGAAGAAGAAGATGTGCGAAAACTCCAGTTAAAACACTCCCTTGTGCCCGAAGAAGATCTACAGGAAAAAAATCGTTAAAAACATCGTCGCGGTTGAAAACACTCAAAAACGGGGCGAAACGGGCCAAAAACGGAGCTTCTGGACCCTTAGGCAGAAGACTGGTGCACGGGTCCAAGCGTGGACCGGGTCCACGGCACGAGGCGGCAGCGGCGCCGGCCGGGAGCACGCCCTAGCGGTGGACCAGAGCGGTTTGGGCCGGGCCGCGCACGGGTAAGGGCGCGCACCGGGTCCACTCATTCCCCGCTGCGGCGGTGTGCGCCGGGTGCACGCCTAGGGCGTGCACCGCGCGGGTTGGGCCGGGCTGGCGCACGCACTCATGCGCCGGGTCCGCGCCTTCGGGCTGCGGTGGCGTGCGCCGGGCGCACGCCAGTCCGGTGGACCGCGCGACCTGGCGCACGCATCCGTGCGCCGGGTCCGCGCCCGGGTGCCGCGGAGGCGTGCGCCGGGTGCACGCCTGCCTGGTGGACCGCGGCCTGAAGACAGCCGCAATGAACAGTTCCCCTCCCGTTTTCGGCTCCGGTCGCGACCCCGCGACCCCGGCGACTGCGGCGACGACCCCGTGGACACGGCAACGACGGCGGCGGCCTCCCGTTTAACCACGGCGGCGGCGGCCTCCCGTTCAACAACCCACGACAACGACAAAAGAGAAAACCTCAGACCGAGATTAAACGAAAAGACCCGAACCGCTTACCTCGCTTTCGCCGGAGGAGGAGGGAGAAGGAGGATCGTCCGCCCCTCGCTCGTTCGATCCCACAGAAAGAGCGATTGTTCCTTCCCTCTCCTCGTCTCGCCGCCACGGTTCTTCACGCCCAACGTCGGATGGTGGAAAAAAGGTAGGAGGGGGGTTGGGGTTTCTCCCGCACTCCTCACGAGAGCCCTAACGCACGAACCCAAAGGGATGAGAAGTAGAAAAAATAAGTTCAAATCCCCAAAATCGAAACCTAAACGATCGGGTGCGAAGCAGCGGTCCAAAATTACCTCGAAAAACGTGCCGATCGCCCGCACGCCTTTCGATGCACCCGAAACCGCTAAAAACTTTGAAAAATTATTCTGGGAGGTCCCGGAGTACTAAATCAAATCCGATCGCACCGCCGCTCATCATTTTGCGGCCCCTACCACCTAAAAATATCCACAAACCCCGACGATCAGCCCAAAAATTCTCGAATTTCAACCCCCCTCCCTAACAACTAAGAAGATCCAAATAAGACCAAAACGAGAAACCGGAGGGTCGAGGGACCACCCAATCAATAAAATAACCCACTGACATAAAAAGATGAAAAGTCCGATCACAGCAGGATCCCGTCCGATCACCTCGAAAAGCGTGCTGGCCACTTAGCACGGAAACTGGTGCACAACACAAAGGCAAACGCTTTGACCCGCATTCCGGGAGATCCATAAATCGGAATCCGAATCCGGTCGCTTTGCCATTCTCTGTTTTTCGAGCTCAAATGCGGAAAAATACTCGCGGTCCAGACCCAGTCCATTGCCGAAAACACCGTGAAGAGTCTCCCCAATAATCCCGTCATAAAACGAAGGTATACGAAGGCATCGGAACGCAAGAGTACTACATCACTCACCACTTAAAAGAAGTTTCGTCCTTGAAACTTAACCCTGGTCCGTAACGAATAAATCTGGATAGCACTCCCTTATCTTTGACTCCAGTTCCTAAGTCGCTTCACGTCCTTCCTGGTTGCTCCATAGCACCTTCACATGGGGGATCGTCCGGTTGCGCAACCCTTTCTGTCCTCTCGTGCTGAGATCCGCACCGGTGTTCCGTCGAAGCTCAGGTCCTCTCTAAGCTCAAAAACAGTGACCATCCATCACCCAAATCAAGTACGTAGGTCCGAAGCATATCTTCGAGAATCCGGTTCACTCGCTCGGACTGCCCGTCGGTCTGGGGGTGAAACGTCATGCTGAAGTGTGGTTTAGTCTCTAGAGCTTGTTGTAATCCTTGCCAAAGGTTCGACACAAGCCGAGTGTCTCTAGCCCACATCGTATGGATGGGTGGGAGAAGAGCCGACTTCGTCAATCGAGCTACTGTGACTCAAACCGCATCGCGTCCTTGAACATCTTCGTATCACCCGGATGCGCCGTATAGGGGGCCCAGTGCGCCTCCAACAATATCTCATCTTTCAACTCTGGCAGCTTTGGTAAGCAGTTTCGCCCTTGAAAACGCGTTGCGTCGTTCGCACTCGCCGAAGGGTCGCTCGCATGGTCCGGGGGTCTAGTCTCGACTAAGTTGTATCTGTGCGCCTGTTTCCTGACCTTCTAGGGTTGGCTCGACCATCAACGACAAAAGTCGCGCGACAGTACCGGTCCTGCTGAGTACTCGCGTTCATCGGTTTCCTCCCCCCCCTCGGTTTGACCCTTCCTGCTCATGACATCCGCTACTACACTTGCTTTTCCCCTGGGTGATACTGAATGGACAAACCGAGTCCTTCAGCAACTCCAGCCAATGCCTCTGCCGTAAAAAAATCAAATCCTTCTCTGTGAACAAAACTCAAGGCTGTGGCGATCCGAAAACTCACTTGTCACCAACACAACCGCTTCCACCCATCACCAACACGGGCCACCAACTCGGAACGTAACCGCCATCCCGGACTACCCGTTCCGACTGTCCGTCCTACCAAGGCGGCAGTCAAGGCTAACGTTAGATTTAGCTCTAAGACTTACCGCGAGGTCTACCCCACAAAAAAAACTGCGAACAGGGCCCCCTAACCGAAAGTGACCAGTGCCAAAACTCTGAGTAGTCGCCAGATTCCCCCCCTTGACTCACACCTGCCCCAAACGATCAACAATCCAAAACACTCCCAAACTAAGCCTCCAGGTTAAGCCTTGGTCACGGGAAGCTGGCGACACAACCCACAAGGTAAGGTCCTACCTCCGTCCTGGCACCGACGGAGTGCAACGCTCTAAATTGCCACTATCTCTCGGTCCCAAACCGTTGCCCCACCAAGTACCGGGCATCGAAACGAGCGGTAACCCTCCAGACCAACCGTGACACTCCCAACAAGGAGAAAAACTAAGCTCTAGGTCCGCTCAACCATGACCTCCAGGTACCGAAGACTATCCATCTGAAACCTAAAGGGTCGGAAGAAGACAAGCAACGAAAACAGCGAGAAGAACCCTGTCAAAAGTTGCCTAGGTTCACCAAACGCACTCGAGGGATCACACGCCAACCCACCAGTAGGACAGCTTAACCGGCCCTCTAGCGCAGAACACAGGAACCCCGACCCCAAAGCGACCTGGCACCACCAGCGTCAAAAATTAAACCCCCCAGTAAAAGTCGCCACCTACGCACACTTGTGCTAAGCAAGGCACGACCCCTCTAACCAAAAACGAGCCCAAACGAGGAAGATTTACCCGCCCCGGTGGTCTCCCCTTCTAACCCCAAAGGAGCCCCCGAGACCCCATCACGACGATCTCCACAACCATCGCAGTGTCTACGGTGAAAAGCCGAACTATGGGTAACAATCATAAGGGAAGAATCCTCATTCCCACCCATACCTTGCCCATGGTGCAAAAAGAAACGGCCGACTACCCGCTAAAACCCAACACCCGAAGACCTAGAAGGTAGAAGCTTAGACCAACGGCTGTCCAGTTACCCACGACCGACAAATAGCCGACCGCTAACGAACACCGATGGTTTCCCCTACCACCCGTCACTGCTACAGACGACGACCCGAACGTCGGCAGAGGAAGGGGTTCGGAAAAAAAAACAAACACCGGCGCAACGATCTGCCGTGCCAACAGCCGCACCAAGTGCAAAAACGCCGTCAGTAGACCCACCGTGTCCTATGCTGGTTGCCTAATCCATTAATTCGTAGCAACCATCAAGGCCCCGGCGGCAGCCGGCCTCGACCCCAACCTCCAAATCACCCCGACTACACTAGCACGCCGCCCGAGCTAAACCGGAAACAAAGCTCAACAGTCCCGCACTCTCGCATCTCTACGCAATCATACCCTGATCATTCCATTAGTTAGTAGCCAGTGGAAATGTGCTTTTGTGGATGTTGGACAGCAACGACTGTGGTTAAAGCTGTTT
Organism: Tillandsia fasciculata; assembly: GCA_029168755.2. NCBI lineage: Eukaryota > Viridiplantae > Streptophyta > Magnoliopsida > Poales > Bromeliaceae > Tillandsia > Tillandsia fasciculata. The sequence goes on along the minus strand of CM054943.1, from coordinate 9,975,740 downwards.
TGTCTCTGATACCATCTTAATCTGTCACGCCCCCGGGGGTTTCATTAAGCGGAAGACGACCACTAAAGAGATTTGAATTGGCGTATATGTATATATATATATATATTTTTTTTGAAACCAAACTCCCCGGTGCGTGCCCAGACCCGCCGCATATACAAATTCACTCTACGAACGGGTAGAGTCTCCTTCGTATATGCACGGCGTCCCGAATACAATAACCATGCAACCGTCACTTTAACCACACTAGTTCAACAGTCGGATACATACAATTCATTTCCATAAGTATTAACGAGGCCAACAAGTTTTGAAAGGATAAATCCACAAGTTTTAAAACGGTGCCCACACGGCATCCAGGTTTTTCAAAACGGTTTCTCGAAATCCATAAATCCACAGGGTTTTGAAATGGTGCCCACACGATACCCAGATTTTAAAACAGTTTTTCACAATCCATAAATCCACAGGGTTTTAAAATGGTGCCCACACGACACCCAGATTTTTAAAACAGTTTTCGAAATGTTTTCTTTTTCTTTTCTTTGGTAGTTTAAAAGTGGCCAGTCGGGAAAAGCAAAACGATCATCCACAAAGGTAATAAAAAGGGATAGTCCAACATCCACATCGACCCCACAAGGGTATCGCAATCCACATAGTAAGCCACTACTAAGTAATGAAATGAGCAGAAAAGGGATACATACAGCCTATGGTCTCGAAGGACCAAACGTACTCCTGTCACGGCCTCACAGTCGCCCTCGCTCTCTCTCCCAAAGGAACCTGTCACAGAGTGGAAAGTCAGCGACACAAGGTATAGAAGAAGAAATGCAGGGAGACTGTAACTAAAGCAAACCGTAAGAAAACCAGCGTAACCGCCCTCTATATCGTGCGATCGACGATGTCCCCTCCCCCTGCAAAACCTGAACCGGGCACCTGCCTCGGCAACCCAGACCGAGCACTAACCTCAAGAAGGAAAACCGAACCGAGCACCGACCTCGGGAAAGAAAACCGAACCGAGCGCCAACCTCGGGAAAGAAAACCGAACCGAGCGCCAACCTCGGGAAAGAAAACCGAACCGAGCACCAACCTCAGAAAAGAAAACCAAACCGAGCACCAACCACAAGAAGGAAAACCGAACCGAGCACCTACCTCGGGAAAGAAAACCAAACCGAGCACCAACCTCGGGGAAACCGGACCGAGCACCTACCTCGGTAAACCACGCCGAGCACCTACCCCGACGTGTCGCACCGCTCACACCTTGGCGCCTCAAACCCCCCACCTACGGGGGCCCCCACTACGTCACCTCGTGGGTATACACGGGTCATCGACCACTTTTCCGGAAAAGCACACCCTTTGCGGTGGCCAAACCGCGGGTGCGCGTGCTGCAGCCTCGAGCATCGTAACTAAGTACGCAAAACGAAACCAACAATAATGAACCAAGTACCCAAAACAAAACCAACCATAATGAACCAAGTACCCAAAACGAATCCGACAATAATGAGCCGAGTACACACCACATGATAATCATGACAGTAACGAAATTGTGCATAAAGGGGTTCTAAGGATGTACCCACCTGAAGCGCGAAAAAGAAGATGTGCGAAAACTCCAGTTAAAACACTCCCTTGTGCCCGAAGAAGATCTACAGGAAAAAAAATCGTTAAAAACATCGTCGCGGTTGAAAACACTCAAAAACGGGGCGAAACGGGCCAAAAACGGAGCTTCTGGACCCTTAGGCAGAAGACTGGTGCACGGGTCCAAGCGTGGACCGGGTCCACGGCACGAGGCGGCAGCGGCGCGGGCCGGGAGCACGCCCTAGCGGTGGACCAGAGCGGTTTGGGCCGGGCCGCGCACGGGTAAGGGCGCGCACCGGGTCCACTCCTTCCCCGCTGCGGCGGTGTGCGCCGGGTGCACGCCTAGGGCGTGCACCGCGCGGGTTGGGCCGGGCTGGCGCACGCACTCGTGCGCCGGGTCCGCGCCTTCGGGCTGCGGTGGCGTGCGCCGGGCGCACGCCAGTCCGGTGGACCGCGCGACCTGGCGCACGCATCCGTGCGCCGGGTCCGCGCCCGGGTGCCGCGGAGGCGTGCGCCGGGTGCACGCCCGCCTGGTGGACCGCGGCCTGAAGACAGCCGCAATGAACAGTTCCCCTCCCGTTTTCGGCTCCGGTCGCGACCCCGCGACCCCGCCGACAGCGGCGACGACCCCGTGGACACGGCAACGGCGGCGGCGGCCTCCCGTTTAACCACGGCGGCGGCGGCCTCCCATTCAACAACCCATGACAACGACAAAAGGGAAAACCTCAGACCGAGATTAAACGAAAAGACCCGAACCGCTTACCTCGCTTTCGCCGGAGGAGGAGGGAGAAGGAGGATCGTCCGTCCCTCGCTCGTTCGATCCCGCAGAAAGAGCGATTGTTCCTTCCCTCTCCCCGTCTCGCCGCCACGGTTCTTCACGCCCAACGTCGGATGGTGGAAAAAAGGTAGGAGGGGGGTTGGGGTTTCTCCCGCACTCCTCACGAGAGCCCTAACGCACGAACCCAAAGGGATGAGAAGTAGGAAAAATAAGTTCAAATCCCCAAAATCGAAACCTAAACGATCAGGTGCGAACCAGCGATCCAAAATTACCTCGAAAAACGTGCCGATCGCCCGCACGCCTTTCGATGCACCCGAAACCGCTAAAAACTTTGAAAAATTATTCTGGGAGGTCCCGGAGTCCGAAATCAAATCCGATCGCACCGCCGCTCATCATTTTGCGGCCCCTACCACCTAAAAATATCCACAAACCCCGACGATCAGCCCAAAAATTCTCGAATTTCAATCCCCCTCCCTAACAACTAAGAAGATCCAAATAAGACCAAAACGGAAAACCGGAGGGTCGAGGGACCACCCAATCAATAAAATAACCCACTGACATAAAAAGATGAAAAGTCCGATCACAGCAGGATCCCGTCCGATCACCTCGAAAAGCGTGCTGGCCACTTAGCACGGAAACTGGTGCACAACACAAAGGCAAACGCTTTGACCCCCATTCCGGGAGATCCGTAAATCGGAATCCGAATCTGGTCGCTTTGCCATTCTCTGTTTTTCGAGCTCAAAAGCGGAAAAATACTCGCGGTCCAGACCCAGTCCATTGCCGAAAACACCGTGAAGAGTCTCCCCAATAATCCCGTCATAAAACGAAGGTATACGAAGGCATCGGAACGCAAGAGTACTACAGGCAACCGGCGGCGTAACCGTTGAGGAACACTCAAAGGGAGGTGGAAAGTCTGATGGAGGCGGCCGGGTGCATGGGGTTCAGGCTAGGGTTCACAAGAACAACCTTATGCATCTATATATAGGGGTTTGTAACAAAATGCCAATAGGTCCCTCTACACTTGTCCTTTAGAGTTGGGTCCCTCACAGGGAAAGTGTTTCGCATCCAGGTCCCTCACCATGAAGTTGCACACATTTTGATGCATAAAATATAGGGTCTCTGATGCAAAATATTGTGTTTTTTACTATTTTTCATGCTTTTCAAGGCATTAAAGTCGTCAAACGAAAAAATGGACTTAGCCACGACATCCGATTCGACGAAACCTATCGAGTAGCGATTTCGGTTCGTTGAGTTTAGGTCCAGATAAATTGTAATTTCATCTTACTCTAGTGGCGTTTACAGTTCGACACGTATTTTGATGACTTAGGCTCGTCAAATATAAATTCCGACTGTGCCATTGCGCTCAGAACAGCGAGATCGATCAAATCGGGTACTTGAACTGTCAGATTCGAACTCCGAACAGTGAAGTTGGTCGACTTCTAATCAGAAGTCGGGAAAATCCAGGGGTTACTATTCACTTTAGTCATCCACTATTACACTGTATCTCTTTATACAGTCGTCGTAGCCCACTGAAACCTTTTTGAACTTGAATTCTTTATTGATTTCAAATTTAAATTACATGGACCTTACAGATTGTGCCTCGATCGCCTCTTCATTAAGGTTTCACTCCTCGATCTTCGCAATTGATCATTTCTTGCGCTGATCTGATGCCACCAATCTATCCAACGGTTTGCATCCGTTCATGGATCGTTTCACCATAAATGTTGTCGATTTTTGAGGGACGGTGGTTCGTGTTTCATCAGATCGAAACCCTTATTAATTTCCTTTTTGCCAATCTTGGGGCACACGTCATCTTTCGGCGTTTAAATATCTCTTATTCTAGGGCTTCTTTACCATTTTTTTCTTTTCCTTGCATTATCTTCTTCGCCACTTGTTTGTCTCTTTCTTTTTCCATAGCTTCTCGCGCTGCTCCATTGCCGTCTAACCCCAACGTTGATTTTTGGCTCCTTCGCTATTAGGAGTAAATAAGACTAAATTTCTTAATTTGGCTATAATATTTTGGGTTGTGATTAGGCACAAAAGATTAAGAGGGTTGAACTTGTTAAAGTTAAAGTAATTTTAGAACGAATGACCCTTAAAAAAATTAAGGCATCACAATTTAAAATATAAAAATAAATGTCTGCAATCCAAAATTAGGACCATATAAACTTTTTTTTTTTTTTTTTTTAAGCTAGTTATTCGAAGATTTTTCTCTTTGTGATGGGCTTTCTTTTTGCTCAGCCAAAGAAATTTAACACGACAAGACTATAAAAATCATAGTCAAAATGGTGTTAATTAATTAACACGGCAAGACTAGAAAGTCTAATAAGTCCAAAACAATCAGTAGCTGGGCCAGATTAGAAGACTCAAGTCAAAATGATTTATACATAAAGAAGAGTTAATTGTATTCCTGGTCCTTCAAGTTTGGGCCAGATACCAATTTAGTCCCAGTATTTTCAAACCTTATAATTAAAAGTCTATATATAGTTTAGTGAATATAACCTTACACCCAATAGTTCATATGATTTTTTAATAATGCCTACAAATTTAATTATTACTATACCTCATTTAAAGAGCTTACGTCAATAAGCATTTTAATCATCAAAATTTTAGACCATGGGATGTTTCTGATGCGAGACATGCAAAATTTGTTAATTGATGTTTAAATATGGTTCAACACTTTCAAGTTGCGGTGAATTCTTGTGTATATAGTTTCATGTTATTTTTATTAAATTTTAAAGATAAATATTAACCACAGACTTAATTGGCACTATGATAGAAATTAGGACTTAATTGTTATATTTATTAAACTATAGATCTTTTATTGAAAATTTTTAAAGTTTAGGAATTAAATTGGTATTGAGCTCCAAAATTAAGGGATAAAACTATTATTTACCTAATTAAAGTTTATAAATTTCTTTAATGAATCAAAGAATAACTCTTTTCCCACCTTTGATTTTTAGAACTACTTGATTAGTTAGCAATAGGTTTTCAAAACTTTGTATTTTTATGTATTAGCTCGATGTTGCAGTATTGCATCAGAAGGATTAGATCCTGGCCATCTGCAAAAGCCTTTCTTCTCTAGTGATACATGTACGTTGGTTTTCTAATCGGATTTCGGGTCGCCCATGATGAACAAATCCGACTCGACCCATTAAGTGGTGGTTTCTATAATTCAGTTAAGAAACCACCACTACGTGTAGTTGTAAATAGGGGTGGCAATCCAGCTCGCTGTTCGCGAGCCAGCTCGTGTTCGGCTCGAAATGAGCTCGAGATCGAATCGCTCGTTTAGTAAACGAGCCGAACACGAGCCAAATTTTTCAGCTCGTTTAATAAACGAGCCGAACACGAGCTGGGGTCAGCTTGCTCGTGTTCGGCTCGATAACGACTCGAATATATATATATATATATATATATATATATATATATATATATATATATATATATATATATATATATATATATATATATATTACTATTTAGATTTTAAGCTATTAATTTTTTATAAATTTTATTTTTTTAATTTTTTTTTCAGTTTTACATCTAATAATAGGAATGAAAATCAAACTTGTTGTTCGCGAGCCAGCTCGTGTTCGGCTCGTTAATAAACGAGCCGAACACGAGCCGAATTTTTCAGCTCGATATTTAAACGAGCCAGCTCGTGTTCGGCTCGTTTATTAAACGAGCCGAACACGAGCCGACCCCAGCTCGAAAGTGTTCGGCTCGTTGACACCCCTAGTTGTAAAACCACCACTACGTGAATTTAATTGATAGAGAAGAAAAGAGGAATTTGTTTTTTTTCCTTAATTTCTCTCTGATCCGTAAGAAAGAAATTACTCTCTTGATTTGGAGGATTTTGACATTTGGGCTGTGGAAGCTAGTGCAATTTTCATCTTGTAATTTTGCATTTGATCCGTTGGAGCAAGAGATTTGGTTTGATTCTACTTCATCACGTTTTAGGAATTGCGATCAAGATATGTTTAAATTTATTTTGTTCAAACCTTTCATTGGTATCAGAGCCAGGTTTTAAACCAAATACTTGACTCTGCATTTTTTTTTACTTGAGAAATTTGTATGTAAGAGTTTCTCTTGCAATTGTATGCATAATTTAATTCTAAAATTATAATTTGTGTTGAATTCTTGATTTAAATTGTCAACCTTATGATAGATATTGTTAATCTAAATATTGCTCTGTTTTTTTCTTTCGTTTCGGAAGAAAGAAGTTCGATGAATTGAACACGGACTTAATGGGTTCGTAATAATTCACTATTGGATTCCTTTTCTGAGCCCAAATCCAACAATAAACGGGTCATTGGATAGTATGGTCAGTATTAATTGATGTACATTAAACTTGGTAACTATATTGGAATTTGACTTGGGACTTGTTGGCTAGTTATTATGGGCTAAGGCTTTCATCTTTCATACCTCTCTGACGGTTCAATTCCTGCACAGAGCGGTTTTTATTTTATTTTTTTTAGGAACTATTTCATAATGGTTTGATCATTTTTAAACTCATGCATAACTTTAGGAAATTATTTTTTTTATTATTTGAATTGATTGACATCATTATATGTATTGATTGATGCCATAATATTGTAGACAAAATATTTACATTTAAGTTTTTCACATGCTAATAAATGTTAAATTTTTTTGTTAGATATGGCATGTACAATTCGGACTAAGAGAGTTTTGAGGGGGAGATATGGTGACATATTATTGCTCCCTATCATGACTTATAAGATGAATCCCTCACACTCTATGGAACAACATTTATTGGTTATAGACAAATTATTCGAAGTGCTTGAAAGTGATGATTATGTTATTCAAGATTTTCAGAGAGCACTTGCATTGAGAAATTCAATACCAGATTATTGGGCTAAAACTTGGTGGAATATATTTAAACATAAATATGATTTTGTGGTATCTTATGGTGATCTGGTATCGATATTCAAGGATGTTTATAATCGTCATTATATTACAAGTGCTATAAGAAGGACAAATATTTTGGCTATAGCTCCTAATCTTCGAAATAGTGGGCGCACTACTCTTGGAAGATTTAATGGAGGAGACTCATTCTTACAAAAGGCAGCACTTGATATTATGGAACGAGTATCATATGATGTTGTTCCTGAATCATGGTGTAGAGTGTTTAACGGTGAAAGTTGAGTTAGTTCGAATTGTATTTGTACTTATGAATGATATTTTTCTTTTGTTTCATGTTGTTGTTATGTATTTTAATCAACACTAAGTAATTGAAGTATGTGTAGTGTTTTATTTTGTTAATGAATATGAAAGCATTTCGTTTAATATTCATAGTTATAACTAATATGATATAACTTCCTATCATGGATGATGATGATAGTACTTCATTTTTTTATAAATGCTTAGATCAGTGGGAGTTCTTAGATTTGGAGAAATCTAGAACTTTGTTATCTAGAATTTATCTCTTTGTACTGTGAATTTTAAGTTTATGATGATATAACATTTGAATATAGAAGATGATTGGGAACAGTGAACTTTTGATTTTATTTCTTATATTATATCATGATTAACTTAGTACATTGAAATATATGTTTTAGATAATTTTGTAAGTGCTAGTTTTTTAATTTATGCAATGTCTCTATGTAGCTTTGAAATATCATGGCATCAAAGAATATCATAGCAGATCTCAACAAGGGTGAGAAATTGGATGGTGATAATTACAATATCTGGCAAACTAAGATTCAATATGTTCTTGAGGAACAAGAAGCATTAGAAGCTATTCACCATACCATGACCGACCCTGGTGAAGGAAACATTGCTCAGCATAGAAGAGATCAAGAAGCTTATCGTGCCTGGAAAGCAAAGGATTCCTCTACTCGTGGAATTCTGATAAGTTCAATGGTTGATGATCTCATTGGCGAGTGCGAGCTACTTCCTACTGCTCATGCAATGTGGGTTCATCTAAAGGAGAAATTTGGAGGTACAACTGTAATCAAATTGAGACAGTTGACCATCAAATTTGATACTTATAAGAAGCACCCTAATTATACTATTAAACAACATCTACGAGAGATGTCTAATATGATAAGGGAACTGAAGTCTGCAGGACACACCCTCACTGATGAGCAGCAAGTTCAAGCAGTAATCCGCTCTCTTCCTGATAGTTGGGAGCACATGAAAGTTAACTTAACTCATAACGACGGCATCAAAACTTTTGCTGATGTGGCTCGCCATGTGGAACTGGAAGATGAGCGTCTTGGGGCTACAAGAGGTCCAACGCATGCTTATATGATTGAATTCAGTTCACAAAGAGCTTAGAGCTCTAGGTACAAGAAATTTAAAAATATAAAGAGGAAGGGAGTGGAGACTGGGCAGGGACCTAAAAAGAACAAGTTCAAAGGAAATCCGAAAGGCAAACGATTTTGGAAGAAAAAGAAAGATAAGATTAAGATAAAGTGCTATAACTGTGGCAAGTTGGGTCACTTTGCTTGTGAGTGTACCGAGCAGAAAAAGGTAGCATTTCATTCTATTTTTCTTAATATTGTTTGTGTTTCTAGTACAGTGTTGCTCACTGATTCTTATCCTTTGTGGATTGTAGACTCAGAAGCCACAGATCATGTAGCAGGAGACCGAGGTGCATTTGTGGAATATCGTCGAGTTCAAGCTAGGACTAAATGGATATTTGTAGGGAACAATGCAAAGGTTGACGTAAAAGGAATAGGCATGTGCAAGTTAGTATTGTGTGGTGGTCGAACCTTACTCCTACATGATGTCCTATATGTCACGCCCCGGAACCCGGGCTCGTCTACAGATCCGCCGTGCACACGGAACTTCCCGTGTACACGAAGCGCTGGTAACCTGCTCAGATATCAAATGTATAATAAAAGAGCATAATACAGAGCTGAAATGGAAGAACCACATAGTATCTCAGACTGGGAAAGAAAAATAAAACTGTAATATGTACAATAATCTCCCAGTTCACTAAAATAGTACATCCAGCTGGCGGAAGCCAGACCCAAAATAAAAAGGAGAATATCACAGTCTGAGTGGGGTACAACGTCTATCTACAGCTCTCAGTCTCCCAGGAGATCCATCTATTCAGCGATCCCCTTACCTCGATCAGCTGCCGATGGCCAAGCAGCTCCTGCAGATGACTCTGCAAAATAAAGGAGAAGAAAGAAACAGAAAACAACAATGGGGGTGAGAACTACCAGATAAACCAGCAGCCTCCCCTAGTGGGTAAAACCTCAACTCTGACGCACCCACTAGGACCACTAGAGGCGAAAAGGGAAAGTGGTAGATACAAAAGATGCTGAAACAGGAAAACTATCACTACTATGCTGTGAAAACTGTATGCATGCATCAGAAAATAGTATCTGACCAAATAAACCCAATCTAGTCACCAGTAACAACTGGTACTGCCTGCTCAGCGGAATCTGCACACACGGCTCGAAACCGCGGGATCGGCTCACACGGCTCGCATCCCAACATAAGTATCAGACCGGCACACACGGCTGGGTCTGAGAAAGCACACCTCCGGAGTGGCACTCGAGGGGAGCGACCCACACGAGTAAAATATCTCTGTCATCAGTATCACAAGTATCTCTGTAGCACATGTCTCAATATAGCAGGACTGGATCATAACCATGATCAAAGTGGGAAACTCCATCCACTATAGGAACCCAATCCCCAACTGATGCAATAAATAAACCAAACTCAACCCCAATCTGATGCCAGGATAAACATCTGGTCAACCGCCTACTGTCCGCGGTCACCGCAATACCCCACAAGTCCACAATCTAGCACAACCTTGGCTACACTATCCCAAACCCCTGCTCACACTTGAGCAACAACATCTGAATGCAAAGGACAACAATGAAACATGTTCAAATCCCAATATGATAGTGTAGCAATGAATAGTGGCCTTACCTGATGTCCGGGCATGCATGCAACTGTCTTTATTTTTAAAAGTTGTAAAATAGTGTCAAAGGTTTAAAACAATTGATTTACTGAATAAAAGTCATTTGCATGCGAGATCATAGCCTTTGTCTCAATCACAGTGTCCCAATATAAGTCATTATATCATTTGTGGGGTTATATTAAATTTTAGGGGAGTTTGTCCCAACGGTCCTTGTCATTTGTCATATTAATTTGTCCCAATGGTTCTCATTAATTGTCCTGTTAGTTGTCCTGTTAGTAGTCCTGTTAGTAGTCCTGTTAGTAGTCCTGTTAGTAGTCCCAATGGTTCTCATTAATTATCATGTTACTTTGTCCCAATTGTTCTAGTTAATTGTCATATTTTAGGGGATTTCTAGTAATCCCAGTGAGCTTGTCAAAAATGAGGTAAGCAACAACCGCCCACCTTGAACAGCTCAAACAACACCCCAGGTAGTCACCTGGTTGTCTACAGTCCTCAATTCCTGCAAATCAACGCTCCCGGTATAAATACAAATCCCAAAAAGCACAATATTTGCTGTTTTTCAGACAGCACGGGAAAAGAGGAATTTTTCACCTCTAAAATGAGCTCCTAAAATCCCAGAAAAATCACGGTTGCGTTCCTCGCGAAGAGTAGATCAAAATCGACTCCTAAAACGCCTCGATCTGACGCTCCTACGTCAAGATAAAAATCGGAGAAGTCGGTGCTGTCCAAAAATCATCACAGTAAAAAGGGGGGTCAAAGAGGACCTAAAAACTGTGCCAAAAGTACGAAACGGAGCAAAATGATCAATACGGAAATCGAAGCCCTACCTCTTACGGTCGCGCTGTCGCAAAAATCGTCCAAAAATTCCACCTGGTTAGCCAGCAGTGAATTTTCGACGGAACTGCGACGGGAAATGGGCCTAAAAGAAAAATCGTCGCAGTGCGCCGCGTCGCAGATATCTCACTATCTGTAACTCCTAAATTCCTGAAATTCTAGAGAGAGAAAGAGAAGAGAGAGAGGAAGAACTTTCATATTCAGAGTTTTTCTGATTCTCTCTCCTTGGCTCGCAAATCGAGGTGCAATGAGAGGGGGTGGGGGCTCTTATATAGTGGGCCAAAAGGGAATATTCCCTCACGGAATCCAGATCCAAACACGAAACACCGAAACGAGCCAACCAGGAAGCGCCACGTGTCGCCCAAACAGGAAACAGCCGGTGCAGGGCCAATGGAAAGGCGCCACGTGTCCACGTGGGGCGTGTGTCTGCCCCGTGCTCCGGGTTTTCCGGAAGGTTGTCGGCCTATAGGAGCATGCCACGTGTCACCGTCCCACGGGCTTCTAGAAGCCGACCCACCAATGAGAAGCTGCCACGTGGCAGCTGGAACCCTCGGTGCTCCTGGTGCACGCCTGGCCCATGGACCGCGCACCCGAGCCCTGCCCGCGCCTGCCCGCGCCTGCCCGCGCCGCTTTCCTCCGCGCTCCGCCGCTGCCCCGCCGCTGCCCCGCTGCCCGCCGCCGTGCGCCGCCGCCCGCCGCCGCTCGCCGGCGGCCGCCGCCGGCCGGAACAGTAATTCCGGCCGGCGGTTACTGTTCCGGCGTGAACAGTACCCGGAAGCCGAAAAATAAAGCGAATATACCGTTTTGACCGTTTTCGCGCGCTGAGTCCGATTTTGCCGTCCGTTTCGCCAAATTCTCATCCGAAATTTTGCCGAAAGCTCCCGAAAATTCCCGTTTGCTCCGATTTTCGCGCCAAGTCTATTTTAAATATCCAATTTCAATTCTACAAGCTCCGTGCACTGTACAAGCTCCCCGCAGTCACTGTTTAATGTTGCACAGTTCCTGCGGGAGTCCGGATCATCACATCCTCCCCCACTAAAAAGAGTTTCGTCCTCGAAACGAGACTAAACAACAATCCTCAGTCCGATGTCTCGAATAAGTAGGGGTGGGCATCCCTCATCTCCGACTCGAGCTCCCATGTAGCCTCGCGCTCGTCATGATTGCTCCATTGGATTTTCACATAGGGAATGGCCCGATTGCGCAATTCTCTCACCTCTCGATCCAGAATTCGCAGTGGGCGCTCCTCATACCTCAAATCCTCGCTGATCTCCAGCGGTGTGAAGTCGATGACGTGCGATGGGTCGAAGACATACTTCCTCAAAGTAGAGACATGAAATACATTATGGACACCAGCAAGCTTCGGAGGAAGTGCAAGTCGGTAGGCAACTGGCCCGATACGCTCCAATACCTCAAAGGGTCCAATATATCGGGGGCTAAGCTTCCCACGAATGCCGAACCTCCTGATTCCTTTGGACGGCGAGACTTTCAGGAATACATGATCACCAACCTGAAACTCTAAGTCTCGTCGCCGAACATCGGCATAACTCCTTTGTCGGCTTTGGGCGGTCTGAAGATGCTGTCGGATTACTCGGACCTTCTCTTCTGCCTCTATCAAGACATCTGGTCCCAAGGTCCGCCTCTCGCCCACGTCACTCCAATAAAGCGGTGATCGACACTTGCGTCCATACAATGCTTCAAACGGAGCCATCTGAATGCTCGCTTGAAAGCTATTGTTGTACGCGAACTCGGCTAGAGATAAGTGTCGAATCCACCCTCCGCCGAAATCCAAGACGCAAGCCCTTAGCATATCCTCCAGAATTTGTATCGTCCGCTCAGATTGCCCATCAGTCTGCGGATGGAAAGCCGTACTGAACCTTAGTTCAGTCCCCAAGGCTGTTTGCAAACTTTTCCAGAAATGCGAAACAAATCTCGGGTCTCTATCTGATACAATGGAGGCTGGTACTCCATGTAATCTCACTATCTCATCCAGATATAACTGGGCTAGCCGGTCAAGTGGCCACGTAGTCTGCATGGGCAGAAAGTGCGCCGACTTGGTAAGTCGATCCACGACTACCCAGATAGCGTCTGCTCCTCCCTGTGCCCTAGGAAGTCCGACCACGAAATCCATCGTAATGTGGTCCCATTTCCACTGGGGAATTGGGAGACTTTGTAACTTGCCAGCTGGCACTCGATGTTCAGCTTTCACCTGCTGACAAGTTAAACACTGAGCCACAAATCTCCCGATATCCCTTTTCATGCCTTTCCACCAGAAATGTGCCTTGAGGTCCTTATACATCTTAGTCCCACCAGGATGTAGGGTATAAGGTGTATAATGGGCCTCTCGCAATATCTGCTCTCGGATCTCTGCATCCGCTGGCACACATGCTCGGTTCCTGTACCTCAGTACTCCCGAGGCATCTACCGAAAAGTCCCCAGACTGATTACTCGGAATTTGATCTCTAATCCTGGTCAAGTGGGGGTCCTCACTCTGTTTTTCCTTGATCCTGTCTAGCAGAGTGGGCTGCACGACTAAAGATGTCAGTCTAGCAGAGACCCCAGGGGACACAACCTCTATCTCGAGCCGTCTCATCTCCTCTAATAGCGGTGCCTGGTCTGTGATCAACATAGACAAACTTTGCACCGCTCTCCTACTCAAGGCGTCAGCGACCACATTAGCTTTGCCTGGGTGGTAGAGAATATCCACATCATAATCCTTTAATAGCTCTAACCACCTACGTTGCCTCAAATTCAGCTCCTTCTGCGTGAACAGGTACTTTAGGCTCTTGTGGTCGGTGTAGATTTCACAGTGCTCTCCATAAAGGTAATGACGCCAAAGCTTTAGTGCAAACACTACAGCAGCAAGCTCCAAGTCATGGGTAGGGTAATTCTTCTCGTAATCTTTGAGTTGCCTTGATGCATAAGCAATTACCCTCCCTTCTTGCATCAACACACAACCAAGTCCACTGTGTGATGCGTCGCTGTAGATCACATATCCTTTCCCCATAACAGGGAGGGAAAGGATAGGAGCGGTCATCAATCTATTCTTTAGCTCCTCAAAACTTTTCTGACAATCCTCACTCCAGATAAACTTCACTCCTTTACGCGTCAAGCGAGTGAGGGGTGTGGAAAGCTTCGCAAAGCCTTCCACAAACCGACGGTAATACCCAGCTAAACCCATAAAGCTACGTACCTCAGAAACCGTCGTCGGTCGGGGCCAATCACGGACTGCCTCAATCTTTGCTGGGTCTACTGCCACTCCTGCGGCGGAAATCACATGGCCCAAGAAGACTACCTCCCGAAGCCAAAACTCGCACTTTGCCAGCTTGGCATACAACTTCTTCTCTCGCAGAAGTTGCAGCACAATCCTTAAGTGCTCCTCATGCTCGCATCACTTCGGGAGTAGATCAAGATATCATCAATGAACACTACTACGAATCGATCCAAGTATGGTCGGAAGATTCGGTTCATTAAATCCATGAATGCGGCAGGGGCATTAGTTAGCCCAAAAGGCATAACTGTAAACTCATAATGCCCGTACCGTGATCTAAATGCCGTTTTCGGAATATCCTCGGCCTTCACCTTCAACTGGTGGTAACCGGATTGCAGATCTATCTTAGAGAAGACACAAGACCCTTGCAGCTGATCAAAAAGATCATCAATGCGCGGCAAAGGGTACTTGTTCTTGATGGTCACTTTATTTAATTCCCTATAATCCACACAAAGTCGAAGTGACCCATCTTTCTTCTTCACGAATAGCACCGGCGCTCCCCAAGGCGATACACTCGGCCTAATAAAGCCCTTATCCATTAAATCTTGGAGTTGCGCCTTAAGCTCTCGCAACTCAGCCGGTGCCATCCGGTAAGGAGCCTTTGAGATTGGCGCAGTTCCTGGAACTACGTCAATCACAAACTCAATCTCCCTATCTGGCGGCATGCTAGTCAGCTCAGGTGGAAAAACATCCGGAAACTCGCGGGCAATAGGGATATCCTTGAGTTCCGGCGCCGCCGTAGGCCCCTCAACAACACTAGCCAAAAAGGCTACACATCCTCGACGGATCATCTGCCTCGCTCGGGAAGTCGAAACCATAGAGGCAAAGAAAGCACTCTGACATCCCCGGTATACCAACATCTCCTGGCCTGGCTCTCTAAAAGTGACGGTTCTTGCGGCACAATCAATAGTCGCAAAGTACCGAGCCAGCCAGTCCATTCCGAGGATCACATCGAAGTCCTTCAGCTGTCTCAAGACCAACAGGTCTACTGGCATAATCCAGGACTCGATTTGCATCGGGCAGGACCAACAGCACTCCTCCACGTGCAAAGTGTGATCGGGAATCTGAACCTCTCGTGCACGTGGTAAAAGTCCTACCTCTAACCCATGTAATGATGCAAATGATTTACTAATAAAAGAATGCGATGCTCCAGTATCAAATAATGTACGAGTCCTAATGCCAGAAAGTAGGGTGATACCTGCCACCACGTGATCTGCTGCCGAAGAGTCCTCTACCTGCGCAGCATACACTCGCCCACTCTGAGCTGGAGGGCGATAATCCGTGGGGTAGGAAGAAGATGGTCTGCTCGCTGGAGCATATGGCCGCTGAGCCGTCGACCGTTGCTGTGATGAAGATGGAGCAGATGCTGAAGAGGGGGTGGTGGGGGCCGAAAAGGGGCACGAAGCTTGAATGTGCCCTGGCTGTCCACATCTATAGCAGCGACCCCACCGCTGGTCGCAGGTGTTGGAAAAATGCTGACCTCCGCAGAAAATACAATTACCGGGGGCTCGTGGTTGTCGGGGTTGCTGTTGAGACTGCCGCTGTCGCTGATGCTGCCGCTGCGACCCACGCTGCGACGACTGTGATCTTTGCTGCTGTTGCCGCTTCTGGGATCCACCAGGCCCTCGTCGTTCGGTCCGTCCTTGGCCGGGGAACTGCGGCTGCGGCGGTCGTGGCGGCCTCCACGAACTAGATTGTCCCCCAACCTCCGGTGCCGGTCGCTTCGCCCCCGGGATCACTACGGGAGCTGGAGCTACCTCCCCCATCACTACCTCCCCGCACTCAACGTAGAGTGCCTGCTCCATCGAGGCCTCCAAGGTCTGCAACCTACGCGAGCGAACCAATTGAAAAAGGTCCCGGCGCAATCCTCGCTCGAACATGTAGATCCGGTGCGCCTCGTCCCTGGCCACGTTCGGTACACATGCCAACAATTGATTGAAATTGGCAATGTACTCGTGTACGGGCCGATCTCCTTGGCGAAGGTTTCTCAACTGCTCCTCCAACCTCTGCCGGACGCTTTGGGAAGAAAGCCCCGAGAAGGAGATTGCGGAACTCCGCCCAGGCCAAGAGCTGAGCCCCAGGCGGACCGCCGGTCGAACACGCCGCCACCAAGCTTCGGCGTTGTGTTCCAAAAAGTTTGTCGCCAATATCACCTGATATCGCTCCTCGATAAACAACGTCTCAAAACGTCGCTCCATTGCCGTGATCCACGACTCTGCCTCCCACGGCTCAGTATTTTGCCCCGAAAAATGGGGCGGGTCAAATTGGCGGAACCTTATCAACAAGTCCACCAACCCCGCTGCTCTGCCGGTGTAAGAGATCCCGTCAACCCAGACGGTTGTCCACCAGTACCCCGAGCAATAGGGGATGCCGGGGTCACCGGTACAACTGGAGGATTCACAGCAGGGGAAGAAGGTACGGGAGAATTCTCTGAAGGGGCTACAACAGGCTGAGCCCTCTGCTCTAACATCTGCGTCAGCCGACCCATAGCCTCCTCCTGACGCCGAACAGCCTCGGACATCTGGGCCATCTGAGCCTGCAACTCTTGCACCTCACTCTGCTGGACCTGCTCGAACTCCTCTGGCTCGGGCTCAGGGGAATCCAGCTGAGAACGCGTCAACATCCTACGTCGCGGAGGCATCCTACCACAAGAAACCACACTCAGTATCGGAACCCCACACGACCCAATCTAGCGAAAGTCAAAGACATTCCCCTATTTCTGTGACTTTATGTTGTCTGCAGCCAACATAACTGTCCACCAGAAATAGGCTATGTCGATCCCTCTTCTCTCACTGGAAGAGTCAAACAAAATAAATCGACGACTTTCGCAAAATGCCACGTCTCTCATGCCCTATTATCCTAGGGTCTGCCAAAAGCCTAGGGTTTCCTAAGTCCCAACTGAACTATCCCTAAGCTCTGATACCAACTTAATCTGTCACGCCCCGGGTGAACCCGGGCCCGTCTACAGATCCGCCGTGCACACGGAATTTCCCGCGTACACGAAGCGCTGGTAACCTGCTCAGATATCAAATGTACAATAAAAGAGCATAATACAGAGCTGAAATAGAAGAACCACATAGTATCTCAGACTGGAACTACAAATAAAACTGTAATATGTACAATAATCTCCCAGCTCACTAAAATAATACAACCAGCTGGCGGAAGCCAGACCCAAAATAAAAGGAGAATATCACAGTCTGAGTGGGGTACAACGTCTATCTACAGCTCTCAGTCTCCCAGGAGATCTATCTATTCAGCGATCCCCTTACCTCGATCAGCTGCCGATGGCCTAGCAGCTCCTGCAGATGACTCTGCAAAATAAAGGAGAAGAAGAAACAGAAAACAATAATGGGGGTGAGAACTACCAGATAAACCAGCAGCCTCCCCTAGTGGGTAAAACCTCAACTCTGACGCACCCACTAGGACTACTAGAGGCAAAAAGGGAAAGTGGTAGATACAAAAGATGCTGAAACAGGAAAACTATCACTATTATGCTGTCAAAACTGTATGCATGCATCAGAAATAGTATCTGACCAAATAAACCCAATCTAGTCACCAGTAACAACTGGTACTGCCTGCTCAGCGGAATCTGCACACACGGCTCGAAACCGCGGGATCGGCTCACACGGCTCGCATCCCAACATAAGTATCAGACCGGCACACACGGCTGGGTCCGAGAAAGCACACCTCCGGAGTGGCACTCGAGGGGAGCGACCCACACGAGTAAAATATCTCTGTCATCAGTATCACAAGTATCTCTGTAGCACATGTCTCAATATAGCAGGACTGGATCATAACCATGATCAAAGTGGGAAACTCCATCCACTATAGAAACCCAATCCCCAACTGATGCAATAAATAAACCAAACTCAACCCCAATCTGATGCAAGGATAAACATCTGGTCAACCGCCTACTGTCCGCGGTCACCGCAATACCCCACAAGTCCACAATCTAGCACAACCTTGGCTACACTATCCCAAACCCCTGCTCACACTTGAGCAACAACATCTGAATGCAAAGGACAACAATGAAACATGTTCAAATCCCAATATGATAGTGTAGCAATGAATAGTGGCCTTACCTGATGTCCGGGCATGCATGCAACTGTCTTTATTTTTAAAAGTTGTAAAATAGTGTCAAAGGTTTAAAACAATTGATTTACTGAATAAAAGTCATTTGCATGCGAGATCATAGCCTTTGTCTCAATCACAGTGTCCCAATATAAGTCATCATATCATTTGTGGGGTTATATTAAATTTTAGGGGAGTTTGTCCCAGCGGTCCTTGTCATTTGTCATATTAATTTGTCCCAATGGTTCTCATTATTGTCCTGTTAGTTGTCCTGTTAGTAGTCCTGTTAGTAGTCCTGTTAGTAGTCCTGTTAGTAGTCCCAATGGTTCTCATAATTGTCATGTTACTTTGTCCCAATTGTTCTCATTAATTGTCATATTTTAGGGGATTTCTAGTAATCCCAGTGAGCTTGTCAAAAATGAGGTAAGCAACAACCGCCCACCTCGAACAGCTCAAACAACACCCCAGGTAGTCTCCTGGTTGTCCACAGTCCTCAAATCCTGCAAATCAACGCTCCCGGTATAAATACAAATCCCAAAAAGCACAATATTTGCTGTTTTTCAGACAGCACGGGAAAAGAGGAATTTTTCACCTCTAAAATGAGCTCCTAAAATCCCAGAAAAATCACGGTTGCGTTCCTCGCGAAGAGTAGATCAAAATCGACTCTTAAAACGCCTCGATCTGACGCTCCTACGTCAAGATAAAAATCGGAGAAGTCGGTGCTGTCCAAAAATTATCACAGTAAAAAGGGGGGTCAAAGAGGACCTAAAAACTGTGCCAAAAGTACGAAACGGAGCAAAATGATCAATACGGAAATCGAAGCCCTACCTCTTACGGTCGCGCTGTCGCAAAAATCGTCCAAAAATTCCACCTGGTTAGCCCGCAGTGAATTTTCGACGGAACTGCGACGGGAAATGGGCCTAAAAAGAAAATCGTCGCAGTGCGCCGCGTCGCAGATATCTCACTATCTGTAACTCCTAAATTCTGAGATTCTAGAGAGAGAAAGAAGAGAGAGAGAGGAACAACTTTCGTATTCAGAGTTTTCTCTGATTCTCTCTCCTTGGCTCGCAAATCGAGGTGAATGAGAGGGGGTGGGGGCTCTTATATAGTGGGCCAAAAGGGATATTCCCTCACGGAATCCAGATCCAAACACGAAACACCGAAACGAGCCAACCAGGAAGCGCCACGTGTCGCCCGAACAGGAAACAGCCGGTGCAGGGCCAATGGAAAGGCGCCACGTGTCCACGTGGGGCGTGTGTCTGCCCCGTGCTCCGGGTTTTCCGGAAGGTTGTCGGCCTATAGGAGCATGCCACGTGTCACCGTCCCACGGGCTTCTAGAAGCTGGCCACCAATGAGAAGCTGCCACGTGGCAGCTGGAACCCTCGGTGCTCCGGTGCACGCCTGGCCCATGGACCGCGCACCCGAGCCCTGCCCGCGCCTGCCCGCGCCTGCCCGCGCCGCTTTCCTCCGCGCTCCGCCGCTGCCCGCCGCTGCGCCGCTGCCCGCCGCCGTGCGCCGCCGCCCGCCGCCGCTCGCCGGCGGCCGCCGCCGGCCGGAACAGTAATTCCGGCCGGCGGTTACTGTTCCGGCGTGAACAGTACCCGAAGCCGAAAAATAAAGCGAATATACCGTTTTGACCGTTTTCGCGCGCTGAGTCCGATTTGCCGTCCGTTTCGCCAAATTCTCATCCGAAATTTTGCCGAAAGCTCCCGAAAATTCCCGTTTGCTCCGATTTTCGCGCAGAGTCTATTTTAAATATATAATTTCAATTCTACAAGCTCCGTGCACTGTACAAGCTCCCCGCAGTCACTGTTTAATGTTGCACAGTTCCTGCGGGAGTCCGGATCATCACAATATGCTCCGAGATTCGACGAAAACGTCTCCGTTATCTGTTCTTTTGGTTTAGCGTTATGTTTTAATTTTTGCAACAGTCGTGTGGACATCTTTAGGCTTGTATTATGGCACTGGCTACTTATAAATGGTGCCTTTGTATTGGATTGTGAACAAATATATGTATTATGCGGTAGTTGTTTTTTCTTAAACTGCTTCTAGCAACACAGGAATGTGAATCCAATGTTTGGCATGCTAGACAAGAATATTGCAAGAAAGGATGAATAAGGCTGCTAAACTGGCCTATTAATTCATCACTGCAATTGATTTGCCTAGATGTGACACTGTCAGCTGGAGGGAAACAACTAAAAACCATTTGGTAAATGAATAAGAGCTGAATATCCATTGCAATTAATCATTCTGATATATGTGGTCCAATGAATGTTAGAGCGAGATCATGGGCATCATATTTCATTACTTTTATAGATGACTTCACCCGTTTAGTTATGTCTACTGATTGCTCCAAGTCAGAAGCCTTGGATTGCTTCAAACGTTATGTAATCTTGTAGGGAATCAGCTAGAAAAGGATTAAAGCCTTAAGCTGATAGGGGAAGAAATATCTATCTGAACAGTTCAAAGATTGGTAATGAAAAGGGCATTGAAAAGCAACTGACATTCCTGGAACTCTGCAACAAAATGGTGTTGCAGAGGGAAGAAATAGGACCTTATTAGAAATGGTTAGATTCATGATGCCACAAGCAAATCTTTCTATTTCATTTTGGGGAGATGCTTTATTAGCAGCAACTATATATGAAATCGTGTACCTTTTAAATCAGTTGCATATACTCCCTACGAGTTTGGGCAGGTTGAAAGGACATTTAGAAAACCTGATTTAACTTAGTGCGACCATGGAAATCGGCAAGCCTATGTTTGTGATTCTTCCACAAGTGGAAAACTAGGTTCTAGAGGAAAGAATGTATCTTCATAAGATACTCAGAACAATCAAAAGGTTATGTGTTCTTAGGTGAACATCCTGAGGGATGTTTAACTGAAATAGAATCACGTGATGCCACATTCATAGAGGACGAATTTCCCAGCAAAGGTGAAATTGACAAGGAATTTCAATTATATGAAATTGAAAACTTTATTGGTATGACACACTTGAACAGAGTGGGAGTGAAAGGATCCACATGGTTCAAAATTACGAAGAAGTAATCGTCAAATCATTCCCCGACGACGATTTGAAATTGATGGTGAAGCCTTCATGGTGGCCTCACATGATGAAGCCGAGCCTAAGAATGTAAAAGAGGCTTTATCCTGTCCAGAAAAGGAATAGTGGAGAATTGCAATGGAAGAAGAATTGGAGTCAATGAAATTAACCATATCTGGACTTGGTTGATCTAGCCACCAGGCGCAAGACTATAGGGAACAAATGGGTTCTCAAAATAAAGCGCAAGGCAGATGGATCTATTGAAAGGTATAAGGCTCACCTAGTGGCGAAAGGTTATACTCAACTGGAGGGTATTGATTATGAAGAAACCTTTTCACCGGTAGTACGTTTTACCTCTATACGTCTAATTCTTGCCATAGTAACTGATTTAGATTTGGGGTTACATCAAATGGATGTTAAAACAGCTTTTCTCAATGGTGAGGTGGATGAAGAAATTTATATGGATCAACCTTTGGGTTTTGAATTAATGGCCAAGAAAATAAAGTTTGTAAATTAAGAAAATCATTATATGGCCTAAATCAATCATCCAGACAATGATATTTGAGATTCCATAGAGCTGTAACATCTTATGATTTTCATATGATCAGTGAGGATCATTATGTATATATTAAACGTGAAGAGTGTAAATTTGTAATTTTATCTCTATACGTTGATGATATATTGTTGGCAGGAAATGATAAGGAGTTCATGAATATCACTAAAGAGTGGTTGCACTCTAATTTTGAAATGAAAGATATGGGAGAAGCTGCATATATCTTGGAGTGAAAATCTATAGAGATTTCTAAGAGATTATTAGGCCTTTCACAAGAGCCTTATATTAAGAAAATTTTAGGACGATTTAATATGCAGAACTGTAATCCCATTGATACTTCTATAGCAAAGGGTGAAAGTCTAAGCCTTGATATGTGTCCTAAAACTCCAGAAGAAAGAAAAGAAATGGCCGGCTAAAGTTCATTATTCTAGTGCTATTGGAAGTCTAATGTATGCCACTATGTGTACAAGGCCAGATATATGTTATGCTGTGGGTTTAGTGATCCGTTACCAATCAAACCCTGGCATGAAACATTGGAAAGGTATCAAAAGGATCCTCAGATATCTCAAAGGAACTGTAGATTATTCATTGTGCTATCAAGGAAAGATTTGCATTTGATGGGATATTCAGATGCAAATTGGACAGGAGATCTGGATGAGCTCAAATCTACTTCTGGTTATGTATTCTTACTTAACAATGGCGCCATCTGTTGGAATAGTAAGAAACAAAATTGAACTGCATTATCAACCATGGAAGCTGAATTTATAGCATGTTCAGCAGCAGTACAAGAGGCAGTTTGGTTGAAAAGATTTTTACAAAATTTGGGAATAATTAAAGACAACTTTAATTCTGTGAAAATCCAGTGTGACAATCAAGCTGCAATTGCCTTTGTGAAGGATCCGAAATATCATGGAAGAACAAAGCACATAGATATAAAGAATAATTTTATTAGAGACATTGTGGCACGAAAGGATG
Organism: Tillandsia fasciculata; assembly: GCA_029168755.2. NCBI lineage: Eukaryota > Viridiplantae > Streptophyta > Magnoliopsida > Poales > Bromeliaceae > Tillandsia > Tillandsia fasciculata. Next base: position 9,952,758 of record CM054943.1, on the reverse strand, counting down.
TGGTTCTACAGTACATATATACACATCTGATGGTTGCTGATCCATTCACAAAACCTTTGACAAGAGATGTGTTTAGATCACATGTTGAATCACTAGGATTGCGTAGAATATAATATACTGTACTTTTAAAAGACTGATCATACAGTTTTGTATTAGTACATTGTATTAATGAAATTTATACTCTATTCTATTTTCTATTATGTGCCAGAAATCTTTGTGAGTCCATCAAATGGCCACGATTATGTGCCAGAAAATAACAACCTTGTAAACTAGGTGTTAAGGTTTCTCAATTTAAAATGAAAAGAAAAAAAAAATTATCAAAATTTTTGCCTATTTGGAATGTTCTTTACAGTTTAAAGAGTAAAGAACAATTCAGCATTTAAAATCTGGTTCCTAGGGCCAAACAAAAAAAAAAAAAAAAAAAAGAGCAAGGGGAACTATAGTTCCTTCCTTAACGGGTTATTCTGATATAGCCCATTAAGGGGGAGTTATAGTTCCCTCTCCCACCCCTTTTTTATTTTTTTTTAAAATTATAATTAAAATTATTTTTTTAAAAAAATTTATAAAATTTAAAATTACTTTTTTTATTTTTATAACTTTTAAAATTTTTAACTTTAATTTTTAATAAATTTATAAATTTATAAATTTTTAACTTTAATTTTTAATAAATTTATTTTTAAAATTATAAATTGTATTTATACAAATTTTTATGTACAAATTTTTAATTTTTTAAATTTTTTTATAAAATTTTTAAATTTATAAAAATTTATAAATTAAGATTTTTGCACCTTTTTTGCACATTTTTCGAAACAATTAAAATTAAAATTTTTAAAATTTTAAATTTTTTAATTTATAAAATTGTTAAATTTTATAAATGTTTCAAATTTTAATTTTAATTTTTAATATATTTAAAAATTTATAAATGTTTAAAATTTATTAATTTAAAAATTTATACAAAATTTTATATTTTTATAAATTTATAAATTTTTAAAATTTTTAAATCTTTTAATAAATTAAATTTTTTATATACAAAAGATAAATTTAATTTTTTAAAGAGTAAGATTTTCAATTAAAAATATTTATTTTTTTTTATTCTTCTTATTCTAGTTTATCAAACAAAACATAATTTTTTTTATATCTGGTACAACTCTAATACTTATCCAAATATAAAATTATACTAATATCTACTTATTTCTGAACATATACCTATTCCTAAAATAAATAAATCTTGCTTATACATGAACCAAGGCCTCAAAAAAAAGAAACAGAAAAGTAATTTAGTGGGTGCCGAATTCCTACATAATGCACCTCCGCCAATATTTGTGTCATTTTTTTTTTTTTTTTTTTTTCCTTGAAACACAATTCAATGGCTCTTTTTTTTTTTCTAAAGCACGACCTTTAGTTTGGCGTGTTTTCCAAAGCTTGGCGGCTGAATTGTAATTTTGTATGTAAGCTGGGTGGTTGAATTATAATTTTGTATGTATAACTTATTACGTAAAAAGCCAGTCTAGGTAAGAAATTTGCCAACACTAGTTTGGTAATTTCGCAAATCACGAATAGATGGTCAATTATCCCTGATTCATCCTAACAAAGAAAGTATTCCAAAATTTCTCATTATTAAAAATGACTTAGATAAGAAAAAAACTTTCTTCATCCTAGAATGATGTTACTTGCGCTCTTCTCTTTTATAAAAAAAGTTTGTGTAACTTTCTAACTAAACAATTGTAACTGTAAGTTTCATAGTGTAGAACTAAACTGCATGTGTGGTTGAGCATTTCTTGATTTTTAATTAACAATTAATCTGTTTAATATGTGAATTAAAATATTATTCAACGGTTTAAATTTAAAAAATAAATGACTGTTTCACATTATTTATGGTATCAGAATAAAAAATCTGCTTATGTTTATAAAAGTAAATTATTGTTTTACGTTATTTAAGAAATATTAAATGTCTAATAATACGGAGCCCTACTAATATGTCTTAAGAAATTTATCTAAATTCTTAATTCTTAAGAATAATATTTATATATTGGATGGAAATAGAAATTTTACCTTTGTATATGAAATGCGAAGGTGTCACCACATATAGCAGAGCATCAAGATTTATTCATTGATCACAAATGTGTGGGTTGGAACATGGAACAGGAGCGGCAGGCCATGCGCGTGGATGTGTCGGTGCAAACACAAATTGTGGTAAGTGAGGGACTTGGCTGCTGTTGTTCATCTCTTTATAAATACCCCTTAGCTGACCCGCGCTTAACTTTACTCCCTTCACCTCTTTTTGTAGCTCATCATCTCTTCTTCCTCCTCCTAGCCCCCGAACTTGTTTTCTCAAATAATGAAAGAGGAATCGACCGTGGGGTTACCGAACATATCTCAACCCATACAGTATACAAGCACAGCGGAAACAACATTTTTCATTGATAAAAATAAACGAGAACGATCATAAAAAATAAGTACGAGAATAACTAAGCAAATAAAACGAATAATAAAACATAAAAACACAAAATTTACGTGGTTCGGTCAATAATGTGTCGACCTACGTCCACGGGCAAGACCATCTCAATACGTTGTTCGATTAATCCACGACACAAAAATATAAGGAGTAAAATTGGATTACAAGAAACTCTCTCACGGAGGCTCTCCACGTTTTTTCTCTCAATTAGAATTTTTCCAATAAAGCTCTAAAAAATAAAAAATGAATCACAAGAGTTAATATAACTCTAAAAGCCTAATTCTAATAGAAAACGATCTCCAACGTTCATCCAAGTCTCCGATTCACTTTAAAATATTCCTAAATCATCCCTAATATTTAGGAACAAAATTGGGATCAAATTAGGATCAAATCCAACATATTCAACCCATCGCGGAGTTGAGTACAGTGATATCGACTCGAAACATGGTTTTACATAATCGAACAATTCTCCCAGTTAAAAATATGTGCCGATTTCTATAAAATACAAAATTGGAGATATTGGCAAATTCCCACTTTCTTCACATAGCTCCAAGACCGAGAGAAGTCATGCTCCAAATTAACTTCTCTCGAGTCACCGGCTTTGTTAAAATATTCGCTGGATTCGCATATGTGTGAATTTTCAACAATGAGATAAAACCCTCATCCACCACATCTCTCACGAAGTGATAACGAATATCAATGTGTTTCGTCCGAGAGTGAAACGCTGGATTCTTCGCAAAGTGTATTGCACTTTGACTATCACAATTCACTCCCACCAAATCTTGCTTCACTTTCAATTCTCCTAAAAGCATGTGTCACTGCTATATACTCCGCCTCCGTCATTGCCAAAGCGACTACCGACTGAAGCTTCGACTCCCAGCTAATAGTACTACTGCTCATGGAGAAAACATAACCTGTGGTAGACTTTCTCCTGACTTTATCTCCTGCAAAATCTGCATTCACATAACCAACGCACTCCAAACCCGCAGAACCATAACAGAGTTAGAAATTCGCAGTGCCTCTCAAATATCTAAGAATTCACTTCATTGCATTTCAATGTTCACAAACTGGATTCGCCATATACCGACTCACTGCTCCCACTGCTTGAGCAATGTCGGGTCTCGTGAACACCATGGCAAATATAAGACTCCCTAGTGCCGACGAATATGGTACCCGAGCCATGTTGGCCTTTTCTACTTCTGTACCCAATGATTGCTCGGCCGACAATTTTAAATGAATAGGAAACGGGGTAAAAACTGGCTTCGCGTTCTGCAAGTTGAAGCGCCACAAAACCTTCTCCACATAACTCTTCTGTGAAAGCCAAACTTTCCTATTCTTTCTCTCCCGTAGTACCTTCATCCCGAGTATTTGATTCACGGTTCCTAAGTCCTTCATATCGAACTCACCGGATAACTGAGTTTTCAAGATAGATATCCAGCCTTTGTTATTTCTGAAGATCACCATGTCGTCAACACATAATAAGAAAATACAGAAGCTCCCTTCATTATAATAGCAGAAATATGCACAATGATCCGCTTCAAGCCTATCTGTAGAGTAGCGGGGCTTCGTGTAGTGCACCGACTTCGCAGGATAGCATGGTGCGGTGAAATCACCCGCAGCAGGTTCAGAATATGATTACGCTTGAGTTCGGGATGTTTCGGATCGACGCGTGAGCCTTTTGTTCGAAAAGTGAGTTGACGGCATCGAAATTGGAAGCCCCAGCTTGATTCAGCATTTTGGGACATTGCGTACCGGTACGTGGGCATGGGTATCGGAACGAGTTGATTTGGAAACCGACAGAGAGGTTCGGTTGAGGGAAAATTGCGGAATTTTTCTAAGTCCCTGGGTACCGGTACTGGGCAGTGAGTACCGGTACGCCAGTTCCCTTTTGGCTTGAGTACCAGAACGCGGTGGCGGGTACCAGTACTCAATGTTGGACTTATCAGAGTTGGCTCTCGGGTTGGGATTTTTGTGCTTGGGTACCGGTACGGGGACCCGTGTACCGGTACTCAGCCCCCAGATCTTGGAGGCAGTGAGGGCAAAAGAGTAAATTCACTTCCCCAACCACCCCTGCAGCTGCATTAACTCTCTCTTCTCTTTATATAGTGACCCCTCCTCCTTCTCTCTTCTCAGCTGGAACCAGGGAAAAGAAAGAGAGAAAGAACGAGAGGAAGAAGGAGAGAAAGAAAGAGGAGATTGAGAGTGAGAGAGAGGGAGTGGCTGTGAGTTCTTGATGGATCCTCTTCGAGCCGGAGTTTCGGGTTTCGATCATGAGCGTGTCGGAGAGCTTGTCCGGTTTGAGGAGAGCTCGGTTGGAGCTCGCGCGTGCGGACACAGCCAGTAGAGGTGAGTACTGTGCTTTTTTCGAGTTTTTGGATTTTCTTGGATTTTGGATTATGGACAGAGGATTGGATTTTTGAGCTGGGAATGGATTTTTCCATCCTTCTTTTTTCCCTGTGTTGTGTGGAGCAGCAGGGTGCTGCGCGTGCCAAGGAGGAGCAGCTTGTTGCTGCGTGGGCTGTTGGAGCCCTCGGGTTGCCCTATGCGTTGTGCGGAGCCGCGGAGAAGCGCGGGCTGAATGCGTAGGAGGGTTGGCGGAGCGACGACGGTTTTGACCGAGCGTAGTTGGAGCCTTGTTAGAGGCTGTGGAGTAAGCTGAGAGCTCCTTGAGGATTTTCTGGATGCTTGGCAGAGGTGCGCGTGCGCGGAGCCGAAGTGCTGTTTTCGGCAGATTTTGACGGTGAGCGAGTCCGTTCTTTACCGATTTCAGCATTGCCTGTGGAAAGCGATTCAGGTGGGTTGGAAATTCTTCAAGATGTATGGAATGCCTTCTAATGCTATTGTATGCATGTATAGCATGTCTAGCTTATCTGTTATTGTAGCTGGTAAATCTGATAGTTGCCTAGAGAATTACAGAAAAATAATCCTGAGCCCCAGATATTTTTAGCATGATCTAGAGATGATTTGACACTAGACTGCATATTTTCTTGACATTTGGGATGCATCCGGACCTTCATAAAATTTCTATAAATGGTTTTAAGTTAAACTTTGATTTTTAAAGTGTTTTAAAATATCGAGAGCATTATGGATGGTCCAGATAGTTCGGGATGCATGTATCATCGTGCCAGGGGGCCGAGCGGATTTTTAGAACTCTGTGGGATGAGTTTCTAGGGTCATGAGAGATTGAGCATTTGTTTCACTTCAGGGGCGGAAGCTACGAGCGGCTGTGCCTGCAGCCTGTTCTTGTTTGATTTGGGTTGTAAGCGTCAGTCTTTCGGAATTTTCGGGCCTCTTATGTGAGAGATTGAGGACTAATTCCATTGTTGGGTCGGAAGCTACTGGCGGCTGTGCCTGCAGCCTGTTCTTGTTTGATTTGGGTTGTAGGTGTCAGTCTTTCGGAATATTCGGCCCTTCATGAAAGTCGATTGGTTTACTCTAGATCATGGGTTGGGCATTAGCAGATTGAGTCGTGGAGGGTTCTCCGACTTAGCTATGTTTATTTGGACTTTATCAGATTGAGTCGTGGAGGGTTCTCCGACTTAGCTATGTTATTTGGGCATTGTTAGATTGAGTCGTGGAGGGTTCTCCGACTGAGATATGGTTATTTGGATATTCGAGTTTTCGATCTGTTTGATCGTGGATTGTAGCCTGCAGATGCCGCTTTTATGCCAGATGAGACACGCTTGAGCTCGGTGGGGTCGCTCCCCTCGAGTTACGCTCCGGATGCGATGATAATGCGCCTAGTTGATACACTAGAGGTCGCTTTGCGTGATACTGAGATAGTCCGATGGGACGCCCTAGTTGATACACTAGGGGGGCGCAGGCTTGACTGGACCCGATGTGGCAGTCACTGAGATTGGGTTATGTGAGCACCTCGTGAGCGAGTGGATGCATAGCATGTTCTTAGTTGAGTTTTCCTTTGAGCATGATACTTGAGGCATATTAGCTGTAGTTCATTCCAGCTTTCATATTATCTATCTGCATACCTATTTGTTTTGCCTCCAGTAGACTTAGTGGGCATACCGTGGATATTGGTGACGGTACCCACTGAGAACTACCTTCTGCAGTAGTTCTCATACCCGCTGCGGTGACAGGTTTTTCAGAGGTTGCTGTTCCGGCTTGTGTTCGTGCGGAGACAGCTGATCGAGGTTAGGACGTGGCCGCGTAGCTCCTTACCCTTTTTACTTGAGAGTCAGAGGTAGATGTACTATGTATTTTTCTGATTCCACTTTTGTACTGGACAGTTTGAGAGATTTGTATTTGTATTTATTTACATAGCGGGAGAGACTATGTATTGAGGATTCATTTTATTCTGATGTTCAGTTTTTGATTCTGTAGCTACTAGTTTTATTTCCGCTCTGATACATGTTTAGCTATAGATCTTACTTGCAGGTTAGTTGCTTCGTCTGTGCGGGAATTCCCGTGCAGATGGTGGATCTGCTGGCGGGCCCGGGTCGCAGTTTTGACCGCGGGGCGTGACAGATTAGGGTGGTATCAGAGCCTAGGTATATAGGTCGTTGAGGACTTAGTGACCCTAGGCTATTGTTTGGACAGTAGGATGACTGTCATGAGAGACGTGACTTTAGCGAGAGTCCTGATTGAGTCTGTACCTCCCCCAGGGGATTGGAACGAGTAACCTTACATGTTTATTTTCTAAAGTGGTTATGTTGGCTGCAGACAACATAATGCTTTAGAATAGGTAACATGTTTTAGTCTTTCGCTTGATCGGGTCGAGAGATTTCGTGGTCCTGATGTTTGGTTTGTTGTAGTTGTCTTCGATGCCTCGAGACGTCGTGCAGCGACAAGGGCGCGTTCGGCTTTATATGAGGAGCCCGAGCAGCGAGAGGCTGAATGGACAGAGCAGAGTGAGGTCTGAGAGTTGCGGGCCCAGGTAGCCCAGATGTCAGAGGCGTTACGACGCCAGGAGGAGACAGCTAGACGCCAGGAAGAGAACATGGAGCGCATGATGCGCATGCTTGAGCAGAGAGCATCTCCTGTGGTATCGCCAGTAGTACCTTCGGCCGCGACATCATCGACTTTGACCTATATCGCACCGTTGACAGTGCAGGAAGAGCGAGAGCTTACTGATCTGTTGTTGTACATCAGCCAGTTCCATCCCCCGCAGTTTTCAAGGCAGGGTTTGGAGCCTTGGGAGGCCGAGAACTGGATTGCTGCTATGGATAAGCTGTTTGAGAATTTATTCGTCCAGGAGAAGCATTAGGTGCATTTGGCTACTCACTTTTTGAAGAAGGACGCCGAGATTTGGTGGCGTCGAGTTCGTCCTGTTGGACCACCGGGAGCGCAGTTGATGACCTGGAGCGAGTTTCGTGCTTTGCTGCTCGGGGTCTTCTTTCCCGACAGTGTAAAGCAGAAACTGGAAGGGGATCTGAGACGCCTGCAGTAGGGGAGTCGACCTCTTCAGGAATATATTCGCGAGTTTCTGCGGTTACTAAACAGTGTGCCCCACGTTGCCCAGGATGAGGCCCAGAAGGTTGATCTATTTGAGATGGGACTGCATCAGGATATCTATCACCTCGTGCATTCTCAGCGGGCACCGACTTTGGATGCAGCAATTGAGCATCCTCGGTGGGTTGACTGAGGATCGACAATCATGTCTGAGAGGGACAGAGCGCCAGGGACTAGCTCCGGAGAGAGACGTCCAGTGTCGCCTGATTTTGGACAGTCGAGTAGATCGAGACCCCCGAGGCCGTCACGATTCTAGTCTCAGGGTCATGGGTCTCAGAGGAGACAGTGACCAGGAGGTTCTCGACAGTCGAGGCACCAGCAGCAGTGTCAGAATGAGTGTGTCATTTGCGGTGGGCCGCATTCACTGCCGCTGTGTGACCTCAGGTAGGGGCGATGCTTTTCATGTGGACAGTCAGGGCATTTCCAGGCAGTATGCCCCCGAGGAGTGCTTATGGTATTACCGCTTGCGACGACACCCCCACTACCTCTTCAGGATGAAGGGGTTCACCCGATTTACCGCTAGGCAGATAGAGCCATGGTACCGGAGCAGACAGAGCGACGACCACCATCATCGAGTGGATGAGATTGTGCCGCCCGGTTGGAGGGCGCCAGGATTGTGGATCGCGTCATACCAGTAGAGCGTTGGCATCTTCGCATAGGCCAGAGATAGGACTGTTAGCTTGTGCACGTGAGGTTCGGATTCCAGACCACGTGTAGCACATAGATGAGTGTTGTCGGTCCTGCCCAATGCAGTTGGGACCCCAATTTGGTCCGTTGATTGGTTGGTCCTACATCAGCTTTGAGATGTTGATGTGAGGCTGGATATGGATCGGTTATCCCAGTGTTATGCTACCATGGATGGTAGAAAGAGGATGATGACCCTCCATGGACCTGGTCAGGAGGAGTATGTATCTAGAGGATGCCAGGGCACGACAGATGTTGAGTCGTGGTTGTACCGCTTTTCTAGCGATTGTAGAGGTGCCTAAGGCAGCACCGGGACTAAAGGATATCCCTATCGCCCGTGAGATCCGAGTGTGAGTCCTCCTGAGCTGATGTTGATGCCGCCGGTTAGGGAGATTGAGTTTGCGATTGACGTGGTTCTGGGAACCGCGCCAACCTCGACAGCACCTCATTGGGTGTCACCAGTAAAGCTGAGAGAGCTGTAGAGCAGTTGCAGAGTCTAACGGATCGAGAGGCATGTGTGACCCAGTGCCACGTCGTTGATATACGACGGTGAGGATCCGAGAGATCGATACTTGGGTATAATTCCACGCCGTTGATACACGGTGGTGATGCCACGCCGTTGATATGTGGTGGTGATGCCATGCCGTTGATACATGGTAGTGACGCCACATTGTTGATACACAACGATGAGGGTTGTATTATGGTTCGAGCACAGACAGGATTGGGTTATATTCCGGCAGTTGCTCTTTTGTGAGGCAGGTATCTATATAGAACCATACAGCCGAGGACTGTGCCCAGACAGCGTTCAGGATACAGTAGGGGCATTATGAGTTTACAGTGGGGTCAATTGGATTGACTAATAATGCCGCCTTTAGGATTTGAGGAATTGTGTGTTCTAGCTGTACTTGGATAGGTTGGTAGCAGTACTCGTCATGGGGATTTGGATTTATTCCCAAAGTGACATAGAGCGTGAGGAGCACTTGAGGACAGTGCCGCAACTTCTGAGAGAGAAGAAGTTGTATGCCAAGTTGAGAAAGTTCGCATTTTGGACTTCGGAAGGTTTCGTGGTTAGGCCATGTGATTTCAGCTGCAAGAGTGACAGTGGACCCAACGAAGAGTGATGCCGTTCGGGATTAGCCTAGACCTACGATAGTGACAGAGGTCCGAAGCTTTTGGACTAAGCAGTGCCAGCGTAGCTTCCAGGAGTTAAAGCTGAGGATGATATCAGCATCGATTTGGATGAGTACTGGTGGATAGAGTTATTGAAGATGTAGGATTGATCTTGCAGTATTATCCCGGCGAGGACATTATGGTCATGGTCGCCTTGACTAGGCGAGCAGTGCAACCTTGGAATGAGGTGACCGCTCAGTGGATGCCACTTTTGGAACTTTGGAAGTACAGTGTTAGCCGCAACAGGAACAACTTCAACGCCTTTCTCCCCTTTTCTGTTTACGCCGAGGTTTGACGAACTGATCGACAATTTCGAAAGGCTGCTCCAGAAATGGAGAAGGTGCTAGAGCCTGTTCTTGTTTGATTGGGGTGAAGGCACTAGCCATTCGAGGTTTTCGAACTTTTCGCCGTTTCCGGCTAGTTTTCAAAATTAAGAGTTTGGGGTTGGGGAATGTTCCTGATGTCGGGCTCCTTCCCCTGTTTGATGGATGTGAGAGTGTATTTATGGAAGCTTTGAGCAGTTTGGTTGCCGAGGGGCAACGAAGGAAGTATATGTGATCCCTCGCATGTTTTGGACTTCACTTCCTTGGAGTGGACGAGGATTTGAGCTATCAGGAGCGACCGATGCAAATTCTGCTCGAGGGGCGAAGGAATTGCGCAGTCGGGTCATACTTTTGGTGAAGGTCCAGTGGAGCCGTCATGATGAGAGAAAGGCCACTTGAGAGCCTGAGGATGAGTTGAGGATCTCCTATCCCCATTTGATTGAGACACCCTCCTGAGTTATGGATTTTTCTAGTTTCGAGGATAAAACTCTTTTAAGGAGGGGAGGATGTAAAGTACCGGGGCTTCGTGTAGTGCACCGACTTCGCAGGATAGCGTGGTGCGGTGAAATCGCCCGCAGCAGGTTCAGAATATGATTACGCTTGAGTTCGGGATGTTTCAGATCGGCGCGGGAGCCTTTTGTTCGAAAAGTGAGTTGACGGCGTCGAAATTGGAAGCCCCAGCTTGATTCATCATTTTGGGACATTGCGTACCGGTACGCGAGCATGGGTACCGGAACGAGTTGATTTGGAAACCGACAGAGAGGTTCGGTTAAGGGAAAATTGCGAAATTTTTCTAAGTCCCTGGGTACCGGTACTGGGCAGTGAGTACCGGTACGCCAGTTCCCTTTTGGCTTGAGTACCGGAACGCGGGGGCGGGTACCGGTACTCAATGTTGGACTGATCAGAGTTGGCTCTCGGGTTGGGATTTTGTGCTTGGGTACCGGTACGGGGACCCGTGTACCGGTACTCAGTCTTCAGATCTTGGAGGCAGTGAGGGTAAAAGAGTAAATTCACTTCCCCAACCACCCCTACAGCTGCATTAACTCTCTCTTCTCTTTATATAGTGACCCCTCCTCCTCCTCTCTTCTCAGCTGGAACCAGGGAAAAGAAAGAGAGAAAGAACGAGAGGAAGAAGGAGAGAAAGAAAGAGGAGATTGAGAGTAAGAGAGAGGGAGTGGCTGTGAGTTCTTGATGGATCCTCTTCGAGCCGGAGTTTCGGGTTTCGATCATGAGCGCGTCGGAGAGCTTGTCCGGTTTGAGGAGAGCTCGGTTGGAGCTCGCGCGTGCGGACACAGCCAGTAGAGGTGAGTACTGTGCTTTTTCCGAGTTTTCGGATTTTCTCGGATTTTGGATTATGGACAGAGGATTGGATTTTTGAGCTGGGAATGGAATTTTCCATCCTTCCCTTTTCCCTGTGCTGTGTGGGGCAGCAGGGTGTTGCGCGTGCCGCGGAGGAGCAGCTTGTTGCTGCGTGGGCTGTTGGAGCCCTCGCGTTGCCCTGTGCGCTGTGCGGTGTGCGGAGCCGCGGAGGAGCGCGGGCTGAATGCGTAGGAGGGTTTTTGGAGCGGCGGCGGTTTTGACCGAGCGTAGTTGGAGCATTGTTAGAGGCTGTGGAGTGAGCTGAGAGCTCCTTGAGGATTTTCTGGACGCTTGGTAGAGGTGCACGTGCGCGGAGCCGAAGTGCTGTTTTCGGCAGATTTTGACAGTGAGCAAGTCCGTTCTTCACCGATTTCAGCGTTGCCTGTGGAAAGCGATCCAGGTAGGTTAGAAATTCTTCAAGATGTATGGAATGCGTTCTAATACTATTGTATGCATGCATAGCATGTGTAGCTTATCTGTTATTGTAGCTGGTAAATCTGATAGTTACCTAGAAAATTACAGAAAAACAATCCTGAGCCCCAGATATTTTTAGCATGATCTAGAGATGATTTGACACTAGACTGCATATTTTCTTGACATTCGAGATGTATCTGGACCTTCATAAAATTTTTATAAATAGTTTTAAGTTAAACTCTGATTTTTAAAGTGTTTTAAAATATTGAGAGCATTATGGATGGTCAGATAGTTTGGGATGCATGTATCCTCGTGCCAGGGGGACGAGCGGATTTTTAGAACTCTGTGGGATGAGTTTCTAGTGTCCTGAGAGATTGAGCATTTGTTTCACTTCAGGGGCGGAAGCTACGGGCGGCTGTGCCTGCAGCCTGTTCTTGTTTGATTTGGGTTGTAGGCGTCAGTCTTTCGGAATTTTCGGGCCTCTTATGTGAGAGATTGAGGACTGATTCCATTGTTGGGTCGGAAGCTACTGGCGGCTGTGCCTGCAACCTGTTCTTGTTTGATTTGGGTTGTAGGTGTCAGTCTTTCGGAATATTCGGCCCTTCATGGAAGTCGATTGGTTTACTCTAGATCATGGGTTGGGCATTAGCAGATTGAGTCGTGGAGGGTTCTCCGACTTAGCTATGTTTATTTGGACTTTATCGGATTGAGTCGTGGAGGGTTCTCCGACTTAGCTATGTTATTTGAGCATTGTTAGATTGAGTCATGGAGGGTTCTCCGACTGAGATATGGTTATTTGGGTATTCGAGTTTCCGATCTGTTTGATCATGGATTGTAGCCTACAGATGCCGCTTTCATGCCAGATGAGACACGCTTGAGCTCGGTGGGGTCGCTCCCCTCGAGTTACGCTCCGGATGCGATGATGATGCGCCTAGTTGATACACTAGAGGTCACTTTGCGTGATACTAAAATAGTCCGATGGGATGCCCTGGTTGATACACTAGGGGGCACAGGCTTGACTGGACCTGATGTGGCAGTCACTGAGATTGGGTTATGTGAGCACCTCGTGAGTGAGTGGATGCATAGCATGTTCTTAGTTGAGTTTTCCTTTGAGCATGATACTTGAGACATATTAGCTGTAGTTTCATTCCAGCTTTCATATTATCTATCTGCATACCTATTTGTTTTGCCTCCAGTAGACTTAATGGGCATATCGTGGATATTGGTGACGGTATCTTCTGAGAACTACCTTCTGCAGTAGTTCTCACACCCGCTGCGGTGACAGGTTTTCCAGAGGTTGTTGTTCCGGCTTGTGTTCGTGCGGAGACAGCCGATCGAGGTGAGTACGTGGCCGCGTAGCTCCTTACCCTTTTTACTTGAGAGTCAGAGGTAGATGTACCATGTATTTTTCTGATTCCACTTTTGTACTGGACAGTCTGAAAGATTTGTATTTGTATTTATTTACATAGTGGGAGAGACTATGTATTAAGGATTCATTTTATTCAGATGTTCAATTTTTGATTCCGTAGCTACTAGTTTTATTTCCGCTCTGATACATGTTTAGCTATAGATCTTACTTGTAGGTTAGTCGCTTCGTCTGTGCGGAGATTCCCGTGCAGATGGCGGATCTATTGGCGGGCCCGGGTCGCAGTTTCGACCGCGGGGCGTGACACCATCAAAACCCAAACTCATAATGAAGGAATCAAATCGCTTTGTACCAACACCTTGGTGCCTGTTTCAAGCCGTACAACGATTTGTTCAACCGACAAACCAAATACTCCTTACCTTTTTCGACAAAGCCTTCCGGTTGCGACATATATATCTCCTCCTCTAGGTCACCATGCAAGAATGTTGTTTTTACATCCATCTGCTCAAGCTCCAAATCCATGACCACTGCGATCGCCAAAACAACCCGACTAGTGGTAAGATGAACCACCAGTAAGAAGATCTCATCAAAGTCGATTCCCCGCTTTTGAGCATATCTCTTCACCACCAATCTTGCCTTGAACCTCTCCACATTCCCATATGTATCCTTCTTCACCTTAAACACCCACCGACATCCAATCACGTTCATTCCCTTCGGCAAATCAACAAGTTCCCAAGCCTTGTTCTTCCGAATTGACTCCATCTCCTACTCCATCGCGCATTGTCACTTTCCCGCATCGGTCGACTCACAAGCCTCCTTATACGAAGTTGGCTCATCTTCCTCCGCCAAAGCAACATATGCACTAACATAGTTAGCAGAAGGAATAAATGAAGTGATATAGTCATTATACCTTGCAGGTAGTCTAATGACCCTCTTAGGATGCACGGAATCCGCTGGCGACTCTACCGGTGAATTTGTATCTTCGAATGATTACGAAGATTCCAAGTTTGGTTCATTATCAACCACTTCATCGTCCTACTGTGCTTGCTCAACTTGCACCTCATCGTGCACTTCAAAGAGCTCAATTGGAATCATAGCATCATCATCTTGTTTTTCATTGGTGCCTTGAAAGGACCCTTCATTGAAGACAACGTCACGACTTACGACTATTTTGTGGGTAGTAGGGTCCCACAATCGATACCACTTAACACCTTTCGCATAGTTCTCTAAAAAAAAAAAACACCTTTTGCATAGCCAAGAAATATACACCTCCGAGAGTTCTTATCCAATTTTGACCTTTTCTCCTTCGGTATCCACACATAAGCATCACATCCAAAGACACGAAGATAGGAGTAATCAACGGACTTGCCGCTCCAGACTTCTTTAGGAATTTCCAAACCAAGTGATTTTGTCGGCGCTCGATTAATCAAATAACAAGCCGTGCTCACGGCTTCCGCCCAAAATCTCTTGTTGAGTTTTGAAGTACTCAACATGCTATGGGCCCTCTCCATGAGTGTTCTATTTAACCTCTCCGCTACACCGTTTTGTTGCGGTGTACCGGATACCGTGAGATGCCGCTTAATTCTATGCTCATTATAAAACTCATCAAATTCTCTTGAACAATACTCCCCTTTGTTTTCAGAACGTAGGCACTTAATTTTTAAATCCTTTTCATTCTCCACAAGAGTTTTGAACTTCTTAAAAGTCTCAAACACATCGGACTTTCGCTTTAGAATATGCCCCCAACCCTTCCGAGAGTAAACATCAATGAATGAAACGAAGTAAGAACATCCGCCCAACGAAGTATCAGGCGACTCCCAAGTATCCGAATGAATCAACTCAAGATGCTTCTTACTTCTTTGATGTGATAGAGAAAAATACAACATTCATTGCTTCCCGTAGATGCAATCTTCACAAAAATCTAATGGCGCGGACTTGTAACCTGAAAGAAGTTCACGGTTGGATAATACCTGCAATCCGCGCTTGCTCATGTGTCCTAAACGGCGATGCCATACCATTGAAGACTCCACCTTTGCGCTTGCAACAACCGCTTCTCCCACTTGAGTCTCACCCACTAATCTATAAAGACCACCTACTTGCTCTCCTTTCATCAACACCAATGCTCTCCTTTCATCAACACCAAACAATCTTGACATATCTTCAAGTGATCTTTCTCGCCGATAAATTTAAACCCTCGTTAGCAAAATTTTCCAAGTGATAGAAGACTTTTCCGAAGTGCAGGAACATGTCGAACATTAGAAACCGTCCGAATAACACCATCAAACATCTTGATCCGAACGTCTCCCACTCCAATCACCGGACATGTCGTGTTGTCACCCAAATAGATAACTTCACAATTCCGTGACTTATAAGAATGAAACCACTCCCTATAGGGAGTCATGTGGAACGACGCCCCCGAATCCAAGATCCAATGATAAATAAGCTCGGATCTATCCAATGCGACTAATGCATCTCCGTCCTCCGAACTAGCCGACTTAGCATCCGATTCGGCTATATTACCTTGAAAATTATGTGAATCGAATTTACCATCAACTTCTTTAACCCGACAATCTTTCTTCACGTACCACAACTTTCCACAATTCCAGCACTTTACTTTTTTTTTGCCCTTGGATTTTGATCTCGACTTTCCTTTATCACCATGCTCCCTCTCGAAAGGTCTTCCCTGTGCTATCATAGCCTCCCCCGAAGAACTTCCTTGGCTAGACTTTCGCCTCATCTCCTCGGTAAGTAATGATGCAACAACCGACTCCATCTTAAGGGTTTCAACATGACTCAAGCCCACAATCAAATTATCCCAAGTTTTCGGCATCGAGCAAAATAAAATACTTGCCTTTTATTCTTCATCGATTCTCACGTCTAGGGCAGCGAGTTTGCTCACAATAGAGTTGAAAGTACTTAGATGTTCTTGTACCGGTGCCCCGTCCTTCATCTTTAGATTGTACAATTGTCACCTTAAGAAGATTTTGTTCATATAACGACCCGGCCCACTAGCAATAATAACTCGTTGGGTCCAACCCACAACCCAAAATGCTTAAGCCCAATTATTATTACTAGTGTCCATGTCTTTGAGTTTATGCTTAAGCCTAGTTATTATTACTAGTGGGTCGGGTCGTTACAGTTCACCAATGACTTTTCTTCATAGAGATTTTTTAATTTATCCCAAATTTCTTTTGCGGTAGTCTCGGTCTTCACATTGAATAGCATCGAATCATCCAGTGCCAAATATAGGTTTGCCAAAGCCATCTTGTCCTTCTCTTCAAATTGTTTATTCGTCATTCCTTCCGACTTATTCTTCTTTCCTTGTAGGACGATCTCACAAGCATCTTTAATCAAAACTGCTTGCATCTTCAGTTTTCACAACGTAAAGTTCGCTCCATCAAATCGAGAAATCTCATATTTTGTCGCTGAAACTTTCCCCGCCATCGTTTCACCGTCAACAAATTACGAAGAACCAAACGCTCTGATACTAATTAAAGGGGGAACCGACCGTGGGGTTACCTAGCACACCTCAACCCACACAGCACACGAGCGCAGCGAAAACAGAATCTTTCGTAGATGAAAGTAAACGAGAATAATCGTAGAAAACAAGAACGAGAATAACTAAGCAAATAAAATGAATAAGAAAACATAAGGACACAAGATTTACGCGGTTCGGCCAACAATGTGTCGACCTACGTCCACGGGCAAGACCGCCTCAATGCGTTTTTTGGTTAATCCACGATACAAAAATACAAGGAGTAAAATTGGATTACAAGAAACTCTCTCACGGAGGCTCTCCACGTTTTTCTCTCAATTAGAATTTTTTTAATAAAGCTCTAAAAAATAAAAGATGAATCACAAGAGTTAATATAACGGTGGCATCAACTACGGCAGCTCCGGGCATGGTTCGTTGTTGTTATGTTGCTATATGTATGGGTATGAATGAATTATGGGCTACAAGGTCTATCAGTGAGGATTATCAGTGAGTGTACAAGGACACCTGGTTCTAGCAAGACATGTGCTGCTTTTTTGGTTCTCACAGTGAGTGTTCGACCCAAAGTTATTTTCGATTGCAACATGAGGGGCTTCAATAGGGTCTTTTGGATCGGCTTTCTTTGGAAGTATGCTTCTCATCGCTGTCTTTGAAGGCAACTTGTAGACGCTGAACAACACATCAGGCTCGTCTTTGAAAGTAGATGAAGTTCACTGATGGACAAACAATTTGGGAAGATGGGAATGAAAAAAAAAAAAAAAAGGTTGGTAATGGGTACGTATTGCTATTGTGTGGATTTGTAGCTGCTGTTAATTAAAGAGTTTGGTTTGGTCATTCAAAAAAAAAAAAAAAAAATTGAAAAAAAAAAAAAGGTTTGTGCCGGCTTAAGCTTTGGTAATTGGTCTAGTGTGCCGGCTTCCTCGCCGAATGCTCTGGGGATATTCTTAAAATGTGCACTGCCTGTTCTTGCTAGTTTTGGGGAGATGTTTAATTGCAATTACTGAAGAATCATTTCTTGCATTAGACTGAAGGTGCTTAGTGTGATCAAATAGCTAGGCATGTGTGGATTTTGGATTTTGGTTTTGTGCTGGGATGTTTGTATATGTTGAAGGGAAGGACAAAAGGGAAGGATGCAAGTCTGTTATTAATTCTAGACCATTTTGGCTTCATGTTGATGGGCAATATCCAACATAAATACATGGCAGTTTTGTTCCTCTTTAGCAATTGCAGAACGGAGCTGTGGGCATCTGCAGCTTGAAGATTGTTCAAGATGAAGTGTCGTTTTCTTTAGGCTCCTACTGGGTTTGGATTTTAATTAGGTATAATCGATTGATCGGGCTAGTGTAATTTGAACTCTTAATCTGGCATCTACCACGACGGATTTGTTGAACCGTTGCCTCGGTATGGTATTAGTGGATTTGATGATTTGCTTCGGTACGATACAAGTGGATTTGACGCATGCCGATTAGCTATCTGGCGTTCAGTGATAATTGGGAACAAGGAAATTCAATGCCGACATTTTTCGCCAATTATGTGTGGCATATAAATGACTTGGAGTTGTGCGTCTTTGTTTCAGCGGTGTTTCTCTAGGAGCTGGGATACAAGGGATAAGAAGATTTGGAGTTGGGCTTCGCTGATTATCTTCAATTGTAACTGTTAGGGGCTTATGGTTTGGGTCTGAGCTTATCACCAGTGAGGGCTAGTGCGGCTTATCCCATCAGGCTTCTTTGTCTGCGCTACTCTTTTGCTTTAGCTTTTGTACTTGTGGGTTTGTGATTCGATCCCTATTGTTGGTTCGGGTGCTGGGCCCTCTTCTTGTACTTTTTCTTCGCTTTTTACTGTACTTTTCAAATAGGGTATATCCCTGTTTAATCAAAAAAAGAGTTAATATAACTCTAAAAATCTAATTCTAATAGGAAACGATCTCCGCCGTCCATCCGAGTCTCCGATTCACTTTAAAATATTTCTAAATCATCCCTAATATTTTGAAACAAGATTGGGATCAAATTAGGATCAAATCCAACATATTCAACCCATCGCGAAGTTGAGTACCGTGATATCGACTCAAAACATGATTTTACATAATTCAACAAATAATTTTTAAAAATTTTATAATTGGATAAATAATTCTACAAAAAATTATATTTGGCAAAATAATTTTCTGATGAATTTTTTTTTTTCAAATGCGGTGAATTGTGCATCGCCCTTAAGATTAAATGATTCACCGTCTTTAAAAAATCAGAGTGCAAAATAGAAATATAGATAGATTGTTATTATTTACTAACTAATAAAGATTTAAATTGTTATTGTCTCTAAGTAATTTAGGAGAAAAGAAAGGGCGCAAAATAAAAATATGGGTATGAATAGATTTTTACGAGGTTTAGATTGTTATTATTCACTAACTAATATAAAAATAAAAATAATATGAATAAATTTTTAAAATATTTAAATTATTATTATTCATTAACTAATATATGAGATAAGAGATAAAAGAAAAAGGAAAGTAAGAATATGATAAATAAAATTTTTAACAAAGAAGACGGTAAACGATAAACGATTCATGAAGAATCACCCACTGTGATGTTGAGTTTGGCAAAAGAATAATAATTTTTGTAAATATATATATTTTTTTTTTGATTAAACAGGGTTAAACCCTATTTTAAAGTAAGAAACAAGAGTTTGGTCCCCCTCACAGGAGAGGCGAGGGACCCCCGTACACTAAACCAGAACCGCTACATCCATCCTCGTTTAGATCGAACAACACTATCCCATGAACAGCAGTAAAGAAAAAACAACAGACAAAACAGACCACAACAACAAACTACAAACAAAACACCAACAGACCATACATCCAGCAGCACGGTCTTGGAGTTTCCCGCCGCTTCTTCGCCGCAATTTCGCACCGCGCATAGGAAAAGTCGATAGTCTGACGAAGATGGCGACGCCCGTCTTGTGACTCCCCCAGGTTTTAGCAGATGCGGAGAAGGGAACAAACCCGACCAAACAGCAGTTAGTAACAAAGTCATGAAACTCAAACATTCGACCAATCACAAAAAAAAACACATTCTAAATGCTCGCTGGTTCCTCCAGAATATGACAGACGCTATCCAACCCCCATGTCTCAGGATAGTCCGTCCCGGTAATTGTTGATCCCCACAATACAAGTAAACAAACAGGACATCCAGGGTGAATCGAGCATCACCAATGGCAGCTATCATTCTCCCATTCGACAGACAACTAGTACCCAAGAGCTATCGGAGACGGAACTCCAGTGTACTACAAACAGCTAGTCCAAATCCTCATCCTCCAAAATCCTCCCAAGAATTCCTACAAATCATTGCTGTAAGGTGCAGTTGGAGTGCAGCAACTCCAGACTGAAGTTAGGTGATTCTTCAAGCCTCTTGTATCCAACCGAAGCAAGGAGTCAGCGGAGCCAACGGAGCCCTCAAGGAAGCTGCCGTCCTTCCAATCCTCATGGTAATTGCCGAATGAACGATCCAATCAATACAACCCGATCTTGCAAATTGCAAATTGCAACTTCAACTCTGAGACTTCGATTTCAGATGCAAAGCTATCAACTGAGAGGGTATGCATCAACCCTAGGCCAAGCTGCCTTGGCAGCAGGAATTCCTCTCAGTAGACTCCTATAAACGGCATGAAGCACAAAAACAGCAGCTTCCTTGAGGGCACAAAAACCTTCAATTATAAAAAATTATATGGTTATTTGAAAAAAAAAAAAAAAAAAATTTCCCTCGCCCACACTTCCTTTCTCACTCAACCTTCCACCTTCTTCATCGCCATTCGTTGCCGATCTTTCTCCTGGCAGTCTCTCCCAGCTGAGATTCATCTCCTCCTCGGCTTCTCTTTCGGATTCATGCACGAGGAGCCTCAACGACAATATTTCGACCTCATCATGGCCTTCCCTTTATAGATCGTCGAGAACTTGGTACCAAGTTTGTTTAATGCTTGCTTTGATTGAGTTTTAATCTCTTGATTTTTGGGTACAATTGTTTTCTTTGAATTGTAGGAAAGCCTAAATTAATGATGTTTTCCACTTTAATCTCTTGAAAATTGTTTTCAAAACCCTCGAGGCCAAAGTGTTAGATCTTTGAAAATCGGCCCCAAATTCTTGGTACTAAACTTTTATTCTTGGGTTAAAAGGCCTTGAATGAGATATATTACCCTCGTATTCATTCTCCCTAGGTTCGGAGGAGAATCACGAAGTCGTGTTTGAGCTCCTGACGGCGAATCAAGGTGGGTACTCGATCCTGTTAGACGTGACTTTCAAATTAGAAATCGCTCCGATATTATGATTTCGGTTCGCCGATGGTCCTTTAGTATTCCCTTTATTCCGACATAGTAAAACTCTCCTCTTTCACCCGTAGTTTTTTTTTCTATAAAATTTTTTTTACGTAAAATTGTGTGTTTTATTTTGTTCATGTTTTTGAGATTTAGTTTTGTGTGGTGGTCGCATATTGATTTTATGTTTAGTTTGTGCGCCCGTTGCTAACAGATCTGAAGGTAGTAAAGCTTCTTGTAGTTTCTTCTTTATGCCCAACCGTCTTAATGTTTACTGTTTGGTCGTTGTATACTTGCCATGGTATCTAAATTCTTGCATAATACTTGTTCATGGTAACTCGTTGTGAGAGCATGCTTAATTTGACACATATTGTATATTCGAAGTTGTCACTTCAGTATTTGGAAGTAGAAAGCATACTAGTTGTGATTTGTCATTCTCTGGATGATATCGTGAACGTATAGCACTAGTATTACTTGTATAGTTGTATTTAGCCAGAGCTGCTGTAGTTGATGATTCTAGTTGTGGTATTGGACTCTTTTACTGCTGCTGTTGTTGTTGTTGACCATAGAGTATGATGACTTGCCACCTAATGTTATGCTCCCCTTTGCCGCTTCGATGGTTTGGCGACCCTCGAGGTAGGGTGAGCTCTTCTTGAAGAGTGGTCGCGATTTAGCCATTGGCTCAAGACTGAATAGTCAGGGCAACTGATCATGAGCAGCAGCCTGGGACTGAATAGGTAGGGCTTTTGGTACGTAGTGGTCTGGGATTTGAATAGTTAGGGCATTGCCTGGGACCAAATGGTTAAGGCAGTTGATTAGGTCAAAAATTGACAATCATATGTATCGATCGATGTGTGGCTGTGCATTTGCCTACATCCTATCAGAAGCAGTTCCCCTTCTTAGCAGTAGAGAGTTTATTGCTACCTATACATGCTTACTTGCGGTTTCCTTCAGTTATTGGCTGGTTAATGTTACCGTTATCATTTTGTTGTTGGCTGGTTAATGTTGCTTGTCTCTGTCCGCTTGCTGTGCTCACTGAAAACCTTTGTAGTTTCATACAGAACTTTGTAGTTTCAAACCCCTTGTGGGGCTATTTTTTAGATATGTCGGGCAGGGTGGAGCATGGTGCGGAGTGAGGAGACGCTCTTGCTAGTTCCACCCAATTTAGATACACATTTTGGTACCATCTTGGGTTTTCTATTAAATAGGAAAATTTGTAACTAAATCTTTTTTTTTTTTTGAGTTCAAGGTAGCAGCATGCTACCACTTCATTCATTAGAAGGTATGAATTAGGCTACAGTGGGAGGGCAGCTGGGCCTTTGTAACTAAATCTATTATAATTGTTTTGGATATATTTGAAAATATCATGCTTTTGTAAACAAGTAAATATCCTTTTACAAAATAAATTTTCTAGGTGTTTTATACTTACAGAAAAAATTCTGCCGGTTTTGCATGGGACATGACATAATTAGTGAACAATATTAATTAACATGACTCTATAAGGGCATTTGGTTTGCACTATCTCTAATGGATTACTAGAAATCCATTGCATATTACTGTGTTTGGATAATTTCACTCAAATATAATTTTTTTTTCCGAAGAGAATTCCAAAAAAAGAAAATTTTATTAATGTGGAGGAGGGTGGGTATCTTTTATTCAAATTCAAATTCAAATTCAAAATTTTATATTTAAATTTTGATTTTGAATTCAAAATTTTAAATTTTGTGTTAGCAAGGCTACACTTATATTTACATTTCCTACTATTAGTCATTGCTGTATAATGAGTGTTTGAGGGTGACTTTGTCAGCACCTTTTAGGCATTGCTTGAAGTTTCCAATCAAAACTTGGAAATGGGAACCGAAACATTTCGAATCTATGTACTGCTGATATGAAGCTAGGGTTTAAAATTAGAACACTCTGTTTACCTAGAATCGCTTTAAATACGGCCTGGAGGGCCAAACCAAAATGGCTAAAACTAGTATAGATGGCCAAATTACATTCATTTGTAAAATAATTTGAGTTATAAATTATAACTACAACTAACTAAACTAGAATCAGCATGCATATGTTTATCGAGTTATTCTTAGCAAAATTGTAACTTTCCGCAATGACAAGTAATTTAAAATTTGTTGGCCTATGAAATTTCTACCGTCCCTTTTCCTCTTTCTTCTATCTATTTGATACTTTAGTATGTCGTGCTTATGAATTCACTTGTACTATTCAGACAAGTAGTGTCAACATTTTTATTGGACCCCTAGTTTATTTTTTATTACGACTTTCGGCTTTGCAAGGCATGCATATATCAACAGTATTTCTCATTCATGTTCTATATCTTTGTTGTGCTACAGGTATTTGCTGGGTTTGTAATAGCTAACCTTTCCGATCGGGTTCTCGTTTTGGGCTGCGGTTTTCTATGTATGGATATTAGCAGAATGATCGGGTTTCTTTTATTTTTGGATGGTAGCAGAATGATTCATTCTTTATACACAAACAACATTCACCTCTCTTTGTAAATTGGAAGGGAGTCATTTTTTTTCACAGACGGAACGATCGCCTGGAAAAGATATAGTTAGTTAGGTTATCATTCTCTCTCTCTCTATTTTTTTTGTTTGTATTTTCTAAGTGGGTGGAGAGTGTTATCGGAGCAGAAGCGGTGCTATGTTTTAGTCAGTGCGGAGTGAAGTCCAAATGCAATAAAGTAATTATTTTTGTTCAAATTCTTTTAGATGTAAGTTGTTTTGTTGTTGTAAATGTTTTGTAAAATGTTTTATAGTTTTCGTTCAAATATTATTTTTTATTGATTACTTGAAATTTTACTGGTTTTGTTGTGTGCTTGGTTGAATGCATATGACCCCTTCGCTATAGTTTTCTATTTTTTGTTTAATTGTTTCCATTGAAATTTATGTTTTTCTTGCGAATTTTTACATGGAAAGTTTTAATTCGCATCTGATCTTAGTTTTCGTACAAATATTGTTTATTTGAGATATTTTTTACATATATTATTGGCAGTTTTTGAGGGCTTTTAGAATCATTCTACATATTGCCTTTCAAATCTATTTTCAGAATAGAATAACAGTGGTGCAAGAGAGATACGATGTATCAAATTAGAAGCTCCTGCTCTGAGCCACCCCGAATGAGAAAGAAAATGAAATCAATAAACAGATTTGAAATAGGGGCAATTTTTTAACCCTTGTGGCAGGAGATGGTGAAAAAAATCATCCCTTCTGAATTTGTTGTAAATCTTTCTTGCCAAATTTTGATCTGGATTAGTATTTAAACTAAAAAAAATTGATTTTATTTTTTAAAAATATCATTTTTTAAAAATCTTTCTAAAATAAAAATGATCTATAAGAGAGCTGTTTTCATGATAGTTTTATTATTTTTAAAATTTAAACTGATGAGTCTGTCCAAAGTTTGAAATCCTACTATTCGTAAGCATAGAATTAATTATTCATATGAATATATTGTTAGTAGGTCAACCATGCAGTTTTATTCTATAGAGAACCCAACAGATCGTAATAACTAAATTTTACCATACTGTTCTTTACGTAAGTAAGGCAAAGAGTTTGGTGATTGATATTCGAGGTTCTTTAAAAAAATGAACAAAGTAAATAGTTTGCTACCTTTCTCTATCTCTCTCAAAAAAAAATAATAATAATTAACATTACCTAACTTACAATGTACATCCATTGAGTTTGCAGTAGTTGACCTTCTCTTTTAAGAAGTATATAATAGGACTAGTGAAAAAGATATTTATAAAGAGGCTAAAATACAAAAAAAAACTTCTTATAAATATTCATTTTTATGCGTGTCATTTAAAATTTCTATTTTATCCTCTTAAAATTTAAAGTTAGAGTACTTAATTCAGCTAAGTGCGTTATAATTTCGTACCTAAATTATGTGATATAACTAAAAAAGTACAATATATTCATTTTAGCTATGAGTAAAAAATAAAAAGAATTAATTAGTAAATATTAGAGAATCTATTTCATAAAGTTACTTAATTTGAGAGAAAAGAGAATTTTTTAATACATTTCAACCAATGTTAAGAATAAAATAGGTATCTTATTATGTCTCTTAATTATACCACAAAATTTATGCATTGAATAGTGATGAAATTATAACAATACTGAGTTAAGTATTACAACTCTAATAAATTGTGAGAGGCAAAATCGAGGTTTTTTAAACGTAGTAGGGTAAAGTAAAAAACTAGGTATTTATAAGGGGATTGTTTGTATTTTAGCCTTATAAAGACATCTAGTCTTTTATAGTGTATGCCAAAAAAACATTAGGAATCAACACTCAAATAGAGAAATTTGCTATATTATATAGCGTTACATAATCTAGAAGGCCAAGGAAACTAATTCTATACCATTATAAACTCATCAGTGTATTAGGAGTTACATCTTTTGTTATTTTTAGTCAGTAAAACAAGTTAGCAGTATATATACTGAACAGTTTTGATAATGGTGCAGTAAGCAAGAGTAGTTATCACTATATATAATGAAAATGTTTTGCATTTTATTACACAAGAATTGCTCTGTTTCTATTACCTACGGAGAAATTATTTTATGTACAATCATCGAAATTTTTCCATACAAGATATCAACATAACTATCGAGTCTAACATGCACATTTCGTCCCCAGCGATTGCAAAACAAGACATATATTGTAAACCAAAACCCTCCTACATATGCAACTGCAGATATTGCATAGAAAATGACTTCGTTGATACTACTAACCTCTTTATCTTCTTCTTCAGGTGGTGCTGTTGTGTTTGAGGCAGAATTGCATGCTTGATCTAATGGAAATCCGTGTAGGCCAACATTGCCCTCGTAAGCAGCCTCATCAAAAGTGGACAATTGACCTCGAAAATTTGGTATGCAGCCGGACAAGTTGTTTTGGGCAACAGAGAACACTTCCAAGGAATTCAACTGAACTAATTGCCAAGGAATGCCGCCGCTTAACTTGTTGTTGGATATGTCAAGGCTCTCAATCTGATTTAAATTTGACAGGGCTTCAGGGATTGGTCCTGTAAGTCGGTTGTAGGATAAGTTCAGTGATACAAGTCCGCTAAGATTTCCAATTTCCGGCGGAATTTTTCCTGTCAATCGGTTTGCCGACATATCAATTAAGGTCATAGAAATCAAATGATCCCTTCGGTACATATAGAAATTGCCTTTTGTCCTAAACTCTTCCTCTTGTAGTTCCATAGTGCCATTGCTTCCGAAAAATAAATTCTAGATGATAATAAATTATCTGAAACTCGGGAAAAAACTCTCATCGTATGAAAATGTAAAGAAGGATTGTGAATCAATGAATCTGAATGACATTGTACCAAGGCAAGACGGTATTGGTCCAGAAAAGTAGTTGTATGATAGGTCTAATATGTGTAAATTTTGCAGGTTGCACAACTGAAGAGGTACTAGCCCTCTAAAAGAATTTTCTCTCAAAATGAGAATCTTCAAATTAGGCTCGCTTCCTATTTGCTTTGGAATCGGCCCGGAAAGATGATTTTTGCTAATGTCTAGTGCTACAAGGTTCGAGAGATTAAAAAGAACACTTGGAACTTCTCCTGTCAAAGCATTATTAGCCAAATTGAGATGCAATATGAATTGAGGGAAGCAAAGAGGTAAAGAACCAGACAGACTGTTGTTGGAGAGGTCTAATATGAAAAGATTTGTTGCATTACATAGCCATTGTGGAATTGGGCCTTCGAAATGATTCCCTCTAAGAATAAGGGCATACAATTCGTCTGTGCCCAAAAGGGTCTCTGGGATTGAACCGCTCAGATCGTTGTCATGGACATCTAGAGAACTTATGCCAAATATATTACTTGGTAGTGCTCCAGAGAGCTCGTTACCTCCCAAGTAAACAGATGACCAACTTGTAAAATTTAGACTAGGAATTTTCCCTGAGATATAATTGTCTGAAAGATCCAAAATCCACAATTGGCTTATGTTAGCAAATGATAGAGGGATGTTTCCTATTAGATGGTTTGACGAAAAGTTAAGAACCCAGATTAGGAAAAACCATACTAATGTTAGAAGGTAGTGAACCACTAAAGAGATTCTCGGAGACATCAAATATAGCCATATTTTCTATTTGATGACTGGGAAGATGAATTGTCCCCGTTAAGACGTTACTTCCTAAGTTCAAGTATTCCATATTGGTATTGTTGTTAAGTAGGCAAGTAGGGATGTTTCCTGTTAAATTGTTGTAGGAGAGATCGAGTGCCTCGAGGTGATGTTGAGAGCAGAGAAACGTAGGGGTGCGAATGGCATTCTTTTCCAGCTTACAACTTGACAGCATAAGAATCCGCAATTGTAATTGTTGAATTGAACTCCAACTATTGATATCCACCTCTAGTCCCTCGTTGTTTGAAAGTATAATTCCTTCAAGCTTTGACATGTTGGCGAAAGAGTGCAGTGAAAACTCTCCATGAAGAGAGTTGTTGGAAAGGTCTAGATATTGAAGTGAGGCAAGCCCTTGAAGAGTTGCTTGATACGGTTCCCTCCAAGAAGTTATTAGAGAAATCCACATACTGAAGGAATGTAAGTTTCCAAGAGTTGGAGGAAGAATCCCACCAAATTGATTATTTCCAAGGCTCCTCTTGCAAGTTCGTAAGTTCTTGGAGAACTGTGCAAGACAATAAGATAATACAAATTATATCACATTATCCTCAAAAAGTAGTTTGTAGAAATTTTGAAATTAATGTACAAAAATCATACCCTTCCAAGGAAGTGATCCAATTAAATCATTTCTGCTCAAATCCAAGACTTCCAGAGATATCAGATACCCCAAAGATGTCGGGATCTCTCCTGTAAATAGGTTCCAACTAAGATCAAGCTCCTTTAGCTTCTTCAATCCTGCTAAGGCTGGAAAGAAGACACAAGAATGGTATAAATTAAGAAGAGAAAGTATTGATTACGATTTCATTAGTGCATATCTTCCTATTATCGCGGTGGGTTCATTTCACCTGTCTTAGATTTTGTTTGGTGTGATTCAACGTCTTGGGTTTGATTCACTAACTTTGATTTAGTTTATCTTTGATCCATCATCAGCATGATTCACCGTCGACTTAGATTTAGTTCAATTTGAGATTGTGTCCAAGCCGGCTTGACGTAGACTCGGCTCTAGTTTGAATCGTGCCTATCAAGATGACGACGATTTAGTTTAAATCGTGTTTATCACAAAGACGGCAATTTAGTTTGAATTGTGCCTATCACGAAGATGACAGTTTTGGTTTAACTGAATCCAAATCAAACCTACCACGAAGACGACGATTTGGTTTGATCCGTGCCTTTACGAAGACGGCGATTTTCGTTTAACAAAACTCAAATTAAGACTATCACAAAGAAGACGTTTTGATTTAAAATCGAACCATATCAAGTCTATCACAAATTAAAATGGCGATTCGGTACAAACGAATCCAAATCAAGACTATCACAAAAATGACGATTTAGTTTAAGCTAACTGGATCAAGCCTATCACAAAGACGACAATACAAGACAAACATTTATTATTATTTTATTTATACTATTTATTTTTATTTTATTTTTTTTAATGAAGATTTTATCGTGTAAGAGCCTATCATGAAGACTGTCGCACAATCAAATTAGTTAAAGAATTGTTGTCACGTCGTTCATACGCACATATTTGATATTTTGTAGTCATAAAAGTGGACCGATATTAGGGAAATTGGCGCTTAGTAAATATGCGTGCCACGCATAGTAACGACTTATGTCGGATTTGATCGGTCGAGCCTATCACAAAGACGGTCGTGTAATCAAACCGACAAGAGAATCGCCACTATATCATTTGCACAATACACCAATCTTTTGGGTAGTCCTGGAGTCGTCGTCGCCGCCACTGTCGAAGAAGAAAGAAGAGGCTATGAGGCTCCTTAAACCCTGTTGCCGTTGTCGGAGAAGGAGGAGCGGATTCAAGACCTTTGAGCATTGTCATTGTCATCGTGATCGTACGCACATTTCATTCTGAACTCATTTCTCCTGCGTGTCCGGATCAGAGACCTCCCGTTCCTTTCTTCTAAAAGAATCTTTTTTTGACTCTCATGGTCCAATTTATAGGTATCGTTAAGATCTTTCCTTTTTAAAAAATAATTAAAAATTTAAAACAAGAACAACATAATTGCTTTATCTCTTTCTTGTTGATATCCAGTCCTCTAAAAAAATTGTCCTCAAAATTAATCACAATTTATTTAAATTTCTTCCTTTCACTATTTTTATAT